>JACBWW010000032.1:326095-427168 GCA_020086605.1 Lanius collurio | reverse complement strand
GTGCGACGTTGGTTTGGGTCCGGTCCGACGGCGGCGCGATCCGGGCGCCGCGTTTTGCGGCCGACGCTCCCCCCGCAGTGCGCTCGCGGCCCGGGGCGCGCTGTCAGCGCGCGCGGGCCAATGGGCGCGCAGCACAACACGCGTGCTGCCCTCCACATGGGCGCCCCGCGCCGCCGCGCGCCTTAAAGGGGCCGCGCCCGCCGCGCCCCGCGCACGTGCGGGCCCGGCTCCTCCGGCGGGGCTTCACCGAACCCCCCGCGTCCGGGAACGAACGGAATTGCTCCAAACGCCCGTTCCGGTGCAGCGGCCGCGGCGCCATCCGTGCCCCACCCCACACCGCGCGCTCGGGTGCCCGCGGGATGGGCCCGGCCCCGCTCTGCCCCCGCAGCGCTCCCAAGTTCCGTCCCATTCCCACAGAACCTTCCTGACTGTCCCGGGTCACACGCGGTGGATGCGTGTGACTGAGGGCTCCGGCGTGTCCTGCCCCGCAGCCGGTGCGGTGGCTTCACGAAGGGAAAAGCCGAACCCTTCCTCTGGATAAAAGGAGGAAAGGAGGGAGCCCGTTGGAAAGGGTCAGCACACGCAGTGCCTGCCTCGGGACCTCACGCTGCGGCCGCCTCCGGCTAACGGGAGCGACGTTTTCCTTCATACGGCCCTTTTGTCAGGAGCTTGCAAAACTAAATTGAACTTCAGTTATGCACAGGGAAATTTTCCATTCTAAGTATCTACCTCTGATTGACTTCTAGTTTTTGGCTGGGAAAAGATACTGAAGTAAAGGGAAAATAAACTGGTTAGAAAAACCAATGCTTCTCACGGAAGGAATGGGATTGAAAATAACAGATTTTCATATGAGAATTTTCATTCTACCTAAAACCATTAAGGAATTTGCAAACTGAAAACTACCCTGAGAAGTGGCCACTGAAGGCGGCAAGCCCAAATCCTTGTGGGATGGGCTGTACTGGTTTGTGGAGCTTGGGGCTGGCTCTAAAGGCGCTTCTGTTTCCCACCGCCTATGCTGGCGGTCGGGGCGATGTCCTTGCTCAGCGTGTGACTGGTGGCCTCATGTACTGCACGTTCATCTGATCCTCCTCTGCAGATGCAAGGAGTCATTTCCTCCTGGGCTTTGCCATGAACTCATCCCTATGTTATCTGAATTCCTCACAACAGTAATGAGGGTATCGTCATCACACACAAGCAGAAGATGTAGACAACTATGAGCAGAAGAGGTAAATAAAATAAAATACAGATGTAGATAAAGGCTGGCCAAAAGAACTCACCTGGGGTACCTTTGGGCAGGTGTAGCTCATGGAGGGACAAGTTTCATTTCTCATGGAACTTATCAATCATCTCTGTAAACTGCCTCCCCGGTTCCTCCCAGCTCCCACAAAGAGTGGAGGAGTTTTACCACCAGGAATGCCTTCCATCAGCCAGCCCAGCTCCCCAGAGCAGCCGCCTGGGCTGTGTGCTGAGCTCAGCCTGTGTGACAGCAGCATGAGCACTGCTGAAAGTCACACAATGCACGTGGCCTTAGGGAGCTCAGCAAGAGCTACTCCAGGGCAGACTGAATCTGACATCTCCCACACTCTTCTCTTTGTAACCTGGAGGTATTCAGGTTTATTTTGCATGTGTTGTGTGTGACTGTGTATGTCAGATTCAAAAATCAGGTTGTTGATAGAAACCTTTTTCAGGTGCCATACAGTAGTTTAGTTCTGTGCTGGGTTAATGCTTTAGCACGAGGCAAAATATTCCTTCTTCTGCCTGCTCACATCTTTTGCAACACTAATCTCCTAGGAGAGTTGTTTGTTTTGAAACCTTGAGCTTTGTGGGCTCTTGACTGCTAAGCTGGCTCCTAGCTTTGGCAGCTCAAAGTATAAATCAGCGTCATTAAACATTCATATCTGAGCGATGTTTCCTGATTAAACTTATTTATTGCAAATTTTCAGACCTGGCTGGTGGAGCAGCTTGGGTACACATCTAGAATCCATCAACTGTATATTCATCTACCTCTAGAGGGTTTTATGGATGGGTTTTTGCTGAATCATTTGACACTGTTACTGGGGACAGGGATAAACCAGAACACTTACATTATTTGGGTTACACTTACATTAGCTGGGTTGACTTCGTGAACACTTTAGGGACAGTGTTTAAAGTTTTATATATGTGTTAGAAGTACATTATGCTCCACTTTTGGGAAGAGCAGGTGCTGGGCTACCTCCACAACCCTGCCAGACACAGACCTCAGGGGCTCAGGGCCCCAAGGGGCAAGAGTGGCTTGGTCTGAAGTCAGAGCTGTCCTTCCCATCAGGCTGCCCTGCCTCGGGGACTGCGCTCAGGGTTATGCTGGTCTTTCTCACCTGAGCTACTCCTGACAGCCACCCTTGGGCAGGAATCTCTTCCCAGGAAGAGAAGGCTCCTGCACCTCCTGAGCAGGTGGCACTGCAGGTGGCCCTGCACTAGGGGGACAGGGGCCTCTTCAGTTTCCATCTGTGGTTTTAAAACTTTCAGTCAAATCTAAATTAAATTTACTGATTTTTTTTTCATCTTCTCTAAAGATTAGATGAAACTTACGAGAATTTAAACCTTTGGTCTCCTTATAAGCGTATATAGTTTCAGAGGCAAGTAAGCCTTTTACCTGTTTTGAGGGAATGCTGAGGCTATTTTATCTTCTTATCTGTGTGTTGTTTCCTGGTTAGTCAGTCCTTTAGGTCACATTGGATGATACTCAGATGGCATAGATATTGATCTCTACTATGTTGTGGCTGTAGCTGAGCCTGAAGGAAATCACTCTGAAACATTCTGAGCAGTGAATTTGAATAATACCTTAATTATAAAGCTGGGTTGTTGTAAATGCCTTTCTTTGTTTTGAGAGTTATTGATGACATTAGATAGTTTGAATGGGCTTAGATTTATTTAGATAAAATGATTATGATATTCATATATATACAGTGCAGGAAAAAGCAGCAGTGTTTATGGGGCTCATTGTCTTCCCTTATATCCACCCTTCTCCCCCCCACACAACAGACAGGATTTGAAAGGAGATGAAAAATCTCCATTTGAGGATGACACTTATAATGGCACAAGGCTCACCTAATACCCTACACATATCCTGTACTAGGGATGTGATGGATGTTAAAAAAAACCACTTCAGCTATGCAGATGTGGAAGAATAACTGCAATAGTGCTGGAGACCTGACAATCTTTTCCTGCTCTTCTGTTTGTTTCCCTTCTGCCTGTGCAGCAAACAGCTTCTCTGTGCTCAAACCATCCTCAGGATTTCTGCATCGTGTGACTGGCAGTGAGTTTAGCTTGCTGGCAATATTCGTCTCTGTGACTTCTCCGGCTCAGAAATGACTCTCATAATTTCCTGACTTTCTGAGGTCACACAGCCCCAGTGAGCCAGGGCATCACCACTGGTGCTGGTGGCTGTGCAGGGACTGAGCTCCGTGTTTGCATCCTGAATTGAAAACTCTCAGCATCCATCTGCCCCAGCTGGGCTCCACAACTCAGCTTCCAGCATATGGGAATTCTGCTCTTCCCTCACTCTGAATAAGCAACTTTTCAGTTCAGGCATCTGAATAATTTGTCTGGAGTCACTGGAATATGTGACTGCCTAAAGTTTTATCTCTTGCTTAAACGCTTTGTTGCTCAGGGCCTAAATTATAACTGAACATAAATGATTAAATGAGTGTTAATTCTCCCTTTTCAGGCTTCACACCAAATAAGAAATCTCCTGAACTGTGCTCACATGAAAGCAGGAGTTTATCTCAATATTTTCATTTTGAAATTCAAGAACTGAATGCAGAAAAACCCACAAGGGTGAAAATAATTAGTGCTGTTTCCTACTGAACCATTCTGACTTTCTCTGTAATCCCTGTATTTAGGGTTTTAATGATGAATAAATTCTTATTGTAAATATTTAATAATGGAGAGTGGTTAAGCAGGACGTGTGTGATGAACAGGTCTCACACAGATCTGCTGATATGGCTGAAAACTCGCCTATTCCTCCCACAGCAGCACCTGACATCCACCCTGGGCCAGCTCTGGCAAGTGCTGACACCGAATTCCCAGGGTCTCAGACACTCCCCAGATACCTCTTGGTTTCACCCACTACTTCCTGTATTGGTTCAGGAACTTCAACTCGATGTAAGGACAGTTTATATTATGCCAATAATATGTAATTCATATTATTTCTACTATAACAGTACATGCTGCTACAGATGAGCTCAAGGGAAGACCCAAACCCTTGCTGGGCTCCCGGGGCTCACATCTGGGGCTGGCTTTTCCTGGTATGCTGCTGCATCCCTTGGTCTTCACTTGTGCAATCCGAGCAGGTCCAGGTTTGAGCTCCTCATGGGGCCAGTGTGGAAACACGGGGCACTGTCAGCTGTGCCGGTCTCTCAGCATGTAAGAACGTGACCTTGTGTGGTTTGCAACGGCGCAGGAAACTCTTTGCAGCAGGAACGGGCTGTGCTCAGCTGCAGAACATGCTGCTTGAACTGCTGAGGAACAGGGGGAGGGAAAGGTCCATCCAAAGTCCATCGGCTGCGTGCTGAGGTCTCCCAGGTCTGGAGCAATGGCTGATGGAGACACCAACACTGAACACATCACCACAGTCTGCTGCAAATATGGTCTGTGGCTAAAATACCTGCTTGGAATGACAGAATCTAATCTACAGAATACACAGAGAAACACAATTCTTCTCCCCTGAGAACCAGAATGGCCTCTGTGTGGCTTGGAGTCACCTTTTAACTACAATAAAAGCCGTGCAAGTGATGCACTCTAGAGACGACAGCTACCGAGCGATTTTGACCCGACCGTGTTGTTCTGCGTAAACGAACCCCCGCGACAGCGCTGGGTAGCCCAGAGCAGCGCTGGGTGCGCTGAGAGCAGCGGGGCAGCGCATGAGAGCTCTGGTGCAGCGCTGGGTGCGCTCGGGACAGGGCCGGGAGAGTGCAGGGCAGCGCTGACACCCCGGGGGCAGTGCCGTGCCCCCGTTCCCCAGTCGGTGCTCGGGGGCGCCGCTCCCCAGAGCCGGGACCGAGCCCCGGGGCCGCCTGGCACTTCCGGCAGCCGCCGGCAGAGGGAGCCCCATGCAGCGGCATCCCACAGCGATCCCGCAGCGATCCCGCAGCGATCCCGGTAGCTATCCCGCAGTGATCTCGCAGCGATCCCGCAGTGATCTCGCAGCGATCCCGCAGCGATCCCGCAGTGATCCCGGTAGCTATCCCGCAGTGATCTCGCAGCCATCCCGCAGTGATCTCGCAGCGATCCCGCAGCGATCCCGCAGTGATCCCGGTAGCTATCCCGCAGTGATCTCGCAGCGATCCCGCAGCGATCCCGCAGCAATCCCGCAGCGATCCCGGCAGCGATCCCGCAGTGATCTCGCAGCGATCCCGCATCGATCCCACAGTCATCCCGCAGCGATCTCGCAGCGATCCCGGTAGCGGCCCCGCAGCGATCCCGGCAGCGATCCCGCAGTGATCTCGCAGCGATCCCGCAGCGATCCCACAGCGATCCCGCAGCGATCCCGCACCAGGCCCGGCAGCAGCAGCACAGCAGGTGCGCACCTGCCACGGGGGGTGTTTGTTTGCAGGCCGTCCCAAAATGCCGATATTAAACTCGCAGCCCAGCGAGTGGGAGATGATTGGCAATGAGAGTCATGACAAAAAAGGGTTTCTGCTGTTCCTGTTTCAAAGAACAGTATCGTTTCAGTCCTGCAAACATTTCCGGATGGATCATCCAGGCTGGCAATCATTTTTTATGCTATCTTGACCTTCCTGCAGTAATTCCTGTTGGGTTAGATTGGCTATTGGGATGAAATTCTTCCCTGTAAGGATGAAGAATGAGGGGGATTCCCTGGCACAAGTTGCCCACAAAAGCTGTGGCTGTCCTTGGATCCCTGGAAATGTCTAAGGCAAGGCTGGACGGGGCTTGGAGCAACCCGGGATAGTGGAAGGTGTCCCTGCCCACGGCAGGGCTTTGGAACTGGATGAGCTTTGAGATCCCTCCTGACTCAAACCAGCCTGTGGCTCTGTGAACAGAGGGGGAGCAGTTTCTATGACACACAGCATTTGTGAGATCTGTACACATCACACCAGTTCTTGTCTTTGATGCAGTTCCACAAAGAACTGTGTAAGTCTACAACTAAAATAACAACAACCCAACCAAAACAGAACATGTTGGAAAAACAGACAAGTAAGAAATTAGGATGTAATAGTTTGGATGGATGAACCTCTCATCTGCCTGGGCCACAGAGAGTGATGTGCAATGTAAAACAGGCCTGGATTTCTAATCAAGGCATCCAAGGCAGGGCTGGTGCTGCCGATAGAAAGGATACCCTGTGTTTCCCCACACAGTGAGGAGGCTGACCCTGCTCAAGGCCCTTCCCTGCAGAGCTGTGGCTGCAGCCTCAGCCCTGCAGTCCCTGCCTGGGAGCCCTATCTCCATCTTTGTGGACCCAAGGGTAAGCAGAGGTGCTGGGGACAGGATGCAAAGTGCCACGAGCAGCCATCCATCCCCAGCCCCGAGCAATCCCTACCAATACCACACAACAAACCTCAGCCCCAGACACGGTGTTGGTCACTGATTGTGTGAGGAAAATGCACTGCCCTGGTGAAGGCCTGGAGCAGTTTGGTCCTGGCATTGTGCAACTCCAGTTCCTGAGGGTCAACCATTTGATGTATGGGAGATGGAGTATTTAAGGAAGATTATTACAGGGCTGCTGAATAGCAGCATTTGGACTGTGTTTCGCAGCCATCAGGCTCCTCTCCAGGGAGCCTGTGACCTCTGAGGGATGCAGGAACTGGGCTACAGAAAATAGGAGGAAAAATATTTGCTGCTCCCTGCAAGTTCATTTAAGTTGAGGACTCAGCAAAAGAACACTTAATAGATGTTTCTTGCCTTTGATGACTTAACCAAAGCTGACCCAGTGCAAGGGAAAAATGGACACGTTCCACCTTGTTTGCTACAGTAAAAATCCAGAATATTAAAAATAAAATGAAGTTGTTAGAAAAATTACAAACCTATCATCAATGTCTGACCCACACATGAGTGCATTAAGCTCTTCAGAGACAGGTTCTGGACAAGGACAGTGCAAACACCAGCTAAATAACTTCTGAGCCAACATCCTCTTATTTTTAAATGTATTCTAAAAAAGCATGTGAAAACCAGAAGTGCTTGAATGGCACAAGCCAGTTTGATAAAAGGTCTGAAGAGGAGTTTTATTCAGATTTATGATAAACAGCTTCATGGTTCATAAAAAGATAATTTTCCTTTTGCTGTTCCTATGTACTTATGTTTGTATCAAACAATTGGATATCATAATACATGGCCATATTAAAATGGAATGATAGCAAAAGCAGGTTTTAAGGAACAGCAGCTCTAAAAATCATCCTTTGTGCTTGCAGTGGGATAACACTCCTGGACACTTTAAAATAAAACCTCAGTAACAAAATGACCTGTCTTTTTTAAAGCAGATACTAAAAAGTAAGAGAGTTGGAGGTTTGGCTGTATCCTACTGTTGTAATGGGGAATCAGGTACCTCCACATCCTACCACAGTCTTCTGCATCTGCTCTGGGAGGGGCCAGAGCCGTCACACAGCCAGGGTCTGGTTTAGGAGGCAATGTGCATATACATTATTCAGCACTCTCACATCTAAAAATCAATGCTGTGTGCTGCCTAATCCAGCTTAATGTAACAGCTAGAAAACCCATTTATGAGCAATTTTAGAATAGGTTTTCCCACAAAACCTCAAGGTTGCAGTAGCAACAGGGAACAAGAGGTGGGAGCCTCTGCCTCTCCACATTATGCACAGGCACCCATGTGCCTTTCTGCAGGTGACAGCAGAGAGCTGGCTGCATCCTGACCTCCCCTCACAGGGTAATTAACGAGGAGCTCTACATCAAATGGTGACAAAGTCCTTTACACTGTTCTTACTCCCTGGAGTAGCCGTACTGTTGCTCCTCACACACCTCGGAGTTGTTCAGAGGCCCGGGGGCTCACCAGGGCCTCACCGGGGGCTGTGCCACCATGACCGATGGGCATCGCAGCTGTGCACAAACAAACAGACAGTAAATTCATTTACATTCCCTCCAGCACCACTCACACTATCACGCCTTCAATAATTAATACTCTAGCTTATGATGTACCTTTCACCCCAGGATCTCAAAGCACTCTGCAGTGTGTGGGGATGGATTTTTATTTTGCTGGAGTAAATAGGGTAGAGAAAGATTAACTGATTGACCAAGGTCATGCTGCGTTAACATTTTATTTCTGCTCTAGCATTTAACTGGATAGCTGCTGTGACCTTGGAAAACTGGAAGAAAGCTGCATTTTAAAGCTAACAATGTAAGGATAATCTCCCCTAAAGTGTACCATATGTTTGTGATTAGGCAAAAGAAAAAGCATCAGAAGAATTGCTGGTTGTGCGAGCGTTCACAGTGTTCTCTAGGGTATAATAGCTGGAAGTTTTCGTGGAGCCTGAGAGAAGTGGATGCAAAGCTCTACTCCATTTCAAGGAAAAATGGTTGCTCAGCATCCCTGGGCTCTGCTGGAAATTCAAGCTTGGTTATCCAGGAAAGTTTCTCAATTAGAAAAGCTGAGGTGACAAGGTGCTGGGGAACCAACACGTTCTGCTCTGCCTGGCTCCATGCTCTGCACATGTCCACTCCTCCCACTGAGCTGTACCCTTGCCAGCTCTGATTCCTCCTACAAGAACTAACCTCAGCATCATCTCCTTTGGGCCTCTCTGGTCATTTTATCCTAGCAGCACTCACAAGCTCAACAATGGTGTGTCCAGTGGCACAGGCACATGCTGGGAGCCACCACGCTGCCCTCCTGCACAGCACTGTGCTGCCACCAGCAGCAGCCTGACTGTCCCAGGGCTCCAGCTGGGCTGTCATCCTCTTGTAATGAAGATAAACTTAACTCATTGCCAATGTATTCTCAAGGAGACGAGGATGTTGTCACATTTGACTGTCTTTTCTTGTCGCCTTAAATTGATGCTGCAAAGTCACACCAGTCACCAACCCTGACCAGAAGCCCTCAGACAAAAGCTCTGGGCTGCAGGAAAGGAGCCACTTGACTTGGCACAGAAAGAAAACAATCTTTTTTTCTCCATGGCTCCCCCAGAAGTGAGTCAGTAGGCCTGACGAACAGAAAACACAAGTTGCCATAGAAACTCACATGCCTTCCACCAGGCAGAGAAGAAAATGTAGGCCAATATTTCTGCTTAGCTGGCTCCTGCTCTAGCTGCTCCTGCCCACTGCATCCCAGGCCTCGATCAGCAGCTTGCAGTTCTTTTGCCCCCAGCTGCGACAGGCCCTGTCCCCGCCACCTCGGCAATGCACACACAGCCATGTGGGCACACGCAGGGACAGGGACACCCTAGCCACTGAGCCAGCACCAGGCTCTTGTTGGGGGACCCAAATGAGGAGCACACTGACCACAGCAGCAAGGGGAAGAGCCCTGGCACAGCAGCCCATGCCCAGCCCAAGCAGCATCTTCCCTGGCCTTCTGCTGTGAGCCTGGCAGGGAGGGCGGGAGGAAGAGGGGAAGTGATGGCTTTGAAATTGAATGTTTGTGCTGGATTATTCCTGCCACCTTTGATTTAAATAAATCCCATTTCTCATCTGTAAAAGGGTGAGCCCTCAGTGGAGTGCAAGGGCACACAGGTCATCCGTGTGCGCAAAGCCCTCTGGGGTGCTCGAAGAGCAGCGGTTACGTGACATGTGCGATCTCTACTGAAAGAGCCCTTGGTTTATCGTGTTCCCTGATCACATGCTATTCTTGGGGTTCACTTTTAATTGTATCAGAGGGCACATTGCTTTTCTTCTTCCCTTGCTTCTTTGCTTGTGGATTGCATTTTTTTGTAAATTGCCCAGTGACTTCCTGGACATTGAGTGGGATGTCATGCTGGACCATAAATAAAACCAATCTAGCAAAAGGAAGAAAGTCCACTTTCACCCTATTTTTACTGCAATTTTTTTGTGACTCACTTCTAAGGAAAAAAAACCCTAAACATAATAGACTTTTGAAACTGCATGTGGGCACAGGCTAGCGTAAACCCAGTACCCAGCTTTGCCCACTGGATAGAATCTCCCACCAGGTTCTTTGAGCCTAGGATAACACAGCCATGAGACAACAGACAGCTGGGCCCCTGCCAGCCCCATGTCCTGTACCAAGTGCTGGTTCCATCGAGGGGAGTTAAAGGAATGTTACCAAAATGAGGGAGAAAGCCTTTTCCTCCAGAGTAGAGCCCATAACCCTGCCACCAGCACGGAGAGGATATTTGTCATTTCAGCTCAATAGTCTCCAGAAAATGTACGATGATCAGGTGCACTGTTTAAAAAGAGCTGCCCGTGGTTAATGAACGGGCTCAGGATCTTGACAGCTGGAGAGACAGGTGGTGGGTAGTAACACCTCTCTTCTGAAAGGGCTTTTGGTTTGAGGGCAGAAGGGAGCATCTCAGTTTGTAAGTGATCTATGTTGTTTGGGCAGAGATGTGACTGTTTGGTTTAATATAATTTCAAATCTCTCCAGGTAAAGAGAGTTTAGTGCAACTATCTACTGATTGTGAATGAAGACATAGCCACAACACTCATATTCCTACAACACATTTACTTTAAGACAGCCTAGCAGGAAAAGGTTTCTTTTCACTGTAAAATATTGAGTGAAAAAAAATAAAGAACTAATGCAACTGTTTTATTCTTTAAAAATGGCAAAAGAGGGTGGTTCAGCTGCACTTCTCCCCAGCTGCTGGACTTCAGCAGCTCCCCATGCCCCAGCAGCCCCTCATACCCAGGTGGCCCCTCAGAGCTGCCAGGGCTTCTGCAGAGCTCCAGAGGGCATGAGGAACCTGCTTCCAAAGTGACACCCTCTTTATTGCTGGCTTTCTTGCTGGATCTGCTGTGGCCTTGGGAAAGGGACTCTACACCCTCCTCTGTTTACCCTGACATCTCCTGTTTGAGGCTGTTTGTTTTTCTCTACCTTGAAAGCTTGTTCTCCGTGACAAGATCTGCCTATTTTAGTGGTGACCCCATTGTCCCCCCTGTTTCTTAATGGTTACTATAACAAAGCTAGCTAATAATCACTGGGTTTATTTTAGGTATCTGCTTTGGGAGAGCAAGAGTTGGTAAAACTTATTTTACAGCTAAAAATCACTTCATGAGTTTAACAAAAGTAGAACAAAATTCAAGAGAAACTTTGGGATGTTCTCACAGGGGAAGTGAGAGTCTAATTCTGTAGTTGCCACTGCTGGATTCAGTATGTGGGGCACTTCCCGCTGGAAAGGAATGAGTAAGATAGTGTAGAGTTAAAAAAATAGAAGTCCTAAACTTACTAGAAAATGAGAACTTGACAATGTGTGAAAACTCAACAATAATTTCTAGAAGGTCAAGAGTTTGCAAACACCAAACCTAACACTGCAAACAGAATCACTTTGTGAGCTGCTGCTCCTGCTCACGTCAAGGGGCAACTCACAACTGCCTTCAGTCCCTTGTGTGTTGAAGCCATGTTGACATTCACCCTCTAAAGTGGAGTTTGCCCTTTAGAAAGTATCAAAAAATCTTTAAAAATGTGGAAATAATGCAGAATTACAACTGAAAAATCCTTCATTCAGAAGGAAAGCAAATCCTTCTCTTTGCGGATCTAAAACTGCAGGAGGAACATGATCCCTGAGAGCATCAGCTCCAGCTGAGCATGGCCAGAACTGTGACCTCGAGGCAGGGGCAGGGCTACAGCCAAGGCTGTGCCTGCTCTCTAAGCTAAGGCAGACCTTGATTATTTCACTGCTTCCCACTATGGACAAGAAAAAAGAAGTTTAAGGTAAGAAGTGAGCATCCTCTCTCGATCTCTCTGCTTACAACAATGTATTACATCTAACTAAAATAACCTATGAAGTTCAAAGATTTATGCTTGACTAGAAGATTTCAGTTTTTGTAACAGCAGATGTAGAAAGTACCAGTATTCACACAATGGATTTGTGCCTACATTGAAAGGAACAAAGAAAATTTTCTGTTCAGGAATAAGTTGCAGGTAACCAACTTCCCAGTATGTGTAATTTAAATGTTTCTCTCCATACTGAAGTTATTGGAGCTCCCTTGTACAGAGCTTTACATGTTGAAAGGAAGGGAGTTAATTGGTGAGTGATCAAAGATTTCTGCCTGGTAATTTACATCATTCCAGGGCAGGATTCCTGTGGAGAGGAAAAGCAGGCATCAGTAGGATGCTAAATGATGAAAGGCTCCCGTGGAGGCAGTTATATATTCACCCAAATCTCCTGTAAAAATGCAGCGATCTTCTAAGAATTATAAATCTGCTTTTCTGCAGAGGAGCCCCTGGGTCAGCACTGCACATCTGCTGTACCACAAAAATGGAGACTTCTCCCTCCTTTCTGCACTTCCACTGCCAGCCATTGTGTTTCCTCTCCTTTGCATGCCTTGGTTTTTGAGCCCCTCTGCTTGCCAGCACCAGGTGAGTGATTTTAATAGCACGAGTTGCATGAGTGAAACTACTCACAAACAGCAACAGAGTCATCCCCTGAGCCCACCACCACCATCAGAGTCCTCCCATCCCCAGACACACACTGCCATGGCCTCCACAAGGATGGAAACACTGCTCCTTGGAAAGTACTTGTCGATTTTATTCCTGCAGATGCACATTACTCACCACAGTTACAACGGCAACAAAACTAATGAAGATTGGTGATTAACCTAAATTGTTCACACTTGAAGGATCAGATAAACACTGCAGATACCAGCGTCCCTTGCTGACAGCTGATTTCTCCCCAGCCAGGCTGGCTGGTGCTTCCACATGGAATGGACAGAGAGGAGGAGAGGCTGCTGCCAGCAGCTGGTGAGCTGTGGGATTTAGGGGGCCTCTGGGCAATTCTGCAGGCCTGACCCCAAGGGTGAGCTTTTACATCCCCTTCCACTTGGGACAAAAAAGTGATAGAAGGCATCTTCACAGCTCTAACTGTGACTCCACATGTACATCTTTACATCAGGGAGAGCAGCAGCTGTTGCCTTCATTAAGCATTATGAGCTGGGTCGTGCAAGCACAGCCAGCGGTGGGATGGAACCACCAGCGGAGCTCCCACTGCACTCAGCTGATGTAACAAAGGGTTGTGCACAGAAGCCACCCCTGCTCGTGGTGTCACAGCATCACCCTGAGCAGCCCTGGGCTGAATGATGCTGGGCCCTCTCCAAACACTCGCGCAGCCTCTGCCAGGTCTGAGCCCACAGGCTGCCCGCAGCCTCTGGGTAGGCAGGCATGGAGCTGTCACTCCTCCAGATTCCCCACACAGACTCCTGCCCATGGTCAGAGCCCTGAGCATCCCAAACCTGGATTTTCCTGCATTGCCTCCCTGCCCAGCCAGGCTCTGCTCTCTATTCCCACACCATGCTGAAAGCAGATGTGTTGTCTGCTGCATGCCTGCTGCATTTAACTGTCCGTGTTCTGTATACCAAATTGTCTTTAAGCTATTAAGAATTGAAAGAAAATGTTTTATACTACTGGAAGATGTGCTGTGATACTGATTTCAACTGGTTCTAATAACCCTAGATAATTTTTTTTCTCACGCTTTCTCCCAATTTGAAAGCTCAGTTAATTTTGGGCTACAACTCTATCATTTCAACCACATGTGGCAGAGCAAGAATTCATGCGAGATAATGGTTAATTTTTGGTATCTTCTGCTGCCTAATGATAGGTGTGCTGTCCTAAATAATTAGCTTTCAAAAAGGGATCCCCTTAACCCTTCTCTGAAACTGGGTAGTGATCTCAGTCTTACTTCATTAAGCTCTTGACAGCTCAATGTACTCACATCTGTTACTGTTTGGTAGTTTGATTCCAAGAACACAAATTGCTTCAAGAACTGGCAACAAATTCATCCAGGCTCATGATGCAGATCAAAATCCATCTGTTTACTAATCAAAAGCCATATTTTAATCATAGTACAGCAGTGATGTCAGCATGTCCTAACTTAGACCTTTTCTCTGCCCTAAATATGATAGGTAGAACTTCCCATAAAGTGCATTTATTTGAATTGGATGTTTAAATGCATATAAGGATTCTAGACTCTGGTATTCCAGCCCTTGCCTACAAGATTTGATCAATCTTGTAGCTTGTGATGCTGGCTGGACTTCTGCTAAAGCCACTCTAGAACTCTCAGGGTGCAATGAATTGCAGCACGGGTGCCATCAATGAATTCTTGACCCAGTGAAAATCCAAGAAGTTTTGATGCTAATTATATATTTCACTCATTATTTTCTTTAACATATGGTACGTCAGTGAGATCCCAGTTTATTCCTACCTGGAAAGAAATGCCTAAGAGATTTTACAAGGTGGTTAATCCATGACCACTACATTAAGGCTCCAAAACAAATGTATCCCATTTGCTCAGGGATGACAGATTAATAAATTGTTCCACCTCATTATCCCTGTAATTCCTGATGGCATTGCTTGGAGGAAGTCTGGCAAATGACATTGGCCAAAGGTCAGTGCTCCTTTTTCAAAAACAAGATTATAAACCTTAATACAAACATAAATGATTCAGTGGATTTATGAAAAGGCAGAAGTCCTAGTTCAGGCTCAAACCATACTTGCCAGTGCAAGGACAGGGCCCGTGCTGTGGAGCCCTATGCTGGGCACCAGGAGTGGCAGCTGAAGCAGATGGGACCCCGTGTCCGACTCCTCTTGCCGGTGCCCGTCCCTGGCTGTGCCGGTGCTGCCCCAAGTTGGTGCCTGGGGTGCAGGTGCTGTGCCTGGGCTGCCCCAGAGTCACAACACCAACGGGCTGGATCCTTCCTCTGGCTAGAACATCCATTCAAAATGTTAGAGAGGATGAACTTAGAGTTCTGCAATTCCAAACTCATGAATCAGGATGAGGACTCTCTTGAGCCAAGCTTTAAAGTAGTGCCTCATTTTAAGCTTCTGTGCTTTGCAATGTCCCTAATAATCTTCAAGCCTGCAGGGTCAGATTTGCAAGTTTCTGTCAACAGCAGCAAAAATGAATAGAATATTTAAAGTAACAAAATTCATGGCTGCAGATGTGAAGGAAAAGGTGAATATCATGGAAGCTGTGATGAAATTATGAAATCTGGAAGCTATGAAGTACAACATTTAATAAACAAGACCAGCTACAAACATACAGAGGTTTACATATTGATTAGTCTTGTCAGGGAAGCTCATAAGACCAGAAGGAAATAGGAGGAAAGTTGTGGCTCAAAATAATTCCTCTTGATGATGATGCATTTTCTATGTAAACATGTTATAGTCTGGTTTCCTACTACAAAATGGATGAAGTAGATAAAACATTAAAAGTTCCTGTAAGTAAAGATGCCAAGCAGAAACAAACATGAATTTTATTTGGCAGCAAACACTCTGTCACTAAAGCACCTGGCATTTAAAATGTTGATGTTTGTATCTTTCTCTCTGAATATTTTAAGCAGGAAGAACCGCTCTGGAGAAACAACTCTAGTAGGGAAGGAACTATCAACCTCAGCCATACTAGAGATTAATTCATAATGTCACTTCACTGAAAAATTACTCTTATTTCACCTCTCTTTTTCCAGAGGTCTTTAATTCTCCCTCTGCAAAGGAATGTTATTTTTGCTGTTCAATTACATTTCAACCATTCAATCAGACTCAGCTCTATATAAATGTATGGATCCTTGTTTCAGATTCCCTTGCTCAGCTTTTACTTCATGAAGAGAAGAGCTGTGTGCCAAGGTCACAACTGATTAATCTTGACCTGTGAACCTTGAAAGAATTAAGTCTTACTAAAAACGTATTATTCTACATAGTAAAGGCAAATGTGCTCTGTATCAGTGACAAATAATGAACTCATTTTTTCTGGCCTTACTCTTTAGTTGCTAATGAAGCACTTAAATACAAGATCTGTTAATTTTTTTGATAGATGATGTGCCTATAAAAAGAGTGAAATCCCTTGGCCTTTGAGCAGGTGTGATGGAGGTATCTTCTCATCAGGTATTTTGGGAAGGATGCTTTGCCAATGCTTGTGGATGCTTGGGAAAGAGCTGCCACCACCACACTGCACCTGAGTGACATGGATAGTATTTACAAGTGTATGTGTAACGGCTTCCAGTGACATTGTGGCAATATTTCTGAATTACTGCTACTGTGAATATTTTAACATATATTTCTGGTATATTTGTTATAAATTTGGCCATAAGACAGAGGCAAGTGGAGTTATTTTAAAAGAAAAATGTTTGCTAAATGGATACTGTTATGCAAATTCAATTATACAGTGAATAAAAACAAATAAATAAAACCAAAGCTTTGAGGGGAAAACCAACAAAGAAGACATTCAGGTCAGCCTTACACAGCACATTTCTCATTGTGTGTACAGTTCACTGGCAAGCTTCTAGAAGAAAACGAAGGATAGTACAGAACAGGACTCATAGCACTGGCACTTCTGGGTTAACCAGGAAACAGCAAAGTCTAAACAAATTTACCAGGTGCTTCTTGTTACTGCAACCAGCATGGGAATCTCTTCATTTGTGACAATGAAATTAGCTGTGCCCAATGGACACTATGGAATCATTTCCAGAGTACCTTAGGGCAGGTTCACATGGGTGTTTGCAGCAGGTGATTCCATATTGCTCATAGATCTGAGGCCCCATGCAAATGAAAACATGATAAATCTATTTTTATCTTTAATCATTCATTTGGAAGCACTGACAGGCACATTAGGGACTCCTGTCTAAAATTAGTTCTGTTCATGCTGGAAGCAACCATTTATTCTATCAAGCTATTTGTATGCTTAATGTCAGAAGACTTCTGGGAGCTGTTCCTGGTTTTGTGTGAGTTTTCTCTGAAATACCCGAGTTTGCTCCTGAAACGTGGCTTTGCTGTTGTAATTACCATCCTAAAGCTCTATGAATTGTATGTCATTAAGATCTTTGTTAGGTGTCAGACCACAAACAAAACACAAATGTCTCTCTGGAAGCTGAGCAGTAAGGGAGGAAGACGGCTGCAGTTTACCGTCAGGAGGGGTGCAGCAGCCATCCCAAAGAGCAGTGGATCATCCTCCACCTCTGACATGCCCACAGCGACAGTAGTCTGACTGTGCAATGGTGGCTCCGGGGGCTGCCTTTGGGACCAAGGCCAGTAACGAATACCATCTCAGCAATAAGCAAACGTTTTGATCTGCATTCACATACTCTGATCTATAGGGGCACAGAGGAACTTCAGTCCTCTTTATGACACTGCACTACCAGTTCTAGTCACCTTTTTTAAATTTTTTTTTTCTTCTAAAGGTTTTGGAGGACTCAGAAGCACACCTTCCACACCTTAGACCAGCACTGCTGCTGCAGCCCTGCTTGTTCCCCAGTGCCCAGGCAGCTGTCAGAACAGCCATCAGCTTTGCTCATGCCCAAGTGCTCACAGACCCAGTGAGACTTGTTTACAGAGATAAAAGGAAGTTTTTAAACCAGGATTCAATCTATGCCTAAAGGCACCACCACCAGAGGAGAACTTACAACAATCCCTCTTGTAGAGCACTGCAGCTTCACTCCTATCTTCCCAAGAGAACTAGTGAGAAGGTGGAATGGGTTTGCCTGTCACACAAGTCTTGAGGATGGCATATTGCATATTCACTATAAAGTCCATGTGATCTAAGTCACCGGCACTGATCCCTTCAGCCGCTCCATTCGCAGCGATTGTTCCCGTGGTTAGGTCGCTCAGCCACTGGATGTCACTGTTAGTCTGAGCACATAAACGCAAACAACATTTGTTTGGCATTAGAAAATGTTTAAAGACATGAAATGATGTCTTTAAACATCATCGGGATGAAACCGAGTGCACTGGAGAGGGATCATCTCTTCAGATGCTGAAAGCATTTGCTAAGGTCTCACACTTGTGACAAGCTGATAGTGTAAGGAGTGCCTGATTTACTAAGTTGGTTTTTTCTCTCTCTTTTGGTGACTCATTTATGAAGCTGGTAGCAACTCGTGTGTTCTCAATTCCGCTCCTCTCCTGGCAGTACATTCGTGTCCTGAGCCATTCGGTGATTCCCAGGCAGAAGTGGCGCGCAGAGCCCGGCTCCTGCCCGGCACTCCCCGGACAGCCCCAGCCGCGGTTTCCCATCCTGGCCCGGCTCCCTGTCTCCCTCACATGGACAGCCCGGCAAAGGGTTCCAGAACCAGCTGCCTCAAGCATAGACACCTTGAGAGCTTCATTTCCAAGTCTGGTTCTCTCTGATCAAACTGTCCAGAGTCCCAGTGACACAAAACATTCAAAACAGGAGCTGTCACAATACCCTCTTGAGTTAGGAGAGGAGAAAGGGAAACTTTTATTCTTTTTCTCCTAAAATCTTCAAGTATCAAATAACAAAGTACCAAAAGATAAGATAATCTCATGTTCTTCTTTGGAGGGTTAAAGCCAGAAGAGTCATTTCTCCAAAGGGTTAGAAAAGATGCTCTGGCCAAGTGACTGTAGGGTGTGAGCACAACCTGCCAGAATGAGCATAACATCAGGGAACAAGTACAAAGTAATGGAAAATCCATCCTTGGAGAAGGCAAGGAGTGTAAAATGAACATGGAAAATCCAGAAAAGAATAGTAACAATAGCAATAATGATAACAAATAATCCAACTCTATGCTCAATGCTCCTTGTGCTCCAGGAAAACCTGAGCAGGCAGCAAACCCCTCACAGCAGCTCCAAGCAGTTGATTCCCCCTCTGCTAAGCCTGATGTGCACAATATCATCATGACACTGCTGTGAGCCACGTCTGGCTGCACCTGACAGTCACTGACAGAGAAAAAGAACAGGCCTCCTTCAAAGAGGAGAAGTATTTGAAGAAAAGTCATTTGAAGCAATTTTATAGAAAAGGATGACTGATTTGTTTTACAATTACTTTAAATAATTATTTAAAATAATGACATCGCTCTGAGTACCAATACCGTAATTTTAACACAGATATAATCACTGTAAATGACATTAAGAGCTTGTCTACAGACAAATTGCATTGCTCTGGTTATAATGGGATTGTTGAAGCTCAGCAAATCCCCAAATCCAAGTATGGCTGAAATCACAGAAAAGGAAGGGAAAGAAGGCATACCAAACCTCTAAACCTTTTTGGGCGTACATTGACATGGCTCTTCCAGTCAAAAGAACTCATAACTAACAAAAAATATTGAATTTGAACAGAAGCAAGTGATACAACATCCTGAAACACGGAACTGTGATGGCAGCAATGCTGAAATTTTCATACATTTAAACTTGAACACAAGTTCTGGCTACTGACGTTCATGGTGAAATTCCCCCTTACTTAAGTGGGAACAGCAGAGTTCGGGTCAGCAACTATCTGTACCAGGTTCTGTCTCCAAAGCTGAAAACTAGAAATGAGAAGTGACCTAAATATTCAAAAATTACTTAGTAACTGTTAGTGAGTCTATTTTTGAGTGGGTAACTGCAGACTCTTCAAAGAAACTTGATCACCAGAGATGAAGCTTTAACACGGTAGCACCTTTTAATGGATTTCAGTTTGAGGCACATTGAAACACTAATCACTTCAGTGAAAAACTGGGTCAGAGTTAGCCCCATCTTCCCCAAAGTGCTGTAAAAGTAGATTTAAGTATATATATTTATATATAATTTTGTATTCTGCTTAGAAGAGATGGCAAAGGATAGTGCTGAAACCCTTCTGGATGGTATTCGCTAAGGGACAGCAATAAAACCAGCATTCACAAGGCCTTTTTTGCTAAGTTCTCTTTCAGCTCTGCTCTCGATAAAAAAATCTATTTTAAAATATTAAAATATTTATTAGTGAGTCCAAAATCCCCCTACAATTCCTAATGCACTAGGCAGAGATAGGGATATTCTGTACCGGTTAATTAACAGGTGCAACATGAAGTAAGTAAATGCATTGATCTGTTATTTATGGCTGCACATACCTGTAAATAAGATTTGGATAAATAAAGGCGTATTATTTTCCTCTGATATTTCTAAACTGCTTCATTGTATTTTACCATAAATTCATATTTGTAGGCTTAGACTAAGGACAGCGAGTGGACGGCCCCCTGGGTCAGCGCGGCTCTGCGGGCAGTGCTGGCCGTGGAGCCCAGGCTGGCTGAGAGCAGGAGCTGTGCTCTCGTACTGCTTAAGCAGCAGCCTGGGAAAGTTCCATTTTCTGATGTTGCTCATCACTGATGCCTAAAGGTGACACGCTCACTAAACAGGCCTGCTGCAAACCATACCAGATAAGACATAAAAGACATATTGGATTACCCAGTCCACATCTCCAAATGCAACAAAAATGAATGCCAAATGCTGTGGGGTTTGTCACTTGCAGCATGCAGCAGCCTTTCCATTATGCATTGCCTGATCCTCTGCCAGATTTCTTCAGGAAAATCAAGTGCTAGGATGAATGGGAAAAGCTTGTCTGGAGGTCACACTGTGGGAGCTGGGAAGGAGGAGGCTGCTGCTCCATTCCTCACTTGCCCTAGTGCTCTAGCTGGCCCTTCCCTCCTTGTTCCACCTAGCTGTTAGTACAGGCAGTGAAGCTTCCTGCCCACACAAGTCGTAACAATGATATTACTGTTATTATATTTTTTAACTAACCTTAATGCTGTAAGTAAACCCAGGACCCCAAAATTGGATAGGTATTTCCCAGATGATAAGAACTATTAAAATTATGAGGATTGTTGCCATTCCAGGACTCTTGCAGAAATCATTTAGCTCCAAGAAGGCATTCTGAAGTGGAGGAGAGCTGTTACAAATAAATGCTGTTAAAAATAATAGCTTCCTAATTCCCAGTACAAGTATATTGGTAACAGCTCCACAGACAGTTGGGCTGGGAGAACACTGAAGCAAACCCAGCTAGATGAGTTAAATTTCCTTTTGGTTTGGAATTACTCTTTACAATGCCACTACACAAGTCCACGTGTTGGCTTTGAGCTGCCAGCTCCTCAGGGCAAGGTTTAAATTAAGTACTCTTCTGCTTTTTTCTTTCTTTTTTTAAAATCAGGAAACTGTTTGTATTAATTTCAAGCTTTGTAATCTGCTCCAACCTACTGTTCAAAAATAAGAAACAAAAGAATACCCAAAGCTAAATGTTGACTCTACATCCCCTTTCCAAGCCTCCTATTTAATCAGCCTTGTGGCATATTGGAAAACAGAGCATTTAGTTCCACTTCATTATTATGGGGGTAAAAAACATCTTACAGCCAGGTTTAAAGCGTTCAAATACCTAAAGCCATATCATAATCTGCACACCACATGGGTATAAAACAGACAGGCAATTTTTTTTTTCCTTGGAGCACTGTTCATGGTGTCTGGCAGGGCCTCTCTGTGTTTTATCAGCTCTTTCTGAGCACACTGCCAGGCGTGTCCATCAGGTAATGTGTATGTGGGAGTCAAGGGGGGCAACAGAGGGACTGGAGCAAGGAAAGTTGAAATTAGAAATACACAGAGCTTCTCATCAAGTGTACACTGAAATTAGCATGAATCTAGCAGTGCTGTAGTGAAAGCCACCTGCAATCAAAGCAAAGAGTTTTACCCTTAATACGTCTTGCAAAATCCTCCCTATTGCCTATCCAAGGGCATGCCAACAGCATGATTTTGGATCACTGGAGAAGAGAGGTTCCATGAGAGAGAGGTTCTTCTAACCTGGAGAAGACTCATCCTCTTGTGGCAAAACTCCCCACAGAACTCTGTGGTGTCACAGACATTTAGGAACAGGATTCCATGGCAGCTGACTTGATAACAGCTCAATTATAGACAGTCATTCCAATTGTCTGGTCCTTCAGCAGGTTTTCAACTGGCATCTGAGAATGTGAGGTCATTGATAAACGAGCCCCATATTACATTAATGACAAAGTGATAGTATCTTTGAACTCATTTGGGTTTCGTTCTTTCACATGTTGTTCTCCAACATTCCAATATAAAATAAAGACATGTAAATATGGTATAGCTTGATGATGCTGGTGAAAAATGTCAGTAGAGATTGAATAATTAATTAAAATGGAAAAAACATTATCTGGGGAAGGCCCTTCCTAGAACTTTCAGTTTTGAAATACTTAAAGCTCACCATTAATTTCTCTGTCTTTTCTCTCTGACTGGGCATTGTCTTCATCAATATGGCTACATTAGTTCCTGTCCTTAGAAAGTGATGTGAAGACACCCTTCTGCTGGTCCAAAATGATGGAAGTATTCTAAAAGCAATCATGTTAGAATATAAGAAAGAGGCACAAAGTCATAATTTCTTTATATTTCACAAACACATTTGAAGTCAAAACAAGATAATAAAACATTTCTGAACCTAGTCACCAATCAAAAACTTCTTGTTTTAAGTTGTTTTTCAAAATGAATCATTTTCAGGAACTAAAATTGCTCAGAGTGTTCATTGTGTACTGGCCAGAGATTACAGACATCCTTGGGTTGCCGGCGTAGCTGTGTGAGCAGGTCCTGGTGAAGGCAGATGTGGTGCACACCGTGAGGCTCTTCTGTGGGCGGATGACGGCGGCGAGCAGGGTCAGTCGGGGACCGTGCCCGCTACTGGGCACCTGTCCTGCCACTGATAACCAAAACCCTGGTCTAATATAGCCCTTTCTCTCTCCAAGTTCCTTTTCTCTCTCAAGTTCCCTTGAGCACCTCTCCCCCCCTCCCTCCTGTGCGCGGCTGAAGGGCCGGTGAGCCGAGGAGGCGGCGAGCAGGGGGGCTGGGATCGGACCGCTGAGGAGGCTGCGGGCGCTCTGCCAGCCACAAGTTCTTCTCGCTCTGCCGCCCTGTGTGAGCAGGCCACGGAGGGCACGCTGGCTGCAGAGCAGCTACAGAAGGAGAGTCTGATTTAAAATACAGACACGTAAGCACGGCAGAAACCCCACCTCCGTGGGATGGTCTGCAAGGGATCCAACGGGCAGAAATGCCACAGACACACTCCTCCCAGCGTAATTGTGACTATCGCAGCTGCGGCGGAGAGAAGGGGGAGGAGGGCGGATGATGCAAGGCGCTCGGCATCACGCTCAGTGATGGCCAGACCGCAGCCTTCCGCGGGAGGCGGCGCTGGAATCCGCCCGGCAGCCCCGCTCTGCCGGCGACGTGCGGGACCGGCACCGCGGGGTCCCCAGAGCCGGGACCGCAGAGTGCGCAGGGGAGGACAGCATCGGCATCCGCCGCAGCCCGGGCCTCCCACCCTACCCACAGAGTTTATCCAGCAGCTGCGAGATTTACTCCACCACCACCGGCTCTTAGTCACTTCTCTTCAGAGCTCATTACAAAGAGTAATTAAATGGTCCTAACGTCCCCAGCCTTAACCCTATTTAGTAGATAAAGTGGATAATTAAGCACTGTTAGCTCCGTTTTGCCATGGAAACTGATGAGAGAGGCTAACACAAGGTCACAGGGCCACTCTGAGTCAACTCAGGATCACAGTACATCAGTACTGTCCCCTTCATCCAAAAATGCTAGGATATTTTGTTGCCTTTAAGGAATTACGGATCAAAACCGCCATTCCTGTCTCATCACTGAGAAATCTAACACAGAGGAGTATTATATGATTTAACAAATAGAGTATTTGTTAAATAGAGAACTTGAAACGAGCACTGGCATGTTGTATTCCATCTTCCAAAGGAGACGCCACTCTCTCTTTTAAACACTCTGCTTGATGTAGCTAATTGTCTTGTGTGCTTATCCTTGTACTAATATATAGCAAATCAGTGAGATGTGACCAATCTGATATCTGGCCAATGAAAATGCATTTTAAATGTCATTATTTGTAGCTGCTGAGGTAGAATCACAACCCCCTGACAGTCGTTCTGTCAGTTTGTCATGTGTGTAACTGCAGCAACACTCTGAGATGTTGGCCAGGCCTCTCCCCTGAGAGCACCTTCCCCGTGCTGACCGTGAGTCATGGGCCTGTCGCTGAACCACTGTATCCTCCAGGCTATAAATAGCTAAATTCCTATAAACTATTATCTCACTTCCAGCCAGTCCATTTGCCTGATTCTGAAATGTTTATCTTGCCCTAACTGCCACCCTAAAGGTGGAACGCTCATGTATTTTCAGCCTATGAGAAGCTTAAAGAGAGATAAATTTTCAAATACTCCCCTTTCCTGTATTTTTTTAATACCCTAGTACTGACGCTACAAATGGAAGACCTCTGTGTATTCACAACATATGAATAAAACTGACTACTTACATGTCTCAATCTGGTTTCTAGGGAGTGGAAAATACTTCAAAAAATGTTTGGCTTTGCCCCTATGGCAGACCAGTAAGACTTGAGAAGAGACCACGAGCACTGCCTCCAGACAGCCAACTAGTGTGTACAATGACTCCCAACAAACAGGATAATTTGAACAACAACCTCACTGGGCCATTCCATCTCCCAAATCCTGGGTCTTTCAAAGCTTTCTCATAAAATCCATTATTATACCCACATAATTACAATAAACTTTGAATTTTATACTTCCATTTAAATCTATGGAAAATTTGTGACAAATGTAAAAAGTGGGAAAACCAGACCCATCAAATAATATGTAGATAATGAAGAGCATCTTGCATAACCTGCTGAGGTGAAAAAGCCTTTGAAGGGCAATTGCCTTTACTGAATGTTGAATCAGTGTGAAATGCAGAATTTGAAAACTTCCGTTATCTCTAAAATTCTTGATGAGATCGAAGTGGAGGTTTATTTCTTGCCAAGTAATTCAGGTATAATCAGGCATGTTCCACCTGTGCCATGATCCCAGTACCAGACACGGGCTAACATTCTCTAAATTGGATCAGTACTCCAATGCCATTTGGAAGTTACATGACCTGGGTAGCTCCTTTCTTGTGTGGACAGACTCAGTGTTCACAGTGCAGCACAGCTCTGCTCTGAGCCACGGATACAGTGCTGGAAAAGAGTAACACTGAGATATCCAAAAGATTTAGACAGTTTTACTGCTTAAAAAACACCCCAAAACCAACCAACCAAAATGACTCAAAGCAAAGTCTTAAGAAGCCCAATCTTTCTAGGGAAATGGAAAGCAGCTGGACCTGCCATAGGGACCGGAGTGGTGGTGTGGTGATGGTTCCTCTCCCTGTCACAGAGCCCTGTTCTTGCTTGGCTCCAAACCAGTGTCATTGTTAATTGGATGCTGAGTGATGGATCTGGCCACCTGGCACTGTCTGGCTCCGAGCTCATGATCAACTCTCTTGGCAGACTAAGTGGGGAACTGGCCACCTGGCTAATATGGGGGCTACAGACTCTGCCGAGCCGATCACTGCCCTGCTCAGACATTCTTTGATTGTGAATACCAACAGCAACTTCTCTCTTTTGCTGTGTTCACCTCTCCCATCACAACTGGCGTGCTTACAAACACCCAACTCATCACACCCTCCTCTCTTTCCTTCCCTCTGTCTGCCATGATGGATAAACACAGAATCCTGCCTTAATTGATAAATGGGAACAAAATGAGCTACTTGCCTTCTCTCCAATTTCTTTGAATTATTCCAAGTTCCCTACCCCCACTCCATCCTGTCTTGCTTCTCACCATCATTCTCAACACTCCAGATTAAAATGTGTATTAGCTGTTGAGCTGCACAACAATTTTTTGAATGGTGCAATTTGTTGAGTATTTTTCTAATTAGTAAAAATACTGATAAATTAAGAATAACATCAAAACAATGTACTGGACAAAAATACTGTGAAATCAGACTCATGCCTGAAGGCAAGATTCTCCACTTGTCTTGCACCCTGTTCTATTATTAGCACTTGCAAAATCATAGTGAGAAAGGCCACAATTTTGATTTTTTTTTAATATTTATTTTGCATATATGTAAATTACTCCACAAGCAGCAAGGCAATTGAAATGAAGAATGAAGTGCACAAAAATAAATCAGTACAGATCTAGAGTGCTGTTTGTGTCACTCCATGAAACAAGTTCTATGAAAATTAATTTTACTACAAGATGTTAAAGGACTGACTACAAGTTCTCACATTTTCTACTCCATTTCCAATGTACCATAAGGAGGTTCCACAGTGGTTTTAAGATGGTCTTGGGATACAGTAAGTAACTAATGTCAAGTTCTTACATCCATTATAAATGATCTGAAAATAATGTATTTTTCTAATCAAACAATTGCACAGAAAGGCAATCACTGGTTGGAACTGGGATGTATTCATTGGTGTTACTTCCTTTTTTAAACCAAAGATTCTTCTGCACCTTGAAGGACCTGCTCCAAGTGAATTCAGTGGGGGCTTTCCATAAGGTTATAGAAGGTGGAAGAAAGCATTTTAGATATTAAGGCAAGCATGAATTTTAAACTAATCAAGTTGATGTCTTCACATTATTTTTAACTTTATTTTCAGCTGGATAACATGCTGAAGAAGATTTCAGGAAACTCTTACCACTTTTTAGGGAGCCCTTACCAGTATGAACATCATCTCTGACTACCCCTGAGCAGCCTTTACTGCCCTTTACCTGGTGAGCTCCTACCAATCAAATTACTGACAATCTTCACACAAATCTGTGGGTGAGTCAGGAACACACATGCCAAACCACAACCACCAGCAGCCACTGAAGGAACTTCCCTGCCCTCCAGAAGCCTCTTCCCACAGAGCAGCATCACTCCCCTCTGCAGTCACCACTTCAGTTGTCTCTGAGGTCACTCCAGTGCTCCTTTGGGACACAGGGACAAAAGGTATTGCCATGCACCTGCTGACCTGCCTGCATTTCCAGCACCTTCCATGTAATGCTGGTACCTGCTCCTGGGAATAGTGGCCCACCACTACTGGACTACAGAGCCTGCACAGCTCAAGACTCACTCTAAAAAGATTCCTGCTTGCTCACTTGACCCCACTTCTCCATTCTGGCTTTACAGCCATGTTTAACTCCACTTTGCTCCCCCTTATGTCTCAGAGCTCACATAAACACTAGACTGCTAATGTTAAAAAAATTTAAAAAATAAGTAATTTTAGTTGATTTTCAGGTCTCTGAATGCTAGGCTACAAAAGGCTCCCTTGTGCTCCCTGACTGTGTATCTGAGCTGGAATTACCAGGTTGTAAGGTAACAGCTCACTGGCATAGGCTCCTGCCAGCACGTTCAGCAGGCTCCGCTGTCTCTGAGATCGGAGCTTTCCATTTTTCTGACTGGTGATGCATCCCCCCAGCAAGGACCCACATTATTTTTTAATCTTCAGTGGGTAATGGGCTGCTGAACATGTACGATTGCCATTTCCAAGTGTGACATTTAGCACTGCTGGAGTTTTATTTTCCCCATCTTAGCTGTCAGTAGAACACTTGTTGCTGTTTGCTAACAGGCTTTGAAGACTTGCAGGTGGGGACAAAGCTGATGGAAATTGTGGGGCAAGAGATTTATTGCAAAACCTCAGCATCTGGCATTATCTCAGGAGAGTACATGCCCTCTCTCTATTACAGCAGTCCCTTCTGACACTGACCCCAACTGGAGCTGAGTGCCTGCAAGCAACTCGATTTTAGTGTCCTGTAAAACATTGTTTTTCCTTAACTGGTCTGGCAGTCCCAGAATAGCTCTGTGCACTCTATTTTGTACAGTATTGTAAGTAATGACAGATAATACTATCAAAGTCTGTTCCTAGAACACAGGGATTAACTCACCTCATTAAAATGTACACATTATGCATAGCAGAACTACTTGAGGACAATTATTTTAGCCAGTCCAAAGATATGTTCTGTGAGAACTAGGATGATCCCTAGCTGTCCTTTACTTCCTGTATTCAGATTTTAATAATCTTTTTTTTAGATGACTACACAGATATCATAGCACTGAGCACTTTTAAAAACCTAAAATAGACTACATTAGCTTAAAATTCTAGGTAGTAAAGAAACTCAAGAGGAGAGAAACATAATTAACTTGGAGCATGGAAAGATTCCCTTGTGGAAAAACCACCCTGAATTTAAAAAGGTGGTTTGTACAAAATACCTAATGGTGAACACAGAACCTGGCAGGTTACACACTCTGAAGGCTGATCTCTCAGGTTGAAGGTGGAAATATTTTTGGTTTATTTCCCCAGAGAATTTGTTCTTAGACATTTGAAACTTAATTTCTTGGTTATTCAAATGCAATCACTACCGTTTTCAGTGTTTGGTCTTCTTCTGTCAAGAAAATGAAAATAAAAGCTGTATTGCTGGAATTGCCTACAGGTATCTCTCTGCATTCAAAGAACGCTTATGAAAGCTCTGCTGGCACACAGAGCCCAGCTCTGCTCACCTGAAAATAAAAGATGAAGGTCTCCTGAGCATCAGCAGATGGACAACAGTAGGAGATGGCGAATGCAGCTGTACAAGAACACCAGGCCCTCAAAAAATGAAACCATTTGTCCCAAACGATTCTCTTTTTTCCCCTCATAACTTACTTTCTTTTTTCAACTCACTACAGTAACTCTTAGTTTAATTTCTTCCTGCTTCTGCAACAGAAGCTCTGTGATCAATGGGAACTGCACACACAACTGCTCCAGAACTGAGCTCCTACCCTGTTATTCACCAGCAGTGGACATGCCTGTTCCTACAGGTGTGCAGGTGACACAAAGGTGAATTTTTCATAACTGTCTGTTGAGGTATTATGGCTGAAAATTTTACAGTCCAGACTTCCACAGTAGTTATTACTGCCTCACCATAATTCCATTGCTCTCTAACAGCCTCACCTAACTCCATTATTCTGGCACATTTGCCCACCCCAACACTGTCTGGACTTGGTTTTGTTGGGTCTTTTTAAATTATGGTTACATTGGCAACTTAAAAGAAAGGGTATTTCTTTCAGCTGTGTTATGTACCATCAGGCTGATTAATTCTAAGTCCTGAGAAAAAAAGAATCCTATGAAATATTGCTAGGGGAAAAAACAACTTTGCAATCTCAAGCTCCTTATTTATGTAGTTCTCAGTTTTTACAGACAGATCAGCATCCCTGGCTGTGTTACATCCCCCTTCACGAGCCCTTAAAAGAGGCATATTGGTGGGTTTTTGAAACATCACAGAGGAGCTCTGCAAATACAACATATCGTAAGACTGTACAGATCAGATGTGTTAGACAAAGTTCATATCAAAAAATCTGTTTTATCCCTATGTCAAAAATGTTACGAGATACTTTATATTGTCTTGTGCCATAAGATGACAAAATTGTTCTAATCCAATCTCTCCGTCTCAGACCCTGCTTAATAATGAAGAAGATGCCATAGGAGATAAAGCAGTGAATACAGATAACGCAATGAAGCCTGAAAACGGGGACAGAGAAAACTCTCCAGGCCAAATGGAAATCTACTGGGATTCTAAATGAAAGAAAGATGAGTTTGTTCCTATGTTTTTAAGAATTAGTAAATCATTCTCAATTATAAATCCTTCTCAATTCCAAATAAGGATTGTCATTATTAACACCATTTCTAACCAAGGCTATCACTATGGATTAAAATGAGAACAAATTGAACCTCACAACTGCAATTTTTATAATTCAAGTCTGACATCTTGTTCCTAGTCAGAGTTGAGGATCACTCCTGGCTAAGTCAGAGGGAGTACTGGTGTGAAATAAAGGGTAAACACTGGGAAAATCATCCCGTCTTCTTCAGAGCCCATTCTGCCTCATGTCTCTCCCAGTCATAGAAAATTTATTGAACTATGAAACTATTCACTAAAACATTCTATTACATAACTGTAATTTCCTTTCAGTGCAGCTCTAACTGGCACCAGTGGAAGTCTTGCCTGCAAACTCTTATGTCACGGTTGGATGCTGATTTTTTACCTTGAGGTAAAGTTCTGCTCCCTTTTTCATAGAGAGCTCTTAAAACCACAGAATTCAATCTTTATCAGTTTTTTAGGTAATACACATTAATTTAATGAAATTTGTTTAGAATTTCCTATTTGGAAGAAATACAGAAAAGCCAGTGGAAAGCCAGGGACAATTGTTCCTTTTTGAAGGAATTTTAATTAAGTGCATTTTTTAACCTCGCCAAAAATGTCACATCCTAAAACGTATCTTTTTCTAATTATATATATAAACATAATAAGGTAACTGAAGGCATTAAATGATGCTTAGAACACATAACAGAAGTACACCAAATGTCTGAGAGAGCTTTTCAGCCAGCAGAGTGTGGAGGCACATCCACTGTTTTCTACAAACATTGCAGACCAGTTGGATGATTAATTCCATCACAGTCACCAAGAGATTTGCCACTGGTTTGGGAAAAGATTTTTTTCCAATACTTGATAATACTATTTTATGGTGACATTTACTGAAGCACAAATATAAACAGACTTCATAAATATGAATGAATAATGCTGGCATTGGAAATGTTTTAAGAAGTATTCAAGAGACATGAAATGACTTGCCCCAAAGAAGAGGAATTCCTGAGAGGACAAAGCACAGGACATCACAGTGTACCAGCGTTAAGAATTTGTAACTTTTCCAAAAATGGACAGATATTCCTTCTTCCTTCCTTTTCCCTCCCTCTTTGTGTTCATGTTCACGTACCACTGAACCCTTTCACTGCCTCTGTCCTTTACAGTTCCCAAAGCTGCACTTCCCTGGGCAGCGGCTGCAGCCCCTGAGAGACACATCGAGCTCTGTCCCTTGTTGTGGCTATCTTCACTGTCTGATAAAAGTTTTAAATCTCAGGTTTTTTCTTCCATTTACAATTTTCAGTACATTTACTACAAAATACCTACTGCAACAGGTGATGTCTCTACGTTGTCCTCCTTCACAACTATTTAAGGCAATATTCATTATACTTGTTCTCCAGAGAGAAGCCAGTGGTAAAAAGGCAAGCTAAGGTTCCTGTTTCCTGGTGCCATGTGCCACGAGGAGCTGCCCTGCAGTGTTTCATCATCAGCCAGCACCACACTGAATCACAGCATCACTAACGTGTGTAATTGCTTGCAGAAAGGTTCAGTTTAAGAATGTGTCAAACATATAATTTGATCAGGGCGTGTGAGTATCCATGCATGGGCTGGTGGTGGTGCATTCTTACGGCCATGAATCACAAGGCATTTGAGTCACCTACCTCCTTGTAGGGAAGCTGCAATATTCTGTCCTATTGGAAAGAAACCTGGACTAGCTTTTTAGAAGTTGATGGGGCTCTCTGCACACATCATTTTCAACTTCTCAGCTTTCTAGTTAGACCAGTAATATTCATGATGTTGCTGAGAAACAAGAGTTTCTAATCTAATAGAGAATTTTCATTTTCTGGTAATAACAAACATTCTAAAATGAAAAAAAAAAAAAAGCATCGGTATGGCATTTACATTTCTGAATGTAGTACAGTACAGTTCTATTTGTTGTAAAATGTTGCTGTATTTAATGGGGGGATGCACTGTCAGTTTATTAAAGCTGGTGCAGGTTTGTCAGCTAAACAGATTGTTCATTAAGAAAAGAGCATTCATTTTGCTTTAGGGGGAAGTTTTTCTGTTTAGCAATATATTGTTGTTTGAACACATGTAAGATTACAAGTCATCTTCCCAGTAGGTACTGATCAGGCTCCCTGCATACCTCAGCCTGTAGTTGCAAATCTCCTGTGCAGCATGGACATAACTTCAGCAGCAAAGTGCACCAGCCTGCGGGAGAAGCAGCACCTCGGGCCGGAGTCAGCTCCGCCCCTGCCGCACCTGCAGAGCGCGGACAGAGGGTGTGTCACCACGACGTGATATGAGTGCGGTCAGTGGCTGTAATCCTTCCTTTGGCACAGCCCCAGCTACAGCCCCCGGACGACTTTTCCCATTTCCCACATCTATAAAGCAATCGCATAACGAATAACATCCTTCTCCAATATTCATGGATTATCTAAATAAAGATAATTTATCCCATAAAGTTGTATTTGGAATGCTGCAGCATCCATGGGGCAGAGGCCACACATCCCCGATGTTTTACAGTATCTTGAATAACAGATTTGTGCCGTAAAAGCAGAATTTAAGAGCTTCTAGTGATTCTGCAATAACCAAGCCATACCTATGGCTAAAATGTCTCAGGGGAAAGAAGAGCAAACTAGAAGCAAATTCTAGATTTCTGTGTGTTATATAGAAACAATAAAATTATAAAGCACTAAGAGTAACACAAGAACATATTTTAACATTAGGCTGAGCGGAATAAAAACACCCCTTGATGATGATTATATAAAAATCTACATATACTGTCTATACCCTATGATGATTCTATAAAATGCAAGCAATGTCATTTAGCATTACTGGCAGTGCTTTAATACTGCAGCTGAAAAGGAGTACAGTGAAAGGAATTTAGAAGGCGAGAGGAGAGTGTCAGCAGTAACAACATACACATCACTATAATTAGCAACGGAATTTGAAGAATTAAAAAAGCAACACCTTTGCTTTGTTTTTAACTGTGCTTTTGACTCAGCAGCACTGCCCATGATACACAGGGCAGAAAAGTTCATCTCATGCCTTTTAAAATATAAACTCGTTAGAAGGAGAAATGCTGTGACAAGGGGTAAACATCTCAATGCAAAAAGGGTCCTAGAAGCCCCTCCAGAAGGCAGTTTAATCCAAATCTGGGATAACTGTGGATTAAGAATACACTGGTGTTAGTTTGTGCTCCCCTCTTTCAATTCTCCTGCCTCATGCTTGTTTGCTTTGGCCTACTTTCCCCAGTTTTTAGGTTATATCTGCTTCTTTTACTTTGATACAAATTTTATCACTGCTTCTATTGAACAACGGCAATTCCTTTTGTTTCACCGGAAGTGTGACTCTTACAGGTTACAAGTCTGAGTGGACAAGGGATGCTGAGGTACAACAAGGTTTGTGCTAGAGTCCATCAAACTTCTGAATTGCAGCTCAACTGCAGCTGTGCAGCACATCTGGGAGAGCCAGGAGAGATGCATCCAATCCCAAATACCTGCACAGACCGTTGCAGCAGTGTTCTATGCATATCAGGTACTTATGCACAAATTATCCTGGTTAGCTACAGGAGCCTAAAATGACCTAATCTGCATGTTCAGCTGCAGCATTAGCATGAGAACTGTGTGCAGCTTTTGCAGGCAAAAGTGCATGCCTCAATTAGATTAAAAGGTGGATGCTTTATTACATCTGCACTACTTTACCATCCTTTTAACTGAAATGTGCATGTTACTGGCCTTCACTGTAAGCCAGAAAAAAACATTTTGAAGATATAAAGAGTAATTTCCTGAAGCTATTGAATAAAAGTTTTTAAGTAAGTATATTTATCCTTGAATAATATAATTCTCACAAATTTTAAAATTTTGGGAACAGAAAACATCTTATTGTTTGGCAATAAATACCCGCAATTGATACTCCTTTGTAAAAAACTCTAACAAGGTTATTATAGGCAACACTTGCTTTCACAGTCTCACAGAAAAAGGTTATTTTTAACATCCCACTCACTGTATGGGGACAGAGAAGGTGAACGTGAAGCCGAACAGACACCAATTACAACCTCACAAAAACATGGAGGAACCAGCAGATAACCTGGGAATACCAAGGGACCAGGCCCACGGCTGCCAGGGAACGCTGAACCCCCAGAGTGAGCAGTCAGGTTTGGATAAGGGCCTGTCAGGAGACACCAGTGGAAACAGACCTGATAAACAGCTGAATTGCCTCTTGTACCTGGACTTTCATCCTTTGGCTCTAGGAAAATCAGTTGCTGAACTAACACGTGAGTTTAAAGAAGGAACCATGTGAAAGCAATATCCATCAGAAAAGTGCTGGACCATCAAAGACTATTGAATCAAGATACAGAAACACATCGTCATCGACAGTAGCATAAACTCTTTATAAGCTCTATGTGATCTCAGGTGAGATGCAGAATGGAATAAAAACAGGCATGGTGACTTTTAGCAGTAAAACAGTAACACTTGCTGAAAATTCAGTTTTCATTTCCTTCATATTAAATTAGAAAAGGGGCTCACTTCAGTGAAAAATTTCACTGCGACAGAGGAAGACTTTGCACAGGGCCAAGGTTCCCAACGCAGATACCTCAGAGACATGATTTGATTATCTTCTTTTTAATGCTATTGAGAATGTCACGTAGAGAGGGACACACTTATAGACTGCCCTCTTCATGTTTATAATGTGGAGGAAAGGCCATGTGAGTACTGGGAGTGGAATTTCTAAAACTTTTGCACCTATAAAAACAATAAAGTGGAAAACTGCAGTTCTAGAGTCTTGCTTGAGCCACACAGAAGTCACTATTCACTAGTGAACAAAAAGAAGAAAAAATGCTCATTTCTTGTGATTTATCCCAGTGACAGGGTTAATGACACAGGTAGACATGCCCATTGACTCATTAAATTGAATTGCAAGACACAGCTAGAAGTTAATTTTCCTTTGGTATGTGCTTAGGCACCTTGTAATGACAGTATTTGTGTCACTGGAATTCAGTCCTGACCTAAAACTGCACTGATCTTTCAGTTCAAATCTGTGGAGGCATTTTCATGCACCTCTTTCTTTTCCAGAGCTCAGTGGCTGTAATAGCTCACATCTTTTGTAGGTCAGGCACCACAATGGACGTGAAACATGTACACGAGCTGGTTGCAGCGGTACAGTCACTGCAGGTGCTTTGCTACACAAATATGTACACGTGTAGAATATTAATGACAACTTTCATTCAGAGGCAACGTATGAATTATCAATGAATCCAGTTTCCGTGTTTAGCAGGAAGTGTGTGGCAAGGGTCTATGGAACGTTTGGGATCATAATCTCGGCTGTAGTAGTGGTTGCTGTGTGTGCCACCCCAGATGGCAAAAACTCCCCTGAAGAAGCCTGGCTCACGCTGCAGCAGAGCTATGCAAGCTGCAAACGCTGCCTTTAGGAATATTCCTATTTAGTAGAAAGAAAAACTGAAGTTGAGATCAGCAGGAGCTGTGTAATTTGGATCTGCCTGTCCCCACTGAGGCACAGGGTCTGTGTTTGCTACTCTTGAGGTACATGGTGGCCATCAAGGAAACGGTCAAGAAAAATGGGTTCTGAGACTCCTGATGGTTCAGCTGTGCTGGCAGCTGGGACTTCTTTTCCATTCTAGTATCAAGCAATGATATTACAAGGAAGGCCAGCTGTAAAAAGAGAATAAAATACCAGTGTCCTAAAAATCTTTGGAAAATTTATTAATCCCTGTAAAGCAGATTTAGTTGTTTGGGTAGATGCTAATTATCACTTAAATACGCACCCAAAATACTTGAAATATTAGAATTCTGAGGATGTCACAGCAGTTTTGTCTGCTTTGCAAGCAGGGGGAAGTAAAGCCAAGGTAATCTGGGCAACTTTTTGAAAGCCTTCCCCTAAATTTCAGTCCCGAGTTTCCTATGTCATCTGTGAAATAACCCTGACAAGTGCCTGTGTGGTGTATGGGGTTTGCACAGCCCTGTCTTGTCCATTGCTGTATAAAATAAACAGCAAGTGAGGGCCCAAGGCCCAGCACAGGCAACACAGACACCAGCACCCTCAGGTGCCCTGGGTACAAACACAGAGGTCCATTATGCAACTGTTACATTAGTAATCTTCACTGCTACTCGCAGGAGTAAGAGATAAGGCTGTACAGCTTTTGATTACAAAATTTTCAGTGTCCCTTGAAGTTTTTTTCATTTTTTGCTGTCTATAGATAATTTTCCATGTGGAATTACCTCTTCCCTTGGGTCAGCATTTCAGATGGCTGCGAGGCCCCAGTCTGGCTGCATTGCGGCCTGTGCTGGAGGTGGCTGTGGTCACTGTCCCTGTCGCTGCGGGCTCTGGGATTCCCGGCCAGCAGCAGGTTCCCTGCCTGTGGCCTCTACCAGCGCAGCTCTAGTGCTCACCATGATAGGTTGTGCAGAGCTCCCGGGCAAGCGCTGCTGTCCCTGACACTGCAACCACTGGAGATCACAGGGACTCAAAACAACAAGCTGATGGAAGAACTCTGCTGGACAGAGTTGCTTGGCTGCGTTGGTCAAACGAGCTGAGAGAGGCAGCGCCAAGACTCTCCAGGACTCTCCTGTGCCACCTCTTGTGAGTGCATGGGTTAAAGCAGCAGTGGTTTGGGCCTCAGTTTACCACCAGGAACTACCATTTTGAGATATTTAACAAAGGACATTTTGAGATTTAACTACGCAATCATTCAGTTCCCAGTGCTCCCGTCACGGAGGTGATGGATACAAAAGATCTGAACATTTCTCTCAACTCTGGTGACTCCAGATCTGCGGGACAAGGTCACTCAATAAAACAGAGCTGTCCTGGGAGGGGATTCCTAGGAAGGGACACTCGGAAGGCACTACAGCGCCTGGTGCCTGAGGGAGGCCGGGATGGATGTGAGTATACCCGCTGCGCCTTGTCTTCCAAATGCTCGGTGACACTCGGCGTGCCCAATGCCGACGTGCCCAGTGTCACTGCTGCTGTGCCCGGCATTGTTCCGACGTGCCGGATCGTGACATGTGGCCGGTGCTCGCAGTGTGTTCCCGGTAAGCACCCGTTATTCCCGGTACTCCCGGTGTCCCTGTGCCGCCCCCTCAGGCGGGCGGACGCGCAGTGCACGCCGGGAGGAGCGCGCGGCACGCCGGGACACGCACCCCGCACCTCGGCCGCCCAAGATGGCGTCGGGCGGCCGTCCCCGCCCCCGGCCGCGCATGCGCAGCGCCGCGGCGGCCGCGCCGCTCCCGCCCTCCCTCCCGGCGGCCGCGGAGCCTCTGACAGCGCGGAGCGAGCGGAGCGTCCCCGAGCGCCGGGACCGCGCACCGGGACCGCGCCCCCACACCGGGACCCCGACCCCACACCGGAACGCCGCGCCGGTGAGTGGGACTGGTGAGTGGCGCCGGCCCCGCGCAGCACAGCGGGGCGGCGGTGCTGGCGGGGCTCGGTAAGGCTGGGGCCCGCTGCCCCCCCCGGCCTGCAGGTTGTCCCGACCCGGGCCCCGAGCGGCCGCCGCTTTCCTCTCCGCTCTCCCCCTCCTCTCCCGCTCCCCGCCCTCGCCCCGCTCCCCCCCCTTCTCTCCTCGCTCTCAAAATGGCGGCCGCGCCCGTTGGTGAGGAGGGACCGGGCGGGGCGGGGGGCGGCGGGGGGGCCGGCCCGGTGTCCTCCCCCCAGCTCGGTGTGGGGGGGCTCTGGGGCCAGGGTGCGGCTCCCCCGCTCCCCGCGGCTCCCGACCCCGCTCCCGCGGTGACTCTGCAGGAAAACAGGGCCCGGCGGGAGCGGCGGGGCGGGCGCGGAGCCGCCGCCGGGCCCGTGTCCTCCCCCCCCCCCCCCCGCGGGCCGCGCCGCTCCGTCCGTGACTTAGCAAATACCGGGAGGAGATGATGGGCCAGGGTTAATAGTGATAAAAAAAGCTTTCAGGGGCGATGGGCCCGATGTGTGCGCGGAGGGGACCCCGAGCATCCCTCCCCGGTTCCTGCCGGGGGTTTCTTCCTGTCACCCTCTCCCCGGGCAGGGCCGGGCGTCGGGCGATGGCCCAAATCGCCAGCGCGGCCGCAGCACCGAAAACAAGGCGAGAATTAATAATCCAGGGAAAGGAGTAGGTGTTGTTTCAGAATTTGTCTCGCATCCTCAGTTTTCCTGCAGTGCTCAGCAGGGCAGCAGCGATAGGAGGTGGCTCAGACCTTCAGAACCAGCTGCGGTAAAACGGGGGAGGGAGGTCTGATCTCTCCTTCTGGGGGTCATATCACTGCCTGGATGGCTGCAGGTGTACAGGCTTCCCCTGAAAACCTTATAATAGCAATCGAGTTTGCTAAAATCCTGAATTAATTGCTGCTCCCGAGGTTTTGTTTCAGCAGGAGGTTATACGCAGGCAGGGCTTTTGATGGAAGTTGGGGGGTGGGAGTGGTGCCTCCCTTGAAAAGTTTGGGGGTTGTTTAGTTCTGTGGGCGTGAGATTTTTTTTTTTTTTTTAAGGTGGATGCAATTAAACTTGACCTTTAATACCAATAATAATGTGACACCTTTCCTTTCTTTGCCATGGTATCACTCGAACCATTTCCTTGCCTATAGTGCTGCAGTAGTGGGCTTGGTTGGTGCAGGTCAAGTCCTTTCATAATGAATTACCTACTAGGAATGGGGGAAGGTTAATCTAAGCTATATTAAAAATCTTTAATAAACACTCTTTTAATATAATTAAATGCTTGGGTATATTGACCTGCCTAAATTATGTATTTTTGTGGTGATTCTTTGAAGTCTATGTTCCTATGACAGTATTGTTCGTGGCATTAGGAGGTGGTGGTTAAAGAACCTCCGTTCAGTGGTGATCATTTTGTAAATGATTGTGCAGCATTTGGCTGGTTTTTCGGGAGAGGGAGGGTCTGCTGTCAGAATGTTATTTGCTCTTAGAGTGATTTTGTTAAATAGGAAAATTATATTGGGGAACTAAACAAAGAAAATATTTTTAAACTGTAAGATGCATTGCAAATATCCGGCTTGTTCTCGGGCATCTCCTTTTTGTGTGTTTCTGTTGCTGTTCCCATGTTTGTGATGCTGTGAGCAGCCATTGAGCAGGGAAGAGACTGGGTGGAGTAAGGAGGCAAAGCTGCGAAATGGCTCGATTACCCTTTCAGAGCTTTTTTTTTTCTCCCTTTGCCGGGGTGGAGGAATACTAATTGCCGTAACAATGAAGTCTCTTTTTTAGGGAAGAATCTAATGGTGCAGGAAGCTTAGTAAATTAAACAAATCTCACATTCTGTTCTGAGACTGGTTTTTCTGCAGGATGGATTTTGATTTGTCTGGCAGTGAGAAGTGACCAGTCACTGTTGCAAAGCCAGATTTTTTTTGTCTGATAACCGCTTCAATTTATCCACTTAGTTATTCACTTGTTGAATTTGATTTTATTTACACTTTAGATAAGAATTACAATTTTTGTGCGCTTGTTTCACACACAAGATTCTCTGGAATCTAGAGAAGCCCCTGTGTTGTGGCTTCATGCTGTTATTTGTTCATGGAACTTCTTGGTTAGACCAGATTATGGGTGGGCACACAGGAAAAGACAATCCCTGGTTTCTCTGGTGACCACAGTGGAGTGACTGCTGTCAGTGTACAGACTAGATTGCATCGCCCTTCATCATGTGCCAAGTTCTTGTAAAATAACATCTCAATATTTTCAAAGCCCTTTTGAGCACTGTAACTATGTAAGAGCATTGCTGTCCCCCTTGGATACTACTGCTTAAAGTTGTGTAGGAAAGGCGTTAGAACAAAGGATTTGGGGAGTACAATAGGGATCGGAGGAAGCACCTAGGAAAGGCTGCTTGTGGAAGTGCTCTCCTGTTCCACATGTGCCTCATGGCATTCCCGTCTGATTTCAGTGTTGATTGGAGCAAGTACAGCATTGAACACGGATGATTCTGAAGCAGACAGATTTTTGCTTTTTCATAGGGGTCTCGGTTCTTGAGTGCAGTTTGTGACAGGAAACGGCACACATGAGACTGTGTTTTTCTTAGTATGCCCAGAATTAAATTAAGGGGCAGTGGCTTCTGCATTATTTCTAGTTCATTCACTTGGAGTAGATCTTCCAGGATTCAGTGGCTGCATGAGCTAAATACCTGAGTCTAATGCATATCCAGGCTAAGGCCGATGAAGAACCCAATAAAACACTTGCCATCTTAACAGTTTTGGTTGATTTTTGCCCTTGAAATGATGGCAGTCACTTTTTCTACAGGAGTAACTTGTTCATTTGGGTTCTACAGAAGCAAAAGGCATCAATAGTTCCTTTCTGGCTGCACATGAGCTCTATCTTGCCTGTCCTGCTTAATCCTGTGCCTGTCCTGGCTCCTGTGCTCTTCCCAGCCTGGGGACTCAGGTTGTGTCTTTGCTCTCAACTTGCTGTCTATCCAACTTGCTATGGATGGGACAGCTCCAGAATCAACATCTGCTGACTGCCTTGTCCAGCACTCCAACCTTGTCTTTTCCATGAAGAACTCCACAGCCACTGTCCATCATTAATTATAATGTATTTGTACCTCTTGCGGAATATTCTGAGTAAACAATGGGTCCAACAATAGCTGGACCCATCTGCCTCAGGGTAGCTCAGGTACAGACTGCATATGTTTGTATGTTTTTTTACAACCCTCTGTAGCTGTCCTGTGTTCCTGAACTAGAGGGGTTGGAACTACCATAGTAAGAAGGAGAGTGACATTGGAACAGTTCAGTTTAGGTCAGCTCTCTCCTGCTTTGGTGAGCTTCAGGCCCATTTTCTAGACTTAAGGCAAAGACTGGAAGAGCAGCTGAAGTGTCCATGAAGTGGGCACTGAAATACTTGTCAGGCTGAAAATAAGAGCTGTGTAGGCCTAAATTCAGGAAATCAAGAGGACAATAGACATCAGTAATTATTATTAATAGATAATAATTTCATATTTCATATTTCCTATGGGGTGCAGGGGAGTTTCCAGCCTCTAACATGTAATTTGTGATGGCAACTGAAGGTCTTTCCTAAGGATCAGAACCATGTGTGTTGATAGAATGGTTCTGGGACTCTCCTGTGAGGTTTGTTGTAGAGAAGCAGTAAGTTATGCACTGTCCATACTTGCAGATCTGTCAGTGACGTTACAACTGCCTCCTCTTTCTCCCTTTTATAAGAGCTTAAGTATCACTGGCAGGACAACCTGACTAGTAAAAATTGCACTGGTGAAGCCTTGCCTGGCTTTAGGGGCTTTCTCAGGAGCTACTTCATTTCGTGACACAAGGGAAATGGGGCTCCTAATGTGGCTTTTGAGGGTTTTATTCATGGATCATGTTGCTTTGTCTTTTGATCTGCCCGACAGAGTAGGCTACACTTCAAGTTTTTTAAAATAGGCATTTACACTAAGATACAATCCTGATGTGTTTAATTTTCAAGTACATAAAGCTATTTTCTCAGAATTCTTGCTCTGAGTGCTGTCCATGCTAGGGGAGCGTGAATGGCCATGCTCTGTGGGCAGGATTGTGCCACCACTGGGGTGCAAAGGTGTGGAGGGAGCTGTAGCTCTGTCATGTCAGCTTAATGACATGAGCCGAGGTTGGGTAAAATGTCTGGTTTTCATGTCTTACAGTTATTTTAGAACAAAAATTTTCTTCATTCCTACCATGTTGTAAGACCGACTGATGAACAGTACATGTTAGAAACATTGGTGATAACCAGGATTTTGTCTGATGAGGAATAGAGTTCCAGTTTTACCCTGGAGATGCAAGCTGCTGTGGGTTAGTCCAACAGATGCTAACCTGTGTTGCTAACCTGTATCTTATCTCAGTTGTTTAAAGAAGGGCCTTTTCCTCTCAGTTGAGGCAGGACCTGGATGAGGCAATGTTTGTCTCATTCATAATGTTTAAAAGCTCATTCTGTTTTCATTTTTTTAAACCTCCTGCTCTCTCCTTAAGGGATTAGGTAGGTGTGACTTAGGCTGTCTTGCTTTTAGTCCACTGTCTTGGAAGCCACTTATCATTTAGTTTCCTGCTGGCATGTACTGTCAGGAAATCTCAAAGAAAAATGTTACTTATGAAGTAGGTGTATGCTGAACTCCATTTCCTTGTATGCCTACAGTCCTTTCAAAATTAATGCTGTGCACAGCATTGTCACACTGACCAATACCAAGAGCACTGATGCATGTATAACTGTGTAAAAAATCAGCATTATTAATTCAAAGTACTTGCTAGTTAATACGTTTGGAATTATTTTTGCCATCTCCTTCTTAATGGTACTGCTTCTGAGTGAGCCCTGCAGCTTGGCTTGGCTGCTTGTGGACTTTGGATAAGGATTGTATTTTAATTAATGTAATAAATACATATTTACATACATAAATACATCATAGTTGTCATTGTGTTGATTCTGGAAGGCTTATCTGATATTTTTAACTAGTATCTACTTGCTGCAGCCTTGAGAAGGTATTTCCAGAGATGGGACTGTCCATGGTTGAGGTTTGTAGGTGGTGCAGCAGCAGTGTCTTCCCTTGGATCCATTGTTAAGTAGGTCCCTGCTGAGGGAGTTGGTCCAAGGCTGTTCCGAGGCACCTCCTGTTCTGGGGCTGGTTGGTGACTCAGCTGTCACACCCCTTGTGAGGTAGGTGACAGGCTCTGTGGTGTGGTGCTGTACTGGTTTGTGTCTGGGGTAGCACAGGGGCATTCATGACTGAGATTATTTATACCGTGCCTCTTGTATCCGTGTTAATTGTTCCCCTCGTGCTCCACAAACCTTAAGTTCTTTTGGTTTAATTAGAGAAGTGTTCCTCCCCGCCTCACCTCGCCCCGAGATTGCCTCTGCCTTGTTTTTCTGCTTAATGCTAAAGCAAAGGTGTTAAGTTTATCCTTCTTTAAGACTAGAGGAAAATCAGCTGGAAGTGTTTAGGCTGTTTGCTGCAGATAAATTACTGTTTCTTCCCTAAAGAAACAGCATTGGCAGCTTGTCTTGTGCTGGATTCACCTGCTTTTTGCGGTAAAAAAAGAGATTGCATAAACAATTTAGTTTGTTTAAATGCTCATATGCTTGTAATCTATTAAGAGGATGATGTCATTAATGAGTGTGTGTATGTATTTTAAACAGAAGGTGTATATTAAATAATTAATGGTAGAAGTTTCTGGTTCTTTCAGCTCTGTTTTAGAGGCAAGAGTGTAGTAGGTGAAGGTGGGTGATAAGAAAGATGAGACACCTTCTACCAGAACCCTGATTTAATTATTTTTGGTACTAGTGTCGGGAGAGGTTGAACACTGTTCACTGTAATAGAAGAAGATGTTAAACATGACAATCTTGATGAGCTTTTTGTTTTTTTTTTTTCCCTCCCCCTCCTGCAAGTGAAGCCATTTTTGGCCAATGAGCCATTTGAAAATGGCTGAAGGACCAACAGTGTTCTTATGATTGAAGAATGGAAGGTCTGTTTTAAGTTCTTGTTTGGATTTCTTTGTGGTTTACACCTTCTCCTATTTCTAAAGTATTAACATAGGTGTTTCTTTTAAGTCTCCTTACAGATGTTTTTCTATATAAATTTAATCAATTCACAGTAATTTTTGTTAATATCACATTTCCAGTATAATAGGCAGTTTAATGATGGAATTATTTAAATTTTAATATAGTCCTGTGACCTCCTTTACCGTTCTAAATCTGTTACTTAAGTTTTCAAGCCAGAGAAGAATGGGAGGAACAACTGAAAACAACAAAGTTCAAATCCAGTGCATGCCTGCTGACAGACACATCTGAGTGCTGCACTCTTCTCTTGGTGGTCTAGAATTGCCATCCCAAAATACGTATATGTTGTTTGACCTAGCAGTAATGATACTGAAAGATATCCTGCTGAAGTCATCCAGCTGACCCTGATGTGCTTTGCTCTGAGCAAATGTTGAGTAGCAGCATGTAATGTTGAGCCCCATAACACTACCCCTGCTTGCTGTCCTACCACTGTCACAACACACTGAGAGCAATGTGGAGAGTGCTATGTCGAAAACCTTTTCACACATGTTAAGGTTTTGTTTTCTACTGCAGCCTGAATTTTTCCAGGCTGTTCATTTATTGGTAGCTAAATTTACCTGCATTTTCACATAGAACTGAATGGGCAGGTTAGAAGAAGGATGTTTTCCCCAAAGCCTGCACACAGACCTCAGGCTGGAGCTCTGACCTGGAGGAAGCTCAAAGGCTCTAAAATTAGATGATGTGACAGTGCTCAAGATGTTTCTCCTGAGAATTACTTGTATCATGCTTCCATCAGAATTGCAAAACTGTAATGATACATGGAGAAAAAATGTCAAGATTGAATTAATTTAAAGTCTTCTTTTAAAACAAAAATATTTTCCTAGCCAATTTGGTCCAGATTCCTCAAAGTCATTTAGTGTTGGTGCCTGGGAAGGTAATGAGGCCAGAAATGTGGTTTTTTGTTTTACAGTCCTAAAGGTGGGTAGTGACTGCCAGTGATGTGTTAAAAACTTAGCTTGAAATAATATGGGAAAGCAGACGGGCATAGGAGTTGATTTCAAAATGCACAGGCATTTCTTTAGGCAGCATGCTGTGTGGAGCAGCCAACTTGCTCTTGTTTTATAGCATCTTGATGACATTCCTTAGCTTTATTTTTCAGATGTAATTGCAACCTGCATTCCAAGTCTTTGGAACATAGGCATTACGTCTGATCTACTACAGATTGCTTTCTAGTTCCCCATGGATTTACTGTTGAATTATTTTCAGAACTAAACTACCGTATCAGGTTTTTAACAAAAGCTGTGCAAGTAGGTGAAATGGAGAAGAAAACAGGCATAAAAGTTTTCACTTTTTTCATGTTAAAAATATGTTTCCTTTGATAAACCTGTAACTGAACTGAAATGGAAAATGTTTTTTGTGAATTATTACAAAGACTGCACAGAATGCTGTACTCTGTGGGTACTACATTGATGTATCAGGCTAAGTGTTGACCTACGGGCATTTTGAGACTTCCCTTAATTGCAGAATAACAGGCTTACTAAACATATGCATTAAAAATAAGACTCAGAGTTGTAATTCAGATTGGATTTGGTTCTTGTTTTATTTTTCCCAAATCAGATAGTTGTTGGAGCTCACTTCATCGTAATCCCTCAGCCAGCTTTACTGATCTAGGCTGAAAAATGGGGAAAAAAAGAAGAAAGATTAACCTAGCTCATAAATGAGTAGCTTTCTCATATTCCCTGACTCATCCCTGCTGGCTTAGCAGGTGATGGATTCCAACATTTTCTACGATAAGGTCTGTTTGCTGCACCAAGAGCAACTGCATGGCTGTGCCTGGGTGATTCTACTGTGGATGAGCTTTCCTGCAGTAACAGGGGGCAAGGTGGAGGCAGGAGAGGAACTGGATTATTTTACTTGTTACTGTTTTTCTTTCCTATCAACAGATAGAGACATATCTAGGAACCCTTTTCAGCTCCTAATAGTTATGCCCAGGAAACACAGATATTACTTCACCTCTGTGGAATCTGGTTTTGAGTACATTTGTGGAAAGAGTTGTCCTATTCTGTGGCATGAGTCTGATAAAGCAGTTTTTTGCTTATGGACTTTAAAATAAAATCAGACCCATTAAAAATTAGTTTAAATTAAAGGGGAGTGTTCTTGTGTACTTGGTAGAATTTAGCAACATAATCCAGAGGTGTAAGAGAACAATTCATGCAGTCTAGTTCTTCCATAAGGACAGTAGCTCTAATTGCCTGGGAATACTCCCAAATAACCACTTTAAGTCCTCTTGTTAATGTTGTGAAACAGGATACACTGTCGAAGAACCTTTCAAGGATCTCCTGTGCCAGCCATGTATCAAGGGACAATGCAACAAGAGTTTCTCTTTTACCAATGCACAAATAGATCCTTTCAGTGTTAAAGAATCGTGGAATTTAATTCTGATTATTTCAATTAAGTTACTCTTTTTGGTGACCTTTGGTTCTCATAATTGACTAGCCTTTTCACTGGGGTTGAAAAATTAGCTGAAGAGACAGATCTAACTGAAGTAGGATTTTGGGTATATTAACAATTTAGAAATAAACTTCAGAAGTTTTCTTTGAGGTAAAAAAACATTTTAAGAATGATAGAATGTGTTAGAGCAACCACTTGAAAGTTGGTAGCATGTAGCTGGACACTCCAAAATGTTTTACATTTTATACAGTTTATTGACATTTTAAATTATAAATTAAGATTTAAATTTGAACCTAAATGTAAGTAATGGAAAACTCTTAATTGATTTCACAATGTGAACTCAGTTTTGTGTTCCTGATGTTGATGATGGCTCATGTGCCTTTTTAACACCCAAATGCTTTCTATTAGGTGTGCCTGAGCTGGCAATCTGAGAATGTTACCTCAGATTTTGTTTCCTTCAATAAATGTTCTTGTAGAATATTATTAAAAATGTTGTAATAATACTTAGGACAAAGTGGTCTTGTAGCTGAGTTAATTTGAGTATTAGGATTCTACAAAAAAGGGCAAAAATGTACAATTCCTAAAGCACAGCAGTACTGAGCTGAAGCTTTGTTGAGCTTTCAGAGCTGCACTCTGCTGGTCTGTTCTGTATCTGCTGATGCTTTAGCTCTGTAATTGATGCCATGTATCTCTTCTAATTTTTAATGTAATGAGCTAGTTACATGTTTAGTGTACATAGCTTGTGTTTTTGTGCGGAAGACTGTTTATGGAGCCTGAGCAACAGTCATAAAAACTGCAGAAATTGAATTAATTTACTGTTAAGTTTGTGGAGGAGCCACAAACATATATTTGGGATAGACACTACCAGATGAGGTTGCTGGACAGCAGCAGCAGAGTGAACCTGGGGTAGTGGTGCTGGTGTATGGAACAGTTCACTGCTGCTGCCAGAGTTGTTCACCAAGGAATTAAGTTGAAGCTGATTTCCTTGGTTTAACTAAAAAAAAATTAAAAAGGTAAGAGAAATAATGAAATACATGAGGGATAAATGTGCCTGTGGGAATTATGGGAGTTAGGAAAAGTGCTTAAGAACATAATAAGGCTGAGTGACAGCTTTTTGTAGTAGCTGGTAAACAAATGTTTCTGTAAGTTTGAGGACTGAAATTATCAGAATGATGAAGAGCCAGTAGTTCTTGTGGTGAGACAAGACACTGTGGTTCTGATGAGGATTCTCTTGGTGAAAGGAGCCCTGGTTTAAGTAATCTAAGGAACTCAGGCCATAAGAAGTCTGGGAAATGGAACTTTTGATGGTTATAAAGGCCTTATAATGTAATACATCTTCACATTACTCTGCAGCTTTTTTGAGGTGACCTTAAAACTGTGGTTAGAATGTGCACGTCTGCGAGGAACTCTGGTTCACCATGAACTTGGAGGGGCTTGGTGTTCTGTTTATGTCACTGCATGGTTCTCGTGTTGGTTTTGTGACCCCCTCACTGTGGATAGCAGAGCATTGCCAGTGTCAGAGGCCCTGGACACAGCTGGGTTTGCTGTGCCATCACTCCTGGGAGAGAGGAACGTGGATCTCATTGTAGGTGAGATGGATCACAGCTCAGTTGGGAGACTTCTGCTGTGACTTTTTCTGAATGGCAGAAATGGGCATTGTTAGTCAGTTAAACCATTTTAGGGGGTTGGTTATGGTGTTGGTCCTTAAAAGTGTTTTTGACACACTTGATAGGAGCAGAGAAAGACAGTGGAGAACCTTGAACGGAGCTTAGTGACAAAATCCTGCGGAAGATTCTGAAGTTTGTTGTGATGGTGGAGTTTGATACCTCAGGATACATTTATGAAAATGTGGATTTGGAAGGTCTTAGGCATATAACCTAAATCTTAGTACTGTTTAGCATCCAGTATGCTCTGCTAAACAAAATCATAATGAACTCTGAAGAAATTTACAGACTAAATTTGATTTTTTTGTGTGTACAGAATGGACACTTTTAGGAATTTTAATTCCGGTAACTTTTCTCTTGCTTGATGCTAGTTCTAGTAAGTGAGCAAGTATTTTTGGCAGGTTGAGACTAAAATGCTGGTTAATTAGATTCTGTAATCTGTTTCTCAGTCTTATTTGGAAAATACTTGTGGAAAATACTTAAGTGTCTCCTGAAACAAGTATGAACACAGTCATAGAAATACCTACTAGCCAAGGTGTATCATTTATTGGCATGACATATCATGAACTGAGGGGAAATCTCTTGCCTGAAAGTGATTATTTTTTCCCTACCTCACTGCTGGGACTGAGCGTGTAGCTATTGTGCTTGGATACCTCCTGTAGAGCTGTCTCAGCTAACGAATGGAGCTGAACTTGTTTCATTTTGCTGTTGGTGCATTTATGAATCATGTGCAGGTCTCTCATTGAATTATTGTGAAGTTTTCCAGTAATCTAGGAAGCACTTGAACCACACTGGTACCCATCAGTGGAAGAACACGGTGTTTGAAGCCAGAAAGCAGCAGCTGTCTGTTGAATCCTCTTAGTCGCCCTGGGGAGGAGGGTGTTTCTGTCTGTGCCAGGTCGGTGGTGCCTGGTGCCAGCGTGGCGTGAGGCTGGCCGGGTGCCCTGCTCGCAGCCGGTTGCACAGGGGCGTGTGCTCCCCAGGTGGCACCGGCTGGGCACGGTCGGGGCCTCGGAGCCGCTGCAGTGGCAGCCAGCATGTCCTTAGTGCAGTGGGGGCAGGCTTGTGGCCGGGGCAGCTGGCTGCAGCAACAGCCTGGTGTGGTGAAGCTCAGGAATATCTGAACCCTGGTTTAGGAAGAAGGGGGGCCATGGTCAGATATGAAGAGACAGAGTTCCATTATTTTTTTTTCAATTGAGAGGAATGTGCACTGTGCTGTTTCCACCTTCCCCTTACAGGAGAGGATTCTTCTGCTTTTCAGGTATTTCTGCTCAGTTTGTTGCTCTTCATCAATAATTCTCTGGGTTTTAGAAGCTTGTGCAGGGAAAAATTCTGGCCTGTGATGATTCTTGGCTGTCTCTTAAATTAATTTCTTTTTAAAGATTGTGCTTTAGTGTGCCACTCTCTAGTCCTGCAGCACTGAAGGATTTGAAGCAGGTCTGCTGTGCTTACTGCTCTGATGTTTCTGCCAGTCCTAAGTATAAAAGCTGATCTATAGTTGAGTGTAAAGGTGAGCGCTTGGGATGTGGTGCAAGTTGCCTTCTGAGTATCTGCTGCTGTTAGTGGAGCTGAGGAGTGTGCTGTGTATAGGTAAGGAACGGTTTGTGCTGTTCTAGAAAACCGTGCAGGTCCTGTGCTGCCAGGAGGAGTGAGAGATCACCATTGCATGTGTCGTACCTGTGCCAGTGCCTGGTGTTCTACCAGCTCCCAGTTTTAAAAGACTTGCTTACAAAGACACTGAATCTTGATGAGAACACCTGTAGCCCTCTGTTATTGTCCTTGTGCAGAGGTCTGCTGCTTGGTGCTTTTATATATGCAGACTATGGATAGGGAATCAGATAGGTTTTAAGTCAGAAACTACAACTTGGAGGAGTGTGAGTGGATATTAATTAAAGGCACAACCTGGTTCACACTTGATTAGTAGCTGTTACTCCTTGAACTCTCTAAGCTCATTGTGCTTTTTCCTGTATTTAATAGAGAACAAAGTAAAATTCTCATGCAAAGTCACCTTTGCTTTCAAATGAAGATCTAACTCTGTCTTGACACTGCCTTAGTCGCAGAAAGATGCTGATACAAAGTGACCAGTTTCAGGCAAGCTGTAATGAACAGGTGGCAGTTCTTTGTGGGTTGTTTTTGTTCCCCAGGGTTCCCCCAGAGCCCTGGCTGCCTCTCATGGCTGAGTTGTTTGCGGGTAACATGGTGGTGACTGATAGGTGATGGAGGAGAACTGGTTAGTCTTGCTTCACTGAAACCTGTATGTCACAAAGTCTGCTCAAGCTAAAAAAAAAGCGGTGCGCATAGTGGCACAGGTGTATAATTAATGTTGGTCCTTTTGGGCTTTTTGGGTTTGGACATTTTTGCTTGAGTGGGTTATTTGTATGGGGGGGTTTGTTTGTTTGGTTTGGGTTTTTGTTTGTTTGTGGTGGGCTTTGTTTTTGTTTTGTTTGTTCTGTTTTTGTCCATGAAGGAGGCAGCCCTAAAAATACCTTCTATTTAGGTGGCTTTGTAGTTAAAAAATTAGGATTGCTGAGCAGGATGCTTGGAACAGACCCTTTCTGGAGGAGTGAGATTCTGTAGATCAGTTGGTTGGTGGCTTTGGCTCAGCTGTAATTTGCTAATAGTAGGAGTAGCTGCTTTGCCTTGTAGCTGTTGGAATTTATCTAGTACTAGCATCTGTTTCTCACTAACAATTCAGAGTTAGATTGTGGAGCAGCCCAGGTGTTGGGAGGTGGATATGGGATATGGGAGAAGTTTGGGGTTACTTTACATTTGACAGGCAAAGTACATTTCTAAATAGGTAACATGTGAAAGATGGCCTTACAAACACAATTGCTGTTTTTTTTAGACAAGTGCTATAATTGCATCTTCCAGATGCCACAACAAAATTGATGAGATACTGGGTTTTTTACTCGAGTCAGTATGCTGGCACTGGATTTAGTACACGTTCACTGCTAGTGGCGGTTCATAATACAAACCTGACCTTCATATTTTCACCCTGGCAGTCCTAGAGGCAGATGTTGGACATTGGTGTCTTTGCCTTGTGCTGTTGGGCGCTTCCAGAAGTGCTGCCGTGTGTTCGGAAGTGCCCGGTCTCGTCCCGCTGCCCGTGCCCGAGCCTGGTTCGGCACGGGCTGTCCGGCCGCCGCGCCCTCTGCAGGGCGCCTCTCAGTACTGCAGGACGTTATTTTTGATATTAACTGAATTTCCATTGATTTGCTTGTGATACTCTGACTGTGGGCTAAGCACGAGACATCTCTTGAAACCCAATTCTCTCTTTACCTGGCATGAATTAGGTATTGACAAGAGTAAGTGAAATGTTTGCTTCTGTTCTCTGAAAGGATGCAGCCTGTGCTGTTAGTTTTCAGCTGAATTGTTTCTCAAATAGCTATCGGGGAAGAGGTTAGACTAGTTGAATGAGGTATTGCCTGTTCAGAGTGTTCCTGTCCTAACTGGCTTGTAGGGCAGCATTATGGTGTGCAGCATTTGACGTGGAAGATCCACCAGCAGGGTGGAATACAAGCATCTTGCAGCTCAAACTCATTTTGAAGCAGACAGAAGGGCCTAGATAGGTTTAGAAAGAAGCAGAAGCCTGTGATCCCCTGTGATGAATAAGTAGCCATTAATGATACCATTTTAGTATTTTCTTGACTTTTCTCATAGCAGACTTGTTTAAAAGAGGCTCCTTACTAAAATTTATGATACTGAACTCAGTGTACCTGTGTGTCTAGAGAGGGGCAGAGGTGAGGGAATGGGAGCATGCATGTCCTCAAGCAGTCAGTAGAAAGTTTACAAACCCACCTGCTGTCTGTAAGCCTCTGTGTGTTGCCTCAGTTTATCTTGTTGCTGAAAGCTGGTTGGTCGGTCAGACTTGCTGAACAGCTTGAGTGAATGATGAGTTCTGTACAGAACCTGCCAGGTGTGCCAGAAGTGCCATTTCAGCACTTCCCATGGTCATGGTGCTCACAAGGTCCCTGCAGTGTAGAAAGCAGAGGCAGCACTGCCAGCATGGGTTTGGTGATGTCACTGTGGCAGAGGTTAAAGCTGTGCAGTTGAAGCAGGTTGTGCACTGAGAATGCTGCAGTTCGTGTTTCTGAATCAAAGGATACTAACGAGTGTGTGTGAGTGTGTGTTTTGCAAAGGCACAACTCGACTGCCTTGAACTATCTCAAGCATGTCAGGTTTCAGCCGTATCCTGAACTGGCTGGCATTGCCAGAGGTATTGTGATCACACCATTGCCTGAGCCCAGCTGCAGTAACGGGCCTGTGGCAGCTCTCCCCATGGTAATGGTGCCACTCTGATAAGATTGAAGAATTGATTACAAATTTGCTGTGCCCTAAACATGGGCAAGATGAAATATTAGCTATAGGTAAACTACATTAACACAAGACTGAAAAGAAAACAAGTATTGTCTCTTAGTCCATGGTTCTTTGGAATTTCTTCAGGTGGTGGTACTGGAGTGAGAAAAGCCATTTGTGTGCTACAGTTGTGTAGCACTGTAGCTGCAAGGGTGCTGTGCTGGGGTAGAGCCAGAGTCTTTAAAGATGCTGTTTGGATAAATCTAAGAAAGCTGCCTGAGGAATACTTGTTTCAAGGAAACAAATTATGTTTCTTTCTCCCCCTTGTAGATGGATTGAATCTTCTGTGTTGAATGTGTCTGGATTTCCTATTGGATTTCACATCTGTAGAAATACTTGTGATTTAAGCCACTGTGGCAGACTGAATTGTGGATCCTGGGTTCCCAAGACTTTAGCTCTTGAGGAGAAGCCACTGCTCGATCACGTTAACCTGACATCTCAGCCACGATGGTGCTGTCACAAAGGCAACGAGATGAACTGTAAGGAATAATTGTTTTTAAGTTTGTGTTGCGTTTTCATTAAGCTTTAATTATTAGCATTTGTTTCCAAATAGATTTTAGAGTGGTTCTGTTCACATGCCCTTTAAGTACTGGGTGTTGTGGTTTGGATCTCTCTCTACTCTTTATTTTTGATAGAACTGCTGGTATTTGAAACTAGAATTGGGAAATGATGAAAATATAATTTCAAGGTTACTGATGGCATAAAAAATGAATTCTTCAATTTGCAGTAAGCACATTGCAATATAAGCTGCAATCTGTGAATTCTACATTTATCTTGACTAAAGTCTGGCAATTTTTTTCTCTTTTACTTTGGAACGTAGACAAGGATCTGATCAGAATGAGCTATGTTGTTATGACAATCTTTTTTTGACTCCTTAAATTGTATTTAAAATGTTATTTTGTAGAAATCGAGCGATAGCAGATTACCTCCGTTCCAATGGCTATGAGGAGGCATATTCGGTTTTTAAAAAGGAAGCTGAATTAGATGTGGTGAGTTCGAACAAGATTCTTCATCTATATTTTAACATAGAAGTCTGTCAGTTTTATGGCACTTGCATCTGTTCTGAACCTGTGTGTCTACTACCTACCTGTTAGCTCAGATAGTTTCAGAACTGGAGGTGATGAACTCAGACAGCTTATTGCCTTGCCAGAAAAGGAAAAATAATCGTTAGGCGAGTTGACCATTTCTGAGCAAATGGTTTTATAACCAGATTTGAAACGGTCTGAGACTGTGCAACTTTGGAGACTGACTTCACTGGGAATCTTTAAGAAACAGGAAGACAAAACTGGATTATTTTTGTCTTCTGCTTTATCATACAGTGCCAATATTGGAAGATTCTTTTGAGATTTGAGTTGGGTCAGGAGTTAAGTCATTGCCTGAGTCTGTTGTTGAGTCTCTTGGGTAACCGTGGAGCAGGAGGGCAGGCTGAAACAGTTCACAGAAGTTCATCATCCAGTAAGGCCAGGTTGGATGGGGCTTGGAGCAGCCTGGTCTAGTGGAAGTTGTCCCTCCACCATGGCAGGGGTGTAGAACAAAATGAGGTTCAAGGTCCCTTCCAGCCCAAACCAGTCTGGGATTCTGTGACCAGCTCTGGTAAGCAGCTCTGTTTCCTTAGACTGTACAGATACCAGTGACTCAGACCAGTCGTTTCTTTCAACTTCATTCTGTTGATTTGCCTTTGTCACAGATGATTTGGTATAATTTTTAACTTTGCCACCTATTAGCATAGGAGGTGTGCATTTCATGTGGCTACAGCTGGATTGAGTAATAAACTTCTATGTGCTGGATAAATCCTCTGGATAAATCCTTGCCTTTTGTTTATTACATATCTTGCATTGTTTTTTTCCAAAATGCTTGGTTGAAGTTTGACTTAATTTCTGCCATTTGCTACTGGTATTGAATAAATAAGTAGAAATGACAAATTGAAACACTGTACTTATAATTGAAAATTCTAGTATCATTCCCCTATCTTCCTTATCTATCAACCTAATTTAGTCTCCTCTTCCCAAAGCTTAGGAAGGCAATCTAAATAGGTTAGATGGTCCTGAGGGAAAGAGAAAATGCAGTTGCTAAAAGTTTCACAACTTTTATGCAAGAAAATCTGAATTGGAGTGGGCTATACTAAAATGGAAAAAAAAAAAAGGTGAAGGCTGAAATTATTTGAGTAAATTAGAAGGATTGATATGTATCTCTACAAAGAGATTTAGTTTTTGTATGGATTACTCATGCAGGTAACTCCAGCTTTTACAAGTGCCCCTATAGTAGTAGTTTAACATCTGTCTCTGACCAAGGTTTCCAGTCCTCAGAGCTTTTATCTTCTATGGAGTAAGGCATGGCAAGGCTGTTTTCTGATGTGTGTGTTATCTGCATCTAATTTAGGATTATTGTGGCATGACTGTAATCTTGTAATGGAAAGAAAATTCAGCATTTAGTAACGCTTCTGTGTCTCTGATGTTTGTTTTTCTGTGTACTTTTCTTCCTCTTTCTTTAAATGCTTTGCCTCAGAATGAAGAGTTAGATAAGAAGTATGCTGGACTTCTGGAAAAAAAATGGACATCTGTTATAAGATTACAAAAGAAGGTAAGTAGAGATCTGTTGGATGTACACGTACAAAAAGTTAGCACGGAAAGCATTCAGCACTGAACATGCATGTGCACTCCTGAAGCTGGAGAGGTAGGAGGTGCCTTGAGGCAGTTTGTGAGTGGGGAGGTGAAATTGCTGTGTGCAGAGGGTCAGACTGGGTTAGAACGGAGGGAAAATCAGTGCTGCCCGTTGTCTTTGGCCATGGCCCTAGAGGGAAGGAGCCATTAGCTCCAGTGCATTCCCGTGGGGGATTGTGCTGCAAGTGGAGAGTACAAAACTCTTCTTAGTCATGCTTCAATGGCTCAAGAGTGTATTAAAAGCAAAAAAACCCTAAAAACAGTGTGTTAACAATGAAGTCCTATCCCTTGTGCAGGTTAATACAACGAAGATTTATTAGCCCTCCAGTGTTTCTGTTGTTGGTTGATGTCATGCTAGCTCCAACAGGACACAGAATTCCTGCAACAGTACCATTCCCTTTTGTTAGCATGACCTTCTTTGGTGGTTTGGCACAATAGTAATTCAGATGTATTTGTACAGTGTGTGAGTGAAGGGAATTTTGTAGAACTTTTTTTTCCCTGTGAAAATATTTGGGAATTTGAAAAGAATAAATGATTAGTGATTAAATTATTAAGAATTAACTGTAAATTATTAAAGAATAAATGATAAATGATTAATTTATGTTTGATTTTTAAAACCGGTGTTACTGAATATTGGTAATCAGTTTTAGTCCATGCAATCTTTGCTTTACTGTGTGTTTAGGAGTCAGTTGTTACTTGGATTACTAATGCAAGAAGGTGAATTAGATCTTGTATAAAACCGGAAATGGAAGGTCTCTTTAAAATTCATACACTTAGGTAATGGAATTAGAATCGAAGCTGAATGAAGCTAAGGAAGAATTTACATCAGGTGGGCCTCTTGGTCAGAAACGAGACCCTAAGGAGTGGATTCCTCGTCCTCCAGAGAAGTATGCGTTGAGTGGGCACAGGAGTCCTGTCACTCGAGTCATTTTCCATCCAGTTTTCAGTGTTATGGTCTCTGCTTCAGAGGATGCCACAATAAAGGTATGCGTGTGCTCCATACAGTTGGCTGTGGAATAGGTGACATCAGTGCTTCAGGCTGGACATGTTGAACTGGTGGGAGGTTTATTCTTCCTGGTTCTGCTTCAGCCTCTTGAGGGACAGATCTTTCCAATGTGATGCCATGCGTAATCTACGGATTTTAGTTTTATGCTGGTCCCTTTAATGTCTCAGAGTATTTTATTATCCTTTGGGTTGTGTTGAAAATAATGAAGCTGTGGATTTAGAGACCTTTAACCTGTTTCTGCAGCAGACAGACAGGGTCAGCTGGAGCAGCAACAGCTCCAAGTATTCTGGATGTTATGGAGGGCCCCAGTCAGCTTTGTTTTCCCTCTCTTAGGGATACTCTGGATGAGTTTCCTTGTTCTTGAAGTCTAGCTGTGTAGCTCCGTTTGACTATTGCCTCCCCAATGATTGCAATCTATTGGGATGGTGGGTTCTTTGTTGGGTGTTTTTTGATGCTTTGTTTTTTGTTTAGAATATAATTTCAAATTAATTGTCTAATTTTGTGCTTGAGAGAGACACAATAAAATCTGTAGGAGCCTGTTTAGTTTTAAAAGCTTTGTGGTTAGATGATAGGAGACTGACTTAATTAGGATGTGAGAACAGGACTTCAAACTGTCCTGCAAATATTAACAGCAAACATTTGTTTAAGTTGAGCAATTCTGTAATCTATGAATGTCTGAATGTGTGTGTATCAAACTCTTCAGAGTGGTTTGGATTATCAGCCTTAACCCAAAGCATTCTGAGTATTGCTCTGTGGTATGCAGAATATTTGCTGGTTGGTTCTGAAGCAGGCAGGTAAATTCTGGAGCCACGGTAAAGCTTGGGAAAGGTGAGCGAGATATTAAAGATGATCTTTCCCCATTATTGAAAGGGGGCTGTATTGTTGGAAGTTATGCAGCTGGCACAGAAATGGATGGAGGAAAACAGTCTGTACGAAGTATTTTCTGAATTGATCTTCCTTCTTTAAAGGCATTGCGTGTTAAGACTTCTGGATACAATGAAACTTGTTCTCTTGCTAGGTTTAAAGTGCTTAAAGTTAGCTGAAAAGCAGTTTTCAAAATGCATGAATTCAGTTAATTTATAAGTAACAAAATCATATAAAAAGAAATTTATTTTTCTCTACTGTTAAGCTTTTTAGGACTGTCTGTCTCTTGCTTGAATAATTATTGAACAAGGTGCCAGACTGGCCTGCAGAGTACAAATGTCAGGTTGGAGAATACAAAGAATAATGGGCTGCTTGCTAACAGGTTGTCTGTTCACTTGTCAGGTGTGGGATTATGAGACAGGAGACTTTGAGCGAACCCTGAAGGGGCACACAGACTCTGTGCAAGATATTTCCTTTGACCACACTGGCAAACTCTTGGCCTCCTGTTCTGCTGATATGACCATTAAGCTATGGGATTTCCAGGGCTTTGAGTGCATCAGAACTATGCATGGTAAGGTATAAACGGATTGATTTAGCAGTCTGTAAAGTGAAGAGATGTTTTGTCGGTTTTCTTTTTTTTTGTGTGTGTGTTTTTTTTTTTTTTGTTGTTTTTTGTTTGTTTGTTTTGTTTTGGGTTTTGTTTGTGTTTTTGTTTGTTTTTTGTTTGGTTTTTTGTTTGGTTGGGTTTTTTGTTTGTTTGTTTTTTTTTTTTTAATCCACAAAAACTGCTGATGTGGAAAGAGGTTATAGACCAGAGCATTTTTCAAAAGAAAAAGAGGGGAGATAATTTGATGCTTTGAGTGCTCTGTAAATAGGGGATGTAGTGTTTATGGAATGAAATAGCATCTCAAATCTACTATGCATGATGGTGTGGGAAGCATCCCATAATGATATTGAAATAAAATGACAGTTAGAGGGGTTTTAGCTTTAAATATTAAATGCTTGCAAGACAGTGAAACTGCCTTCAAATCAGTGAAGGATTCCTTCCTTCAGCCTTCTGTGTTCCTGATGCAGGGCTGCAGAAAGGGAGCAATCAGTGCCAGAAGAGCTGTGGCTGCTCCATGCAGGGTTTTGGCTGTGTGTGCTTGATCACATGAAGGGGAACGTTCCCTTTGCACTGGATTTGAAATCCATAGGAAAAATGAGAAAGTGCAACAACCACAGCTACAAGAGTCTTAATATTGACAGCAAATATTTTTTATAGTGTTCATCTAAAAGCTTTTTTTCTTGCTTTATGTATCATCTTACAGAAATGGTGAGTAGGAATAGAGAATGTTTGAGATTTGAAAAAATAAACACCTACCCACAGATATACACCAGTAAACAGAAAGCACCTTTAAGTATGCTCAGTGTCTGGACCATTGGATTCTAAAAATATGGATGATTATTTCATAAAACCTCAAGTTTACATATAAAGGTTATTCTGTAAAACATGCACTGCTGCTGTAGCTACTTGACCAAGATAAAAAAAACCAGCAAGTCCTGTGTGCTCTGTGAAAACTCTGCCAGTGCCACTTAATAAAGGTTTTATTTTGTTTTTAGGTCATGATCATAATGTTTCTTCGGTAGCCATCATGCCCAACGGAGATCATATAGTTTCTGCCTCAAGGGATAAGACTATCAAAATGTGGGAAGTCCAGACAGGGTAAGTGCACTTGTGAGCAAACGGCACCAGAACAAAAGCGAGCAGAAACCACTGTGTGTAGAAATGGGACACAGGAGTCTGAATGTCAGCAGGAACTGTTTGAATTGAGATATGATGTGCCCTTCAGAGTAATTCACTGAAGGATTCTGCCTCAGTCATTAGGCAGAGGGGTTTAGATGTTAATACTGATTAATTAAAACTAACTGATTTTGTCTTCCTGGAAGCTATGAGGGTAGATCTCTAGCTCATGGCCAATTAGGAAAATAAAGTCACTGGTTAACCATGAGTTTAAAGGGAGTATCTGTTCCTTTTCTTGACACAGATCAAGGTGTCTCCTGATTTTTTTTTGTCTTCTTGCTTGTTTAATTTATCAGTTGTCTCTCTAATACCTAAGTGCCTGTAAATCTACTTGTTCTTAAAATACCTATTTAATTCAAGTAGTCATGCCAGCTTCATTTTCCCCCAAGTTTCCTGCTTTTTGCCTTAACAAGTTTTTGCTAGCTCTTAGTTATCACTGCTTTCTCAGGTTAGTATCCTTTCCATGACCTGTTTATGGCTTGCTCCCTCACCTGCCAGGGTGAACATGTATGCGGTAAAATATTTTATCTTAACCACTGAGAGTAGGTTAAGTGTCCTCAAATTTCCAAGGCACGTGCAGTGGGTTATTGTGATGGTGGTTGAGTCACGCTGTGGTTTTTTGCAGTTACTGCGTGAAGACTTTCACGGGGCACAGAGAATGGGTGCGCATGGTGCGGCCCAACCAGGACGGCACCTTGATTGCCAGCTGTTCCAACGACCAGACGGTGCGCGTGTGGGTGGTAGCGACAAAGGAATGCAAAGCCGAGCTCCGAGAGCATGAGCATGTGGTAGAGTGCATTTCCTGGGCTCCTGAGAGCTCCTACTCCACCATATCAGAAGCTACAGGATCAGAGGTAACATTCCTGGGCTGTTACACAGGCATGCATGGGGAGATCTTTGTCTGCTCTATATAGCACTGACAGCGACTGAGCTTGGGGCTCAAAGGGCCTGGCAGGTGCAGCAGGTGTATGAGTACTTTTGTCCGAGTACCTTAGCTTGCAGCTAAGTCTCATCTTGGCTTCGCAGAATCAGCTTTTGTGTTTATCAGTAGGACCTGCCTTTGCTCTAGTGTAACAACTGCAGAGAGATGCTGTTCAGGGACAGGTGAGAGCGGGGCTACTGTCTTGTAGCAAAGAAATGTGTAAAGCAGCTTCTCTGGCAGAATGTGAAGATTAGAAGGATGCTTAGCAATTGGAAGGTAGCAGGGGGAAGGAGCCAGTCAGGAATGCAGAATGAAGCTGCCTTGGGAGCAGTGTTCACTGCGCTGGAGCCAAGCACCAACTGCTGTGTTTTACTGTACAGCTACTGATGAGAGAAAGCATTCCTTAACTAAAACAAATCCAAATTTGTGTGATCACAGGTACCTCTTCTAGTGAGCCTCAAGAAAGGCTTGCTAAAGGCCAGAAGAAATTTCATTCTAAGGATATTAAAGTGTAGAAGAAAGGAACTAGAAATTAAGTCCAGTTTCTAGTCAAACCTCCCCACCTCGCATTACTGTTTAGCTCTCTGCCTCCAAAGGGCATGGACACCTCAGGAGAAAGGTAGCCACACTGAACACAGAGACTTATCTAGTGATGGCTTTTACAGGTTATTTCAGTCAAATTTTACTTGAATCCTTAAAAGATCCTTATAATCTTTCAATTTATTATAAGTAATTAAAAAGAAATTCCGCTCCTGTGGCCGGGTGCGCTCTGCAGTGGTGCCTCCCCTGCCCCCTGCTGGTGGGATTGGGCACAGCCCGCACGAGATCACCTGGGGCAGGTGGGAGCTCGGCCAGTGGTCATACCGTGCATGGACACACAGAATTCACTTCAGAGTAGGAAGTTTTCAGAAATTCCTAACCCTGCTTCATTGCATTTTATGAAGAATGTGAACACAAAGGTGTGTATGAGCTTCATCCTCGTTTGTCCTGAGATGTGGCACTTGAGCTGTCTACTGTTAGCAGAGGATGTCTTCCAGTTGTCAAGTGTTTATTCAAAGCGTTTCTTGGCTTGTGGAATCAGCAGGACAAACAACCAGTTCTTGTAACAGATTGTTTTAATTCTCATCAGCAATGCCTGTGACCCAGCTTTATCAGTGTGGTTTTACTCACTGTAAGCTGTCATATGATGTGATTTTGGTACTCAGCAATGTCACTGGGAAGGGATCTGCTTCATATCTCCTCTTCCCGCTTCCATCCTATGTATACCATAACTTAAACCATGACTTTCTGTAGACTAAGAAGAGTGGCAAGCCTGGGCCTTTTCTGCTGTCTGGATCCAGAGACAAGACCATTAAGATGTGGGACATTAGCACTGGCATGTGCCTTATGACACTTGTAAGTCCATTGGTGTTTTTCTGGCAGTCATAGCTACATATGTACAACCAGTTTTAATGGAATGTATTATCTTTCACGTCATGCTTTCAAGAGAAGCCAGAGTTATGATAATACAAATGCTGGAAATACAGTTTTAGTGGCTTTTGTAGTTCAGATCTTGTTGTTACTAAGAATTACTGAGAATCTCTGCAACCATGGTGTGAATGCAGTACTGTGATGTAGGTTCTGTGATGAGTAGCTTGGTTGGTTTACAGAAGTGCTGGTAATGATCTGAATTTTGTCTTCTGTGAAATGTCATGTTGTTCCCACGTGTGGAACTTCCTGTGGGCCATAGCCTGCTGTTCCCAGCTCAGATTCTGGCTGGACTGGGTGGTGGTGCTGGGGGTAGAGAGCAGAATTGGTGCAGATCACATGAGGACTGCTGTTTGTTTGCCTTCAAGGACAAGAACTTGCATTGTTGGGAGAACTGATAGAGGTGTAATAACAGAAACTGGAGATAAGCTGTGAGTTCTGACGGGTTTCAGGAGCTCAGGGCTGCCCTTGTGGGGCCAGGCAGGGGTCGCACAGTGTGCCATAGTGTGAGGTGTGGGATGCTCAGCTCACAGCCTGCACCTGCTCACTGATCTCTCCTTATGCACAAGGTGGGCCATGATAACTGGGTACGTGGCGTCCTGTTCCATTCTGGGGGAAAGTTTATTTTGAGCTGTGCTGATGACAAGACTCTCCGTGTCTGGGACTTCAAGAACAAGCGATGCATGAAAACCCTCAACGCGCATGAACACTTTGTTACCTCTTTGGGTATGTATTGCTCCCTGTGCCAGAGCTGCTGCTTCCTCACTGGCTGCAGCTGAGCGCCAGGCTGGCATTCACCTTTGGGCTCTAGTGACACCTTATGCTCTCTGTGTAGAAGAAATTAACTAGAAGTTAATTCCAGTTTCTAGTCAAACCCCCTACCCACGTGAGTTGTAGAGTTGGAGTGTGCTGGATTTTTTCCACTTCTGCTGCCAGTGTTGCACATGGTTAAGGACATTAACCAACAGGGAATTCTGGAACCTGTCACCAGAGCATGCAGGCATCTGGGAAGTGCTCTAGTGTCAGTGCTTGCCTAGCAAAAGGAAAACAAGAAGGGTGTGCACAACAGTCAGAAAAGAGTTACTTTGAATTCCTGGGCATTCCTGATTGGTGTTACCAGATCTTGGTAGATGTTAGTTCCCCCCTGCTCTGGCAAAGCCAGAACAAGCCAACCACTCCTTGTTCAGCAAGGCTGGCTCCATTGTTTTTGTTCTCTGTGTTCCTCTGGCAGTCTATTGCTCCTTCAGCAAAGCTGTGTGAGTTTGGAGCAGAGAGCCTGGAGCTGGTTCCTGGGGTTCCCTGACCAAACTGGCAAGGGCAATTAAATGCAGGCTTTAGCTTCCCCGTGAAGTGGCTGAGGAGAAACAGTGAGAGTTGAAGAACATCAGACCCGGAGCAGGGCCTTGTTAACCCCGGCATGGGCTGCTTCAGTTACAGCTGCCTTTGCTGACCCCTGTCTCTACAGTGAGACTGATTCCTCTTGGTTGAACTTCCCCATCCTGTCTCTGAGCCAGCCCCGAATTGATTTGTATATGCAAAATATTTGTGGATCTCCTGAAGAACAGTATACATTTTTAAATACAGATTCACAGACGATACTATCTACAGCAAAAAGTCAACTTTCCTCATTCTTGGACGCCTCTTATTAAATACATGAAGTTCTGTCTCCTGGTGGGATTGAAGGGTTTTATCAATGTGAGATGTTTTGTAAGTTTTCTTGATATCTTTTTCCATAAAAGCTCCTTTATAGCTGAATTGAAAGTAGATTTTCATGTTCCACAAAATTACAGCATGAGAGATTTTGGCTACAAAAGTACAGCCAGGAGCTTTGAAATTTAGCCTTTGAGCTGGTAGAATTGTTTTGAAGAAGCAGTGCCATTCAGTGAGAGTAGGAAATGCTGAAGTTCTGGGTTCATTGGTAATGTGAGCTTTTGTCTCCTGGCAGATTTCCACAAGACAGCCCCGTACGTGGTGACTGGGAGTGTAGATCAAACAGTAAAAGTGTGGGAGTGCCGCTGATGGAGTTCACAGTGACCCCTTTTCCTCTGGATGCACTCAGATACCATGGTTACCCATTGAGCTCTGTTTAAATAAATATTGTCCTTTCATGTAAATTATTCTGGATGTAGATTGAGCTTATTAAATGTTACACACAAAGTATTCATGCATGGTGAATCCAAATTGTATACTGTAAATTTACATACGTTGTCTAGAAGTACCATAGGTTTAAGAACATGGGCTGGCATTGGTCACATCAGACCTGAGAAGGCAGAAGTGGGATGATTGGAATAGGGCACTTAACTGAATAGTTGACAGTGTCGTTATGTCGGATAATTATACCTGTTTTTCTTTCTGCTGTCTGTTGGTGCCTGAATTGGTGACCTCATTTGGGAAAAGTTTTGTAGGGCTCTTTCAGAAATGTGTATCTATGTAACATCACTTAAGTGTGCTTAATAAATCTTCTCTAAGAATACTAGATAATAAGGCTGCAATTCAGAATCTTCTGAACCTTATATGTAATTAATGGAAATTAATTAAACTCTGGAATATTTGTCATGAAACATTTGCCAAATCAACAGAAAACACTTGTTTTGGCCTCCTATCACGCAAGGGTTGGTATATTTATAGAACTGACTGTAAACCTGAAATAAGACAACAAATCTTATTCGCAGCTGATGTGATAAATGTATTTATTTTTTATTTGGTCATTCAATGGTTAAGCTGTGCTGTTAAACTAAGTTTAAATGGTTTTTTCGTTTGTTTTTTTTTTTATGCTAGACAAACTTCCAGGAGGAGTTGTCCATCCCACTAGAGTTTAGTGATCCAGTTTCCAGTAGAGCTTCCTCTCCCAAATGACTGCCATGGTCCAACTTGCTGTTTGCTTTCCATGTTTGTTAGAGATGTGCAATTCCTATTACACAGCAGGATCAAAGGCCACTTCTCTCATTCACTGGTAGGAAATTGGGGTATACAAAAGTTTCTTGGTTTCTTTAGTGCCTCCTTGGAAACCCTTTGACAATGAGGTGATCCTCACCTTGGCAATGTGGCTCCAGTAAAAAGGTCCTGGTGTTTGCAAGTGGAGAAAAACCTTGGGCTGCAGCATTGAAATGCTTTAAAGGAAGCACAAAGTATCTTGAGAATCAGCTGACAATGGCAGGTCAGATCCACACTGGCTTCTAAAATGCCATGAACAAAAAACCCCACACCCATCTGTGGGAATTATGCTAAACATTAAAACCAAACCCAAATCCTATCAGCAAAACCAGCCCAGCTCAGTTATTAAGTATTTATGTTGTTTGGTGTACACAATTTTTAATTTGCATATCCCTAAAGTTACATATTTTGATCTGAAATGAATGAAAATATTATAAATTAATATTTTAATCAGCATTTTTTGACAGATTCCATTGTAGATAACCAAGAATTACAATACTTACCAAACTAACCAGGTCTTTTTAAAAATCAGCTTTAAAATTGACAATACAATGAAGTACCAGGCTGATGTTTTAACAGGTGAATTTGTGCTTTATTTTATTCCTTTGGTTTAATCCATGACTTTTAAAAGGTCCCTTTTAAAGCTGAGAGTCCCTGACCAGCATAGGGTGGGCTGGAGGGCGAACACACTGCACTGGTGAGGGGGAAACTTCCACATTTACCCAGAAGGACCCGTTGTTGTCTGGGAAGAGCTGGGTTGGGGTGTGGGATCCTCTGGGAAGTGGTGGAGAAAGTGGGGTTCTGATGTGGGGGCTTTCAGAGCCAATTTAAGATCCAGGTTAATCTCTTAAATCCAGTGGTTTCTGTCATTCTCGGTGTGTGTTGCTGCAGTTAAGCATGCACAAATAAAATCTCTTGTTCGTTAGCTGCGTGGACTGGAAAAATTTGCTGCTTTTTGTCCTATTGGAGAATTCCAGATACACAAGTAGTGCATCTTAAATCCCTCCATGCATCTGCAACTGTAAAGTAATGACATCTGTTTAATTCCTGGTAGGACCTAGAAAACTTTATTTAAGTCTAAAGTAAACCACCCTCATGTACATAATTCAAACCTGAATGAGAAATTAAAGGTACCTGTGATGTGGAAGTTGTCTACTGCATTTTTTCCCTGTAACAAAGAAGCATTTACCAGGACACCTGGCCCCAGTGCTGGCAGCAGCATCACTGCTGTGTGAGACTCCACACTGCTGCTGTGCAGAGTGAGCCTTCTGGGGCAGCAGGGAATGATCTCAGGGATGGTCCTGACCGGACCAAAGCTGAAGCCCTGGTTGGAAGGGAGCCACACCACAGGCGTGGGAGTGAGGGGGACACTCTGGGACGTGCTGTGGAGCTGTCCCCATTGTTTCTGTCAGCTCCTGCTGTGCCTTTGTTGTGATCAGAACTGCAACACTGAGGTTACTGGGTCAGTAATGAACTAAACGTATTGGAGGGGTCAAGAGGTTCACTGCTGCTTTGGCACTTCCTGACTGGAACTGGCAGCGCTTGCCAGGACCCATGTCAGGCCTGTTACCAGAGCCACTGCACATCCCTGGGCTTAGCCTAGCCTGCGCCATTGCCACATGGGCCAGAAAGTGCAACGTTTGTTGTGGTTTAGATAGAAGCTGGAAGTTGATGTTTTGTACCATCTTGCACTTTAGAAGGTGAAACAAACCCGTCCTGCTTTTGTGTGTGGTGTGACCAATGTGTGCCCGGGGCACTGAGGAAAGGAAAACAACCCCTGGTTGGTAGTGAGTGGGGGCTGTGGGCATGGGGTCTCTGCCTCTCCTCTGCCTCTTCCTGTCCATTTTAACTGCCTGAGAAATCACTCTTAGACAGTTCCTGACTCCCCTGAGAGCTGTTTAAAAGGAAAAATACTTTGTTTTTGTAGACAGTGGTGGCTTGGTAATCCTTTAATGATTTGAATATTGCAAATGCTGAGTTGAGTGAAGGAGAAGCGCCCTTGGAGTGAGCTGTTGTGTCCAGCTGTATATAATGTCCGTGTATTAAATCAATACCGAGAGTCCTGTAGCAAGAGCACGTGCATAGAGGGGTGGGATGGACGGGGGGGGGGAGTGGGGGGGTTGCGTTGGATTTGCAAGTCACAACTGGCATTAACTGGCCTTTTTATCTTTCCACTGTGTCATGTAAGTAGCTGCTTTCCTGTCCTGCCTGTCCCTCAGGCTTCCCCGAGTTCATTCTGAAGAGAAGTTAGCAAAATCCTCATGCTTTAGAGTTGATCCCGACATTGACGTGAAGGCAAATGTCAGATGTTTGTTTGAGCGCTGTTAGAGGTTGCAATTGGAGAGAACAGTTCCCAGGCTGTAGGAGTTAACTGAAGCTATTGACACAATTAAAATCGGTAAAGGAATGTATATAATACTGCTCTGTGTTTTACAGTAAGATTTGTTGCTCTCAGACTGTGTAAAACAAAATTTATTCATGTTTTCTGCATATTAAAAAAATCTTATTGTACCAATTGGTAAACTATTAAATGCATATAAAACTAGATGTGGTTTTGTTTCCTTGGATGCAAGAAATTAAAACTATTTTGAAAAAAGCTGTTGGTGTTTCACCCTCAGATTTTGCTCCCACTTGCTTTTGCCCTTGCTCTGATTTTAATTTAACTTGTGCACACCTGAAGCTGCAGGAAGTGGTTTTGAGGTGGTTCATGGCAGCGGGAGCAGTGAGAGGTTTTGTTGGTTGATCCGGTGCAAAGAGGTGCTGCAGGAAATGCTCTGGTGGGCTAAGCTGGGCTTACAGGTGGGCAGGAGAGTTGGGTTTGGTTGGATTTTTCCCTTACTTTGACCCTCTCTTTACTGCAGCCCTGATGGGAGCTGCCTTTCACTGCTCCTGACTCGGTGTTAGAGCTGGTGAGGGTGGGGGTTGAGTGCAGCTGTGGGTCTTCAGAGCAATCACTCTTGGCTTTGAGGCAGCACAGGGGAAAGCTGAGGGCACCGCGTGGTTCTGGCAACATCTGTTCTAGTATTAGGGTCCTGCGCCTGATGTGTGCTTTGGTTTGATTTTTCCCTGTGATTTTGCCCTAATTGCCTTGAGTACTGTTTAGAGATGGGTCAGGGGCCAGAACTGGAATGGGCACATTTTCGTAATGGAAGAACATGGATGAGCCCTTGAGCTTGGTGTGGGGAGAGAACGAAGGGGCACTCCTGGCAGCTGAGGTCTGTGGAAGCAGCTGGTAGGGGGGTACTTGGCAGTGGGAACAGACTGGGGATGGACATTTAGAGGAGACCCATGTGCATTTGGGAAGAAAACCTGAATCTGGGCTTTGCCAGGGATCTCCCAGCTGGGGTGACGGGGTGGCAAAGAGGCAGTTTTTGGGGCGAGGATTGAAAGGAAAGCCTCTTATGTCCACAAGCAGTGAGCTTCTCATGGGGAGCACAAGGCAGGTTCAGGTATGAGTTGCCAAGAGCAGTACGGGCAGTTGAATTTAATTTTCCCCATAGCTCAGCGAGAGTTGTTGCTCATGCAGTAAGTGCTGCTCTGACAGCAGTGCCGTAGGTGTGAGATTGCTTTGGTCCAGCTGTTGGCAGTCCTGATACAGCAGTGATGGGCACTGAAACATTTCTCAGTGGCCAGGTCATGCAGGAGTTTGGGTTGGTGGTATGGGGGTGATGCAGACTGTTTCAGATGGGTACATCCCCAAAGCTGTACCCCTGCTCCCATATTGCCCCTGGGATGAGAGGGCAAAGTGACTCCTCTCCCTGAGCACAAATGGATCCTGACACCAAAGGTTGTGGGTTCTGCCCCCTCTGGGCTGGGGTTGTGACTCTGGTACTGGGTTACAGGTTTTAAAGTGTCCAGGGCACCTGGTCCTCTTCTCTCCCCTTGCTCCTGTGCTCAAAGGAACAGGAGTGGTGGTTCCAGTGCTGCTACCAACACTTTGCACTAAACAGTAAAAAAACCAAAAAAGTACCTGCAAGAGTTTAAAAAGCTTTTAATGGACTGTAAGACACTAGTAAAAGAAAAATCTTGTAGGAAAAGATGCACTGTAGTAATTTATTGATTGCTTTCCAGGAAATTCAGAATTTTTCGAATAGGAGCAAGTTCATTCGCAGTGAAGACTCTGCTTTGTTGCCTCCAACACCTCCCTCCTTCCCCCCGGCCCAGCCCCGAGTTACAAATACCTGTACGGTCAGACAGGAAACCGAGGGTACAGAGCACAGGGACAGCACTTGGCTCCAAGGGTCAGTAAAAGAAGCAGCGCGGATTAGCACAGGGCACGATCCATGACAGACAACGTGAGGGAGGGAGAGGCTGGGTGCCGGCAGCGCAGGACTGCGGCCAGCCCACTGTTCTTCTACAGCTTGATCTGCTTGGAAAACAGGACATTCAACTCTGTCGGCATCCCGGGGCCTGCAGCAGCCACATCTTACCTGCTTGAGGACAGTGACAACCCCAGGGGATGTGCATGGGAGGGGAGGGGACAGGGTGGATTTCTTTAGTGGCACTCATCCTTCACTACCGTCCATTGCCAGCAATGGCAGCTCCCAGCACCAGTCCCAAAACCAGTGTGCAGAAACGCCACAGAGGAAAGTATTTGCCAGAGGTTTTGGTGCTGGGGGAACTTCAGTTTTTATTTCAATCCCGTCCCCCAAACCTGGTACTTTCTAGTTGTGATTCTGTCAGATTCGGGGCCCTCAGTTCTGTGTCACAGCTGCTGTTGCAAATGACACCAGGTCTCCATCTGAATTTTCCTCCCCTCTCCCCCCCCTTAAACAGGGCTGTGATTCCCTCACTCCCCTTAGCTCAGCCCTCATTTGCTGCATTCCCACCTCTCCGAGGCACTGGAGTTTCCACTGCAAGGGAAGTTTGTGCGCTTTTTTAAAAGATCAAGCCCTCGCTCTTTGGATACAGTATCCCAAGTTACTCAGCTGCAAGCAGAGCAGAGGTGGAACGGTGAATATCATATATATATATATCTATATATATATATATATCTATATATATATCTATCTATATCTTTACCTTGAAAATTAGAATGTGAATGTTACAAAACCCCACTGAATTGCCAAACTGCTAACCAAACATAGAAAAAATGGTTAAAGGAATCCCATGGCTATATCCTGATGTAGAAAATGCTGTACATCCCCCACTTGCACACGTCACAGGCTTCAGTCATCTGAGCAACACAAATATGGCTGTTCTTAGCACAGTCTTGAATAGTGACTAGGGGGAAATCAATCTTTTGGCTTGGAATCCACGTTTTACAAGAACGCAGAGCAGTGATGGGGCTGGTTCTGTACTGGTTTAGCAAAGCAGTGTCCTTAGTCAACATAAAAATGACCTGAGAAATGTTACATTCCTCCAGACAGTTCATTTGGAATTCATATGTACAAAGTAGAAATAACTGCTGCGCACACACACGACACAGACACACACACGGCAGGAGGGCCCCGCGCGCCAGGACGGGTCTGTGCTGCCTCCGGCCACTTCCCCTCGCGTGGCAGACACAAGCTCGGGCAGACAGATTACATTGCTCAGATTAGTTCTTTGCATTGTGTATTAATTGTACCAGTGCAATAACATTGTCAAAAAGGAGGAGCTGCTCCAAGGGCTGCCAAGGCCCTGGGCCAGATTCAGAAAAGGGTGGTTTAAACTTTTTTTTTTTAAAGCGAGGTACATGTTAAGCAGAGCTCTGTGTTAAGGGGATGGCAGCAGAAGGCATGCTCGGCTCGGCCTCTTTCTCCTCCACAGCTTTGTCCTCTGCTTCCACCTGTTCCCCACTTTTCATGCTTTCCTGGAGCTGCTGGCGTCGCTGCACCTCGGCTTTAAGGTTCTCCAAGTCTTTTTGGCTGAAGGGGAAAGCAGGAAGGGGAGCAGACATTAGACTGGCTGTGGGATTGGAGAAGCAAGGTTGTGTTCAACAGAGAGAACACTCCTTGCACCTCCATCCCCCACAGCTCAGCAACGCCTGAGCACGGCCAGGGCCCAGTTTGCTGGCTGGGTTTGAAAAAAGAGGCACCAGGATCTGCTCCCTCAGTGGGGCTGGGGCAGAGCAGGGGGTTCATCTTAATGATGGCCAGGCTGCGTCCAGCTGCTGCTGCTGCTGCATTTTACCACCAGTGATTATTTACAGCCTTAGAACAACACAGTCTTGGCTCAGGTCATCTATTTCCACCACCATCCCAATCAAATTTTCAACTAGAAGTTTAAAAGAAAATTCATAATAGTTTAAAAAATAAAGAATCTAAGAGTCCTGCTGTTTATAGCGGCTTGATGGTGCTAATCAGGGCCTGAATTGGAATCTTGGCTAAAACAAACAAATCCTAGGAAGCTGGTTTCTGCTCTCTTGCAAACTTAAGACAATACAGACTTGATTTCTAAAAGCATAACCAGAAGAATCACTGTACCTTAGTGGAATGAAGAGGATTCCATTGATAATGTTCAGCTGCTCCAGGACACTGGCCATACTGGGAGCTGTGAACTACAGTGCAAGGGAAAAGAAGTTTAGGAGTCAGAACCTAGAGAGGACTCTGAAGTGCTAAGCACGTTCATTTACCAACAAATGAGAAAATGGCACCATTTACACTATCTACCTCTGTATATCCATAAGCTGGAAAGCACCATCTAGAGCTCCCCACCAGTCCCTAAGGGAACCTCCTGCTGAATCCTGCAGGACTTCAGTTAAATACATCACAGTGCCAGTTCCAAAATGTGTTTTCTACCCTCCTTCAAGTATTGTAACAAGGGTAAATACTTTAGTGCTGTTCTTAGGGGTTTGAGCCTCTTCACTGGCCCAAATACCCTGGACTTTTCATTTTCTCGATTCAAGGTCCTTGTGCTCCCTTCATTGCCAGGAACCCCTCAGGTCTGTTGCCAGTTCTCCACAGGGAGGAGGACACCCACGCACAGAGCACTGTCCCACTCTGTCCTCCCTGCAGCTGGAACCCTCTTTCCCAGTCTGCTGGGGTACAGCCTGGCAGGGAGAGCGCCCATCGCTCAGGCCGGGTGTTCTGCCAGGTGTGGAGGCAGGCAGGAGCAGCTGGGTTTGGCCCAGGAGGGCCAGTCAGTCCTGCTCCCTGTAAGGCAAGACAGCCAGCCCCTCTGCGCTCCCCACCCAGCCTCCCCAACCAACACATCCCTGGAAGGAGAACAAAGCACCTGGTCAAAGATGACAGCATTTCTGAGGATGAGGAAACTGAAGTTCTTCTGGGTTGAGCAACCTGCCCCCTGGCAGTGAGTCAGCAGCAGGGCAGGGTTGTGTGGAGGTGTGCCAGGCTCTCACCCCAGGAGCTGTCCCTGCACCCTGCTGCTTCCCCAGGCACCCTGCAACGCTGTGCTCCATCCACACCGATGACACCTCCCTGTGTCTGAGCCACTGCCCTGGCAGGGACTTCTGCCTGGGAAGGGTCTGACCTGGCACAGCCGCTACCCTCTCCTGACAGTCCATGTCCCTCAGGAGCAGCTGGACATGACTTGCTGCTGGCACAGCACGCTCCCCAGTGCTCCGGGTTACCTTCAGCGGCATGATGTTGGCATTGGAGCCATTCTTGTAGATCTCGTTCATTGTGCGCTGCAGAGCGACCGCTTGCTGTGTCAGGTATTTCAAGTACTCGGAGCTCTCTTTGGTCTTTTCATGGTGCTCACCGAGCTGATGGGAAATGGGAAAGAAAAAGGTTCACCACCACAAGTGAGAACAGGACCCCACCCAGGGCACACACCTGGGTGCTGCCAGCTCAGCATCCCTACAGGAACTCAGTGAAATGGATTTTACCTGCCTTGGTGCTCAAAAATCAATAAAACAGCTGCTCTGGGAGCATTATTATCAACACTTCACATTTCCATCAAGTGGGAGTGCATTTGCTGGGTGAGCAGCATTCTCTGCACTGGGCTCTTCTTCCAGGAGCAGCATTCCAGCATTCCCTGCACTGGGCCGTGCCTTCAGCCAGCTCAGCAGCACTGACTCACCGCGTGCAGCCACAGACGTGCTCAGACAGCCCCGGGCTGGGGCAGGAGTTTCGCTGAGCAACAGCTGGGCTTCGAGCTCACTACCAAACCAGTTTGGAGCTGGTATTTAAAGACTAGTGGTGCAAAACACGGGGAGACCGGATTTTTCCAAGCCCCACCAGAACAAGGGGCCATGCCACAACAGAAGTGCTTGTCCAGCCACGGGTAGAGCATGGACACATTGGCAGGAAGCTGAACATCCTGGCATAGTGGGCAGTTACTGCATAGAGCAGCAATTTTGCTCTGGCCCTACAAGGACTCCCTGGCATCCCCTCAGAGCTGTTTGTAGGAAAGGCCTCCCCAAGGCACAGGTTTGCAGTGGAACTGCTCAGTTCTGGCCCTGCAGTGACAACACGGAAGTGCTCAAGGCCACTCATCACCTGGTTTTTGTAGATGGTGTAGCCTTCCTTCTCATGCTGCAGAGCTGACCGGAATTCTGCTTTGCTCTCGTACACTCGGGCAACCAAGTGGTGGCTGAGGGAAGGAAAAGGCCTGAGTCACTTCTCTGAAGAAGAAACATTTCTGTGCTGCAGCGAGCATGACTGTGGCATCAGTGTTTGGGCTGAAAGTCTTAACATGACTGTAAAAGGAGACTGAATGCAGCACTCTGGGAGTTACTTCCTCCCAGCCCAGCTGAGGATACAAATACTACACATACTACATTTGGGTTGGATTTTTGTTGGAATACTGAGAAGTGACCAACAGAGGTAAAGACTGAACTGGGCATCTTTCCTCCATTTAGGAAAGCTGAAGGCCACAGCAGTGAACCAAAGGGAGAGGCACATCCATGGGAATACCTCGGGGCTGGATTTATTAACTGGAGAGGAAGGCTGCAGTCCTAAGCCCTTAGGCAGAGGCAGGCCTGAGTCCCATGGGCTCTTGCCAGCTGGGAGAGCTGACTTGGCTTGGACTGTTGGTCTTGGTGCTTCTGGAATGAAAAAGAAATCACTGGGTTTGGCAGGGTTTCTCTGTGGGAGGGGCTGGGTCTCTCCAAGCATCGCAGTGCATTGGGGTGCTACTGAGGAACAGCAAAAGACTCTCTGCAGCCTGAACATTCATCAGCCACTGGCAAACAAGGCAGGCTCTTGCAGATGTTTAATCAGGTTATTTGCACTCCGATGGAGAACAGATGGCTGCGACGTGGCAGCAAGAACTGGGAGTGGGCCATGCCTGGCTGACAGTTCAGCACTGAAGGACAGAGGGCTTCCAGCACTGCAGCAGTGGGCACTGGGAGCAGATCCTACTACAGGTGTTGCCAGTCCCAGCTCCTTTGGGAACACGCAGAAGCCACTTAGGGTTTTTATTCAAATACAGGACTTTATGGCAAAGGACAAAAGCACATTAAATGATTCTCAAAGATCCCTCCCTGAGGGCTGGAACAATTAAACATGAATATTTAACATAGTGTCCCTGGCTCCCAGTGTAATTCCCTTACAGGCTCTCCAACCTTTACTCCTACATACATTTTTCTGTTGAGAGTCCACAGGGACCAGGATCATCTTGACAGACTTTCTGAGCAAGCAGAATCACAGTAGATCCCACAATTAACCTTAAGAACAAGGGATCACCATCTTTTGAAATAACAAACTTGGATACTGCACCGTGACCTTGGCTCTGGGACAAGATGAAATCTCCAGTTCACAAGACCAGACCCTCCCATGTGAGTGCTCAGTGACTGTGCTTGCTCTGACAGCAGTGACCCAGCCCAGCACCCCACCCTGCCTCACCTCAGTGCAACCTTCAAAGACTTGGAGCCGTGGTACTTGGAGCTGATGGCCAGCGCGTTCTCCAGGAACCGGAGGGACAGGTCATACTCCATGACCCCGTGGAGCACCAGGCCAATGTTGTTCTGTGCAGAGAAGCCAAGCAGGTGTTGGGAAAGACACACTGACACTACAGTTCCTGCTCTGCAGACAGTGGGATCCCACAGTCACTGCAGGAGCGCTGCAGCCCTGGCGATGTCCCTGCAGCAGTGACACATCACAGGGACCATCCCCCCCCGTGGGGGCTCGGCCCAAACACACCAGGCACAAGGGAGGTAACCAACTCTCCAGTTCACGCCAGCACAACAAGAGCATAATAAATAAAGGAGTTTTCCTAAGGATTACAGGTGCTCCAACCCCATCTGCAGTATTCCAGCGCAGAGCCCAGCACAGAGGCTGACCCTCCCAGCTAAAAGGGTCAGACTCCTTTTTTCCTTCATCTGATGGCACCAACCAGTAACAACCCAGGGAGGAAAAGCACTGCCTGAATGTTCATTTTCAACAGCCATCATGTGGGCATCTTAAAGGCGAAGAGGTTTCTTAGAGATTAGGAATTTGAAGACTCTTGGATTACTTACATCTAAGAGTGCCATTTCTGGGTGATCCTCCCCAAATACCAACAGCATGAGGTAGCGTGCACGGTACAGCAGGTTCAGTGCTGTCGAGAGTTGGCTGTTTGCAAAGCAGTACAGAGCCAGGTGCATCTAGGACAAGAAAAGGGACTCAACATTAATGTAAAGAAAAGTAATCTCTCCACTCCTTTCCTCAGCTGCACATGAATAAAAAGTCTTCCTTAATGGTTAAAGAAGGACTTCAGCCACTTCGAAAAGCCCAAGTCTGCTGGCTGATGAACAGCCCCACTGAGGCATCCCAGACGACCCAGCACTGAAGAAGCTGAGTGTTTTATTTCAGTTTCTCTTAACACCCCTCACAGAATATTTCCAACCTGACTTGCATGTATATGTCATATTCTGGCTGTGTTTTGGGGGGGATTCTTTCCTCTTTTTGACATAAGCCCAGGGCCAAAGCTAGGAGAATTAATATATCTAAACAAAGATGCAGCTGACAAACACTAGAAACCTAGGCTAAACAGGAAAAATAGAGAGCATGCAGGACATTTACAGTGCACACAGTCAGCTTTTCACTTTGCAGGATCATAAGAGATGATGGAGGATTCTGGAAAGAAAGCTGCAGAAGAGAGGAAAATGCAGCTGTTTTCCAGCTGCAGACATGAACTAAGGCTCACAGACTGCAGCCAGACCCCTGAGGTGCTGCTGCTCCCCCAGCTCCCCATACTCACATATTCTTGGATGGTGTTGGGGTGTTCAATGCCCAGCACCCTCTCACTCATTAGCACTGCTTTCTGCTGATTGCTTAAGGCCTGGAGAGAACAGAAGCCAGAGCAAGTCACACCACGCTGTGAGCTTCAGCAAGCATGGGGAAGGAATCAGAGCACTGAGGAGACCTCCTTGGACCCCCTGCTCACCTCTGAGTAATCTCCCATGATATAGTTGAGCCGAGCTAGCAGCCTCAGGCAGGCACAGATTTCTACATGCATAGCACCATACACATTGTTGAACAGGTTTAAGGCTTCATTGATGAGCTCGCAGCCCTCCTTCAAGAAACCTGAAAAGACGGCATAGCCATATATATGTATGTATAAAATAACCCCTACCACTGCTGGAGACAGAAAGCGAGACCAGCAGTGGGATACACAGACACATGCCCTGGGGGAAGGACATCACTGCCCTGACCCATCTTTGCTCACTGCTGGTGGTTTTATGGCAGGAGTGTTCCAGATGGTCATGGAGACCAGGATTCTCTACCAAACTGGGGGAGAAGAGGTGTCCTGGTAGCCATGCCCCACACACCCTGCTCTTCCCATTACCAGTGATCAGCCTGAGAGGCAGAGGCACATGGGGGTCTGTACCTTGCTGAACTTTTGCTTGCCCGCTCTGGAAGAAGTGGAAAGCATCGGAGGCTTTGGGGTTGACATGCTTCACTACAGGAAAAATGTTAAGAATATCCTCTTCTGTGAAAGTGGGCTTGTGCCTGTTGTCGAAGTTGTACTCCTTCAGCAGGATCTGGAGGGAACAAAAAGAATGGAGGACACAGTTACCACTTCCACAGGCACTTGGCAAGAAAAGGGGCAAAATTCTAAACATGGATTCACAGTCAAAACATCTCCTGTCCCATGACCTGGGACACAACTCTGCAAGGTGGTCAGATGTAGGTGTGCACCACCACATGTACATTGCAAAATGGCACCACAGTGCCAACACTGAACCCTTGACAGGAGAGCTCATCCTGTTGTCCCACAGTCCACAGAGGAGTGAGAAGGCAGTGCAATTGTACTGAGGCTAGCTGCTCTTCCAAGGGATATGCCAGCAACTTTACTCTAAGAGGGAACTGAATTAGAAATCCCTTTCTCAGACCTGGGACCTATATTCCAGCATGAACACCACAAAGACCTTTTGGGGCTCACATTGTGCCTGCAAAACACATTGCACTTACTCTTCATGTTCCTCAGCACAGAACATGATGGCAAGGGAAGGAGGATGTGGATCTTACCTGGACTCCAGTTTTGAGGGAGATTTCACGGAGCAGGGTGATTTTCTGTAGATTATACACTTCAGCTGCTTGGTCAGCATTCTCACTGCAGAAAGCACACACAAGCTTCAGCTCTCAGGGGAGTTTCTGCTTGAGGACATCACTCCATTGTGGGTACCTGAGGCACAGGTCCCTGTACAGCCAGGTGATAAACCAAGGACTAACACTGCAAAGTTTGCCCATGGTCTGTGAAGCCTAGAAAGCACAGCAGTGCTTTTACAGAAATCCTACATGTGTTCTCAAATCCAACTGCAGCATTTGGGCTGAACACCTTCAGCTCTTGGTCAGGAGCGAACAGTCCCTGACATGAAGGGATGATCACTGTCCAACTACCAAAAATTTGTTTATCCAACTAGCCATGGCTTTTCTCTTGGGCCACTTCATTGGTGCTTCCAGTTTAGCACTCACAATGTGCCCCTTCCTTATTCCCTATCTCTGCTCACATGCAGGAGCAGCTGTGCTTCAGCCTAAGTCACTGTTGATATAGACAAATATCTTTTGACTATACTGCTTCTGCTTCTCACCTTCTGGTCCCCTCCATACCCTTAGGAAAGGTTTCCCTTCCTCCTCTGCTTCTGCAGCTGCCTTTGCATCATAGGTTTCTCCTGATTCAAAATTTCACCTCCCCCTTCCTACTCTTTGCCCAAATTCTTTCCACTAAAAATTTGTGTAAGTCCCTAAACGGTACGGATTTTTTTTCAAACAGAAAACAAATCAAAAAGGGAGGTCCTAATAAAGAACAAGAGCTACAGAAGTTTGGTGAGTCCAGGCACAAGCCGGGGTCACCTGCTCCACTTACCATTCAAGACTGAAATCAAAATAGTTCTTTGCTTCTGAACAAATATTCTTCCATAGCTCCTGAGGGGTCATGCTGGCCCATGCAGTGTTATCAGCATTTCCAAGGTTCCTGTTTTTCCTTTTCTTATTCTTCTTCTTGGAGACCAGCTCATCAGCTGGAAGATGGGCAATGGGATTTGGGAAGGAGCTCAGAAAACAATTGAGGAAGTGGCTGATGGCAGCAGATAAACCTGACAGCTCCACACCCTACAGAGAGACACCAGAGTCAGTCAGGAGAGACACCCACATCACACGGCACTGCTCTGACCCCAAGCCTCACACACATCCAGTCCTGCAGGAACAGGGAGATGTTCCATGAGAGGGACAGGAAGGCAGTGTTTTCAAGTGGCACTAGCACAGAGGGAGTTATGTCGATGTAGGATTAGGTGTATGGCTACACACAGAAATGTGGGGTTACATTTCAGGCTGCTACCTGGGACAGAGAAAGCAGAGTGCAAATATGATTTTGGCACTGGAACCAAGCTAGGTGTATTGCTGTGCTGTGTGTGAACAGGTACAAGAATATGTAGTGGTGAGGTAATTAAAAAGGCTTCTTAAAAGGTCAAAAGCAACACTGTTGAAGAGGAAAAGGTATTACAAGGAAAACAAGCTGTGATTTCACTTTTTAAAGCCTCCAACATAATGAGTGAGGATCTGGGGAGAAAAAGCATGAATGATTGCTCTCTGGGAAAGTTTTCTTCAAGTGGGAACTTGTTTCCCCTACATACAGGCCTGTACCTATTTCAGTGCTAATGAGCTTGTACTTCTTGTTGCCACGCAACCCCCAGGAACTGCCTAATGAGAGGAGAACCCCAAACAGCTCTGTTTGTGGAAAAAAGTCATTAGGGAGGACACATGAGGCAACAGGTCAGAATGCAGGTCATACCTGGAGGTATGTCTTGAAGATGTGTTTGGCTGATCGGGTGATCAATTCGCTGATTCCAATTTTCTACCCAAAGGAATAAAGAACAGATTGAGTCCATTGGCAAGAAAATAGAAAAATACACTGGGCTTTTGAAATGGTCTTGTATCAAGATCTGCAGGAGACACACTATTCTCCCTGCAGCACAGAACTGCAAAAGCATTTGACAGCTCTCCTGGAGCCAGTGAGGAGGCCCTGGCACCTCCGTGCCTGGTGACCACAAGCCACCGGTGCGGCTCAGCGCAGTGCTCTAGGGGCTGCTGCAGCTCAGCCCTTGCCTGCTCCTGGGCAGCCACACTCACAATGCTTCAGAGTTTGATCCAAAGCCCAGCTGCATCTTAGAGGCTTAAAAAATGCATGGCTGAAAATCCAACTGTGTTACTCACTACTGCATTTGGGAATCCCTGAAGCACTTCTCTACCCCAAAAGATACTCACAGTCCCTAACATTATGAAAGCCATTATGGATTTGAAAAAAAAACTCCCCAGCCACCACTTACAGGCTCTTCTCCCTCTTGCCCTATTTTTGAAGCTGTTTAATTTTACACAAAGAGAACAACTGGCCAAGTGGGAATCTCCTTGGGACAAACAATGCCAGAGTGGTTTGAACTGTCTGGTGTTAAGCCTGATGCTTACAAAGATGTGATCCAGCTGTGCACGGCCAGGGGTCTTGGTGATGAAGTTGATCACTTTTCCCAGGTAACGCATGTTGATGCCCCTCTGATGCATGGCCTCAGCCAAGGTCGCCCCATCCATTGGGAGCACCGTGTGATCCAGGCAGTCCTTGACCTGCAAGGTATGTACAGGCTTTGCTTACTGAGGACAAACATGAAGGAAAGAACTCCCATTTAAAAACAAATTTTAAAAAACCACACCAGGAGGCAGGACAGGGGTTCCCTGATGCCACTGCAGACACCTCATTAGTGGGGGCTGAAGGTCACCCTGAAGGCAGGCACTGACCCCAAACAAGACTCTTCTGGTGGGTAACACCTCCTGTAACACCAGGGAGCGTCACGGGGGGGACACCTGCAGTAGCCAGCCCACTCTGGGCCAGGTCCTTGCCACTGGGGCCATTTTCACTCTGTCTCAGCAGGGAAGGAGCAGCACTACATTCTCTAGAGGCAGAGGCAAAACAACTCTTACTTGTGCAAGTAGTAGGCTGACCCTTCTTCAAGGGCCTCACAGCCACTAACTAAACACATTTCCAATTAGAGTATGTGGAGCTGTGCACACATAGCTGATAAGGAGAAATGGCACATGCACTTTTAAGTTGTGTTGCAGTGCTGATAAACAGTTGTTTAATTCACGTCATGGAGTAACACCAGCTCCTCTCTGATATGCACTACCTCCTACAGCAGCTGCTCTGCAACCTGCTCTCACACAGGCCTCTGCGGGTTTATATACTGCAGTATCAACTACTTTGTAATCAACAATCACCAAACCCTTTTCTGACTCACTCCCCTCCCTTTTTATTTAAAGACTGAATAGCTGGTTCTGAAGGTTGTGCTGACTACAGAACTAGTGGATTTAGAGTGCAGAAGAAACTTTCCAAAAAGGAAAACCCTCTCCTTGTTGCAAAACAAGACCAATAGCTCTGGTACCTCTTGGGAGTAGAGCTCATGAGCTCTCCCCTGCCAGTTCGAGTGCCTGCTCTGACAGCTGTGTTAGCCACAAATTCAGCAAGTGTCCCAGGAAGGGAGAAACTGGGATCTGGCCAGGTGCATGGGTAACATCCAAAATGCTTAAGACTTACAGAGGCAGTTTTTAATGACTGCTATTAGCAAAAACAATTTCCCAGTTTACTTCAAATTATTAGTCACTGACTGAGTCATAGCCAGGGTCAGCTAAAACAATAAGCTGTGAAGGATGCCCAAGGCTAGGGAGGATGGCTTGTGTGGTCTCTATTGTCCCAAACTCTTAGCAATAGCTTTAATTACCAGTGCTGAAATTTTTTTGTTAGATTTAGGTGAGAAAATTGTGCCCCAATGTCAGATGGGAAATGGAAAACCCCTCGTGCCCTTGCACACGATGCTCATGCTGTTCCCTGTGCTCCCCCACCAGTGCCAGAGCCTGCAGCTGCTCAGGCCAAGCTGGTGTCCCAGAGGTCACCAGTGCCACTGCTTGCTCAGAGCAGCCAAGCTCTGAGGGCAACATCACTTCTGGCCCTCGGTTCCTCACCAAGCCTGGGATCTGGCATGACAGCAGGAATGCAGCAGCATCCTTCAGCAGCTGCTTCTGATCCTGCACCTCCTCTTTGCTCGACTCAGGGAAGCGAACTCCTGGGAGAGGAAAAGAGAAAAAACATCAACTGCAGCAAGTCACAGAAACAAGTCCTCTACACAAAGTACATAGTAAGAGGAGGTAAGAAGTTAATAGTAATTGTCTCCCCAGAATTAAAAATGCTTCAAAAACTCATCTCAAACTACACACGTTTTGATGGGAAGAGCAGTGACTGCTGTTCAGGCAGTGGCCAGGCTGTTCAAACTCAATGGTTTGGCCATTCCCCTGCAACATGCCTGCATGCTGCCCCAGTACTCACCCCCAGAAACACTCTGGGAGCTTCTCAATTTCCCAATAAAAAATAATGCTCCAAGCCATGGAAACTCATGTGTGATGCCTGTGTCTGATGTGTGCATGTGAAAGGGCACTGTGACTGCTCACTGCAATGTTACTAAAACAAACCCAGCCCTTCACTGAGGGCCCAGCATCAGTCGTTCAACTACAGCAGTTATTTTTTGTGTAAACTACTACATGAAGATCAAATTTGATTTCTTTCTCCCTCTGCTACTTTTCATGTGGTCTCACAGCTGGGATGCTAGAGAATCCCAGGGAGATTCTTGGCAGCAACCTGCAGCCCTCCCTCGAGCATGGTGGGAGATGCTCCCTGTGCACTCTTGGCAGCCCCAGCACAAAAATCCATTTTTGCTTCCCTCTTCTGTATCTGTGCTTCACAGAGCCCTGCACCATGCCCAGCAAAAGAAAACCCAGCAACAGTCTTGGCTAGAGAACACAGCTTTTGTCTGCAGCTGGCTGGACATAGCTCTGGGTACACGTACCTGGTGAGAAAATATCTGGGTTAAACCGAATATCAAATGATGTGTCACTAATGGAGCCTACAGCCTTGCAAGCATTCCGAATCACTTCTCTGCTTTTGGGATCCACTGGAGCAAGAAGAAAAACAGAACACAAATGAATGTGGAGTTCAGGAAATGACAGACCTAGCTATTAAGATAAAGTTTTGTTACTAAAAAGAGCAATGATGGCACATTCTGAAGAAACCCATTATAAAAACAATCAGTTGTAAAGGAGGATGGCTGCCAAGTCTGAATAAGAGCACACAAGATGACCCAAAATGCCATGGACGCCCCCACCTCTAGGCACAGGCACTCAGAAATCCAAGCCTGGGGTTCCCAAAGGTGCCTGTGCCCTGCTCACCTCCTGCCCAGCCCCACTCCCCTGCATTCCATGGGCCAGCCTGGCCAGGCTCTTGCTTCCAGGGAAGAGCTGAGGGGCTGGTGGCCTTGCTGGGCTCAGACACACCCACCCACCCACCCAGCCACCGGGGGAGTCATTCATCAGGGTGTGAGCAGCTCGAACAAAGAGGCCAGGACACACTGACAGGCAGCCAGTGCTTGTCCTGTTTTAACCACCATCTATTACCCTAACCACCCCCAGGCTGGCGCTGCTCCCACCAGTGACAGCCCAGCAGGCCTGTGCTGGGCTGGTGCTGAGGATGAAATACCTGTTCCCTCATCAGACGCGATGGTCTCAGCGAGCTCCTTCACCTGATCAAGCCCAGTCACGTTATCATCTATTTTGCCATCCTCTGACTCAGGCCTCTTGCTGTCTGCAGCACCATTCTCCGGAGAGGCACCATTTTCCAGTGCAATGGAGCTCTCCTGCTTGTTGGCTTTCTGCTGCATCAGCTGCAGCGCAGCCAACTTCATGAATAAGAGATACCTGCAGCAAAGGGAAAGGGCAATTCAGCACAGCAGAATCCCAGAGATCACCGCTGCTTTGTGGGGAAAAACCTCACCAAGTTAGCATTACAGACACTACAGTTTCCCTGTGGAAAGGAAAGGTATATGCCCTCTTCCCACGAGCTTTCCAAAAGTCCAAGGAGTGCACATTATGGAAGGAAGCAAAACAGTGGGTTTTTATTACCCATCTCCCTGAAGCAATTGCTTCCCATAGGCAGCATCTGCAGCCAGCTCAGAAATACTCAGTGCCAGGTGCACAGGACCACTCACACACAGCTCAGCAGCAGCTTGGCCAGGAGAGCTCAGCAGAGAGAGGCCCAGGCTCTGGCAGGCTCGGAGCAGTGTCCTGCAGCCATGGTCCTGCTGCTGGGCTGGGAGCTGTCCCAAATCCCACGGGCAAGGGCAGAGCTGAGGTGGCACTGGCTGCCCTCAGCAGCAGGAGGGCTCATCCTCCTGGCAGGCAAAGCACAGGCTCTGGCCACCTGTGACAGCAGGGCAGCCCCGGCAGGAGCACCAGGCAACTGCAACGTGTCCCAGTCCCCCAGCTCCCACTGCCTCACCAGCACCAAGTGACTCAAACATCCCACCACAAACACACCTACAGCAGTTCTCACAGGATTTTTTTTTGGCCTCTAGAAACAAAGGTAACTTTCAGGACATCGGGAAAACCATAAAAAAAAGCATAAATTCTTCCCATTCCCTAGCCATCAAGTGGACAGGTTACCTGCAGGGAAAGAAGAACTTCTAGATGTTTGGACAGGAATCAACAAAAACAGATCTGGAAACTAAAACACAAACCATCTCCTTCCCTGGCTCCCTGTCTGAATCCCAACTGTTCTCATCTCTTGTTAATGAAGTTCCTGTAACTGCATTTACACAGCCATGAAATGGGGCAATTAGCTGCTCACTTCTGGGAGCTCTGCTGGGCTGTTCCCAGGACAGTGCAGCGAGGTCCTGACTTGAACCATCACCAGCTGCAGGTGGAGGAAGGGGGGAGCTCTGCTCACCTGTGTTCTACAAAGGCATCAACAAGCTCTTGCCGGAGACAGCAAAGCTTGTGTCTGTGCTGCTTGGGGAACCCCATTTTCTTACATTCCTCTGGCATCTCCTCCCCTTCAACAGGCAGGAAGTTTAGATCTGGAGGGAAAGTGCGTAGCAAGTCCAGGATGTAGTGACGCCCATCATTGCCAATAATGCCTTTGCACTCCACCGAGGAGCACAGCTCCACCTCCTCATTCTTGTCGTTGAGAACTTTGTGCTTCTGGATCTTCAGCGGCCTGCTGGTCTTCTCCAGCAGCTCCAGGTACTTGGGGTGTGACACAACTGTCTTGCCAAAGTCTATTGACCCATAGATGACACTTTGTTCCTGCTCCCGCTCCAAGATGCCAGGAATAATAGACTGAGCTGTCACCCTGTAACCTCTGTAATCCACCACGACAGTCCCCAGCGTGTACAGCCCTTCCACATCCACAGCATTGTAGGTCCGCACACCATTGAGGTCATTGGTAGGAGCTACATAGGCAGCAACGTCTCCACCAAAGTCCTTGTAGTGGTCACGGACGTCAAAGCCTAGGCTGAAGAAAATGTTGTTCCAGATGAACATCTGCATCTTGGTCTCCTCGCTGGGATTGATGGCCATGACGTTGCCATCGATGACGGCCATAGCACCTCGTGTTGCTGCTGCAGTGAAGTCGCTGTGAACCTGGAGGCATGTGGAGACAAAGCTGGGTCAGGATGGGCCCCCATGCTCCCAGCACCCTGCTCTCAAAGCTCTCTGCAAATTTTTCTTTTGCTCCTCCCAATAACTTTCCAGCAGGCAGGCAGGTCCACTGACTTTTACTTCTGTGAGCCTGGCTAGTGGCTTGGATACAAGCCCCAGGAGCCGGAACACAGGCAGCAGGGAAGGGGCTGTGTGAGGAGCTACCTGCATATCCCAAAGTTACCTTGAAAATGGCTCGTTCTCTCAGCAGCCTCTCAGGCAGATTCTTGCGTGGCAGCTCCCGTGTCGTCTGCAGCTCCTCATTCCAGTCTCTGGTCTGAAAGAGGGAGGGAAAGCCTTGTGGGATGCAATGCATTGTGTGGGAAGGAGCTGGCAAGGCAGCATTCCTGCTTCACGAGGCATTTTGGGAGAGAAGGGAGAGGAAGGGGCAAGAACTCAGGCTGCTGTGGAGCTCAGAGGAAGTGACTTAGGAGCAGGAACTAACACACCTCGAGAGTGGACTTCATTCAACAGCAGTTTGGGACAGACCTTGCATCAGCCCAGCCAGTGCAGGGCAGTGTCACTGAAGAGGCAGCATGATGCAGGTGTCATTAGCCAGTGCTGTGGTCACACTGCAGGCGTGTCCTACCCATGGCCAGCCATTCCTGCCCTGCACCACTTTGTGCTACAAAACTGTAGCTGAAGCATTTGGAACAGTCTGCTCAGAGACACAAGAGCCATTCCAGGTCTGACTGGCATGAGGGAACAGTCTGCCTCCTGTGCAGTGGCACTCTTCAGAGAAGGGACATGGAATTTATAAACATCCAAGCAGAAGCTGCTCCTCTCAGTCATTTCTGTGCTCATGGAGCTGCAGCCTAAAGCAGCACAGGCCCTATAGTCAAGGGCCCTGTGAAGAACAAGGACTCCTGCAAGTTTTCCCTTGATGAGCAAAACCCTCCCACAAATATCAGAGGTTACTTGTTGGAAGTTAGCTTGTTCTCGGCACAGCTGGCAGCAAGACCCTTGCCAGTGTTGTCAGGCAAAGCAAGACCAATACCTGTCCAGGTATGTGCTCCTCATAGCCCAGTCTAGAAGTGTAAGCATCCTCTGCCCGGACACAGTCCATGGCGTGCTCTGCTTGCGGAGCCGTCCAGCTGTATACTTGGAAAGGAGTGGCTATCCTCTCAAAAGGGTGTCTCTGAACCCTAGTTTGGGAGAAACAACATTTTTCAAAGGAAGAATCCTTTCTATTCCAAGAGAATTTTCCCTGTGCTTTCACACAGGTCCTTAAAGGTTGTGATGTAGCAGCAGCCCACAGTGGAAACCCAAGCACTGCCAAAGGGTATCTCGTGTAATCTGCTCTCAGCAGGGGCTGGGGGCTCATCTGTAGTTACTTCTGGTCAAAGAAGCAATATAGTACAGTAATTTTTAAATGGCCAGATAGTCACAGTGATGGCTGGAGGCCACTGCTAATTTCAGCCCTTGTCTAATGTCACTTTCATCTCCTTAATGAAGCAGGAGCAGAGCTCCCAAAAGCCACACAATGTGCCTGTCAATCCACACCCTGCTGAGCCAAGGCAGTTCATTAAGTGACTCTGAAGAATGACAGGCTTTTGCACAGGACCTACTGTCCTGCAGCAGCAGAACAAATGGTCCCTGCAGCAAGGACGGGAGAATGAAACAATGCCTTTTTGTTGTGTTATTATAGGAGCTAGAGGAAATTACAGAATATTAACATGCACAGACATGTTTAGAATAACCAACCTCTCTCCACCGTAAGCCTACACAAAGCCCTCATGTGTTACTTTCACTGATATTTATGCTTCAGTCTCTTTTGTGGATCAGGGAGAAGTATGGACTGCTCAGGTTACCAGTGCTGCTGCAGCTCATGGCCCTGCTCCACGATAACTCTGCTGCCCAGGGAGCTGGGCAGCCACCAAGCTTCCCATGGGGCATGTGGCCACCACAGGAGACCCACGCCTTGGGAGCTACTCATTGCACCCACAGCATCCTTTTGCACAAACACTGCAGCCCAGCTCCAGGCTCGCTCTCCCACTGTGCAAATTGTCCTGCATGTTCAGTCTGCAGCACAGACAGAACACCTGAATTCCAGGTAAGCCCCAGAACTGAGACTCCCATGGCAGCAGAATGCTGTCATACCCTACCCTTTGCTTCAGGCAGAACTGAAACAGTAAATCTACACGCTGTAAGCAAGAGTCACTGGGGAGCTACAGCCAAGAGAAACCATGCAGTGGATACTGGTCAGGACTCTGGGATTCCACTGGCCCTGTCACTGCTGTGCTGAACACCACACACAGGCACAGCAGCTCTGACAGCTCTGTGCTCAGAGCGAGGGAAAGCTAGCTACCTCAGAGTGCTGCCCTGTTGTTCAGTCAGATGCTCAGTGGTCCCTGCAGCTTTCACTCAGGTGTCCCAACCACCCACCACTACATGAGCAGAGAAGCAGGCACTGCAATCCCTGTTGCACCAGTGGCATCTAGCTCCCCACAGCTGAGCCTCCCACCTTCACACTGGATTGCTCAAGGAACTAGAGAGGAAGAAGCACTGCTACCGTTTCTTCTGCAGAGCAGAGAAGTTTTTTTTGAAGGTAGGGCTGATCTGGTTAAGTAGTTCCACCAAGGAATGACTGAGAAAACTGGGGTTTGCAGGTTTGGGATTGAAGTTATATGCAGTAGACCTGCAAGAGAAAAAAAAGAAAATCACAAGCCATTGTGATACCTGAGACTTCCCACACCCTAGGAACATGACTGAGAACTCTTCATACATGCACAGAATCAAAGGCTGCACCCATGTGCCTTTGCCTGCAATATGGGAGACTGTGGAGCAAAGAGGCAGATGGGTAGCAATGACGTTATCCACCAGGCTCCCCGCATGAAACAGCCAGTAACCCTGTACCTGGCCCTGATGGTTTCCTAATTTAGACCTTCTTCAGCCATCCCCAGGATCAAGAGAGACTTCTATTTTTATAGCTGGGAAGGACTGATTTCACAGAACTTCCCAAACACACCAAAGGCGCCTTTGCTTAATAGAGAACCCCCTCTCAGCACAGCCGCTCCAACAGGCACAGCCACAACAGCCTCACAGTTATCATTAAAAAAAAAAAAAAACAAAAAAAGAAATTATTTCTAGTCAAATCAGCTCAGGGACTTCTGACAGGCTGTGCTTTTGCTTTAGGGCAAAATGAGATAGTTGCAATAGTCAGGAAGGAATTTCCTCCCAACTCAAAATGCTCTAAGTAGCTGATGACATTACTGGATGTTTAAACTTTCCCTAAAGCATCAGGCATTTAGCCACTGTGGAGAAGTGGCACCAGGCATAACTGAACGGCCCAGTCCAGTATAGCAACTCCCACAACCCATGTGAGCAGCAAAATAGTCTGTTTCTGCAAAAGGGAGAAAAAAAAAAAAAAAAAAAAAAAGCTGCAACTGTTTGTTAGTAAGCTGTTTTCCAGGGCAGGACAGGAAGAATCTCAGTTACTCACTGATTCAAGTAAAATCCCCGAGTGGAGGCAGTGATACTGACGTGCCGATCCTCCACCGTGATGACATACAAATACATGAGGTCCCCGTGCATCTTCCGGTTACCGGGGGGAGGGTTCCATCCACTCATTGTCAATACCTTTAGGCACTGCAAAGGCTACAGTAGAACACAACAGAAGCAACTCCTGTCAGCAGGAATTAATTTCTTTAAGACATTCAACGTACATTCCAGATCCCTTTTACCTGCTGCCTTTGCTTGATTCCAGAAACAGAGCTTACAAACGCAACTGGTCTCCAGAGCACAGCTTCCCGAGCCCTCTGCAGTCCACTAGTTTGCCTTTCACACCACGAGACATGGGTGAAAACAGACACCCTGGGCCTTTGGGCTGCACAGGGTATGGATTTCTTGCTGTACTTGTTTTCAAATGGCAGCTTCTAAACCAGAATTCAAGTGGGAGGGCATGGGAAAGCTAAGGGCAATCTGCAGTGATCTGCAGATCCTGTCTCCAGGACTTTGCAGAGGAACGCTGCTTTCCCTTCTCCACCACCCATCCCAGCAAGTCTGGCCCTTCCACATTCTGCCAATGTCCAGACTCCATGTCCAGTGTTTTGCACACCAGTTCCTGGACTTTATTCTTTTGGCTATCCCAGCACTCATTAAGCACCAAGCAGAGCAAATCCCAAAGTCCACTTCAGCTCAGCTTTCAATCCCTGACCACCAGTTTGCTGTGAGGAATGTGCCAACAGCTGTTTCAATGACACAGGAGAACTCTACCTTCCAGTCTCTGTTCTGGGGCTGAAGGGCACACAGGGGCCTCTCTTTGCTACCTGGCAGGATATGTTCAGGAGGGGTGCAGTCAATTTGTTCCATTTCGGTACCTTTCTTCTTCCGTTTTCCACTGTCTAGAACGGACAGAGACAGAAAGTCAGTTCTGAGAAGTGCAGCATTCCCTCCTCCAGTCAGCATTCAAGGAGGGATGCAGAAGTGCTCCAAAGTGTTCTCTGCACTCCCAATGACAGAGGACAGCTGATTGTTACTATGTGTTTAACTAAGCAAGGAGTCAGGGAATGAAACCCCTGACCACACCAGAGAAGTCTTTTTGACCCATACCCATACCTCCCAGGTCTCCTTCAGTGAAGACACTCAGGAAGGACAATGAGTTACAGTCCACACCATTGAAAGCATCTGATGGGTCGAGACTCTTCAGAAGGTCCCGAATGTGGCGCACGTGTATCCTGGCTTCTCGCACTGTGTATGGCTCTGATGAGCAAAAAGTGAGGAAAGAAACTGGAATTATACAGTTGCTCACTCCTTTGACACACAGGTCTCAAAATAGAACCACAGGAAAGGGCTGACAGGTGGCCAACATCACTCCCTAAGAAAACCCTCACTTCTTCCCTCCCAAGTCTGAAGGAACTTGCCTTCCACCACTTTCAGCAGCGAGCCCTCCTGCAGTCCTTCAATTGTCTTCAGCTCAGCAAAGTTATCCAGGACGTTGCCATCCAGCTGCAGGGAGAAGCAGGTCCGATGGCAGGTATCCTCCCGGTCCATCAAAACTTGATGGATTTCTTGTACCATCTCTTGAGGAGAAACCTTAAGAAGGTAAGAGCCCAGACAATTATCCTTTACCCTCCCACATGTTCTTGCCAAACTTTGCCCCTCAGCTGCAGAATCAAAAGCCTCTCAGACCTCTCCAGGCTTGGAAAGGCAGACTTTACATCCCTTTCCAGCAAGATCACTTCTGCTCCTGCTGGGAGGGCACTGTCACCTCCATCTGGGTCAGCCCCCTGAGTTCCACCTTGTGGGGCTTGGCACCCAGAGATGTAACAGCCAGGCACTGCACCAAGCACTTGGCATGGGACAGAGGTGGTGGGAGAAACAGAGGGTTCTTCCTTAATCCATTGACACCACATTTGTGGTGAGGCCTTGAATGATGCACATGGAAAACAGCCCATTTCCTCCTCCCAGTGTATCGTGTCTGTGCCAGTGCCACATAGCCCGGCTGAGGCCGGACCCGCCCTGGCTGGAACACAGGGACTGCTTCCCCACCTCCCTGCTCTGCTCCAGCACCGCTGACACTGCTCCAAAACCCGGAGGACTGGAGGTAGTTTACATAAGCTGCTGTAAACAACACGGCCTGCTATTATTAGCCTATTAAAACTAACAGCCAGGGGGATTTAAAGGAGACAAAATGCCAGTCTGAGATGCAGCTACTTCCACAGGGGTTGGGATTTTGCTGCACTCTCTGTTGGCCTTGGGGAGATCAGAACTTCCCACTGGGTTTAGATTCCAGATGCCTCTCCCCAAAATTAAGAGATACTTCATTCAGATAGTTTATGGCGAAGTATCAAGCTAAATGGGACCATGAATCAGGTCTGTCAGAGCCCATCCCGATCTGGCAGCACGTCACTTCCCATATGACATAAGGCAGAGCTCTCCATGCAGAGGGAAGTGAAGACTGCATCATTCCCTTGGTCTTCAGGTCAGTGCTTGAGCTCCCTGAGCTGTGTTAGCATCTGTCACTGCACCAAACCCAGGCTGGCCTGCAGCAGCATCATGTCGTAACTGCTGAGCAAGCAAGGGATTTTCCCTTCCTTAGTCAGGCCCAGAAATCATGTTTTCAAAGTACTTTTTTAAAACAGCCCAGAAGTGGGAAGGCCATTTTCCCTGTGCTCAGCTCCACGCCCAAGCTCCTCTGTGATGGGCAAAGAGCTACACCTCAGTGAGTTCTCCTTCCCCTTGCTCCACATCTGGGATCAAGAATGAAACACCCTCCCTTATTCTTCCAATGCCCAGGCAGGCCTGGGCTAGGCAACCTCTTGCTTACATCTCTTCTTCCTTCATTCTCTCAAAGGCACTGGCCAGACACTCTCTCTCCCACACCCTCCATCCTTTGCTGCCTCCTTCCCCACTTAGTCCTGGTCAGAAGATAGACAGGTCAGGGAGCCGTGAGCAGCCTGAATGTACTGTCTAGACTGTGGGGGCCAACAGGGGCCTTTTCCCAGGCACTGCCTCCTTCCCTGCCTGCCTGGCTGCATGGACCTGGCTCAAATACTTCCCACCACCTCTGTTCCCTTCTCCAGCTGGCAAGGGCAAATACCTGCAGGGAAAAGGGCTCTATCCCTGGTGCACAGATCTTGACAGTAAATCCTGTATCCTGTATGACGATGACCTCCTGGTCATTCCCATCTTCTCCTGGGTCAGCCTCCTCATGGCCATTCTGCCTGGCATCCTTCTCGCCCTTGAGGCTGTCATGCAGGCCGCTGCCATTCATCAGTGCCACGCCAGACGGGTGCTCTAGGCAAGAAGAGAAGGGTTTAGACAGGGTCCTCTCTGAGGTGCTGCAGAGACTGGCTTGGACATCAGCCAGCCTGAGCCAATCAGGGGCTAAAAGGCAGGAAGGGTTTTATTCTGCACTTGCTGTTTACTAGACAGATGTGTGCCAGGCCTTTTCCTTCCTTTCCTCACAGCATTATTAAGGTGCTCTTGCTCACCTGTGGTGTTTGCATCTTCCACAAACCATGTGCAGAGAGGGGAGGGAAAGAGAGCGGGAAGGATGGGTCAGTGTACACCACACTGAGCTGTCTTAAAAAGCCTCTTAATTAAAGAAAAAAAGGGGGTGTGGGTGCTCTGCAGTCTGGAGGCAGCTGTAACCTCTGCACTAACACGTTAAAGAGCAGAGAGGGAGAAGAGGCAAGCAGCTGCCGGCACCGCTGCGTCACGTGGGAGCCCGCTTACTCCACAGGCACACAAACAACTCCCACACCCCTCCCCACATCTGGCCACTCTCTGCATTTCCAAATACTTCACAGAAATCCCATGGTGCTGGGGCGAGGCTTTGCCTGAGCAATTTTATTCATGAAAATGGTGACGACATTTTAAGTGCTCATTTAACAGATGCGTCACAGGGCCGGGAGCTCTCTGCACCTACCTCACTGCTCCACAATGGTTTGTTTTCTTTTCCAATACAGTGGATAGTGCCAGAGAGCTGATAAGACCTAGGAAGCTGCCAGTCTCCTAGAGCAGCCTACATCCTCTGAACTAGGCTGAGGACCACACTAAAGAGGACTAAAGGGCTGCCAGGAGAAGTTGGAGGAGTAGAAAGAGTCACTGATAGCAATTCTGGGAGGGGGAAGAGTACCCCTTGCCCCCAGCCTGCTGCCCCAAGGGCGCACACCACACCGCCCCACACACCCGGGACAGTGGTTGCTGGAGAACAGCAGGCATCATGTCCCTCAGGCTGTGCTCCCAGCAGGGCTCAGCACACTGAGCTAGACCCCCAAGGTCACACAGAGCAGTTCCAGCTCAGTGCTCTGAGGCACCCACTTGCAGGCAGCACAGATGGAGCAGGTGGTGTGCTTTCCCAGGCAGTAGAAACAGCCTTTCCAAAAGGCTGCACAAGCTCAGGACAGCTCCAAGCCAGACTAATACCTCCAGGCTACAGCCTTGCAGCCAACTCCACCTGGTAGGTCTCTCCTCATCCTCATCTCCCAGCAAGGCACCAGTCTCCACTTCAGGGGAAACGGCAGCTCAGCCTCCCTCCCCTCATGGACTGGCACTGTGGCTTGAGGACCTACAGCTGTCACAGCCAGTTCTTCCCCATCAGCCCCAACTCCTCCATGCAGCCTTCACCATAACCCAGAACAGGGGTGGCAACACCATATCCCCCTGCACACCTCTGGAGCACAACATAAGGGGGCAGCAACAGGCCCTGCAAAAGCATCCCTGGAGGGTCATGCCCCTGCTCCAGACTACAAGTGCCAACAGCAAACCCTCAGAGAGGACTGTCAGGGCTGACTTAGGACATTGTGAAAGGACAGAAAATACAACAAGAGCACACCCATTCCAAAAGGCAGGAGGTAGCAGAGTGACCTCATGCAGCCTCGGCTGCCTTCAGCAGCCCAGTGGCTGCTGCTCATGTTCCCTGTCACTGTGCATATGTCCCCAGCACTTGCTGCTCATTTCTTTGACAGATGAAGCCAGGGGCGAGTCACACAAGAGGCCTGGCCCTGGCTCCAGCAAGCTGCCGTCATGCTAGAAAGGAGGAAGAAAAGCTCCATGCAAGAGTGCCTCAAGAAATGTGGTTTCAGAAAAACCACACCATGCCCAAAGGGCTGGGGAGAGCCCCTCGTCACACCCTACAGCCAGCACAGCCATACTCCTGGACTGCCTGAACACGTGGGGAGCTGGAGGGAGTGCAGAGAAGCCACCACGGAAATGCTACACCTGGGGCTACTGGTACTGCAGACAGGATGACCTGCCAGGTGCCTGAGCCAGGCTTGGCCCAGCCCCTGCCCACCCAAGCAGGGCAGGATCACTGAACTTCTGTTCCTGCTGTGGCAGCCAGAAAGGAGGCAGAATTTGGCTGAAAGGAAGACTGGCATTGCAACCCATGCACACACCAGTCTGGAGCACAGCAAACACCTTCAGCAGCAAAGCTAAGTGAGACAGGAAAATCTGAATGCAGCAAGGGAAAGTCACCAACCAGGACCATACTTCTGCTTTTCCCTGCTCAGTGGTGTCAGATTCACAAACTACCAAGTGTTTCAGAAATCAGAAGACTGTTCATAGTCTGCAGAAATACAAGATGTTCACACCTTCCAGCCTTCTTTCTCTTACTTGAATGAAGGCACAGCTCCGCACTTTGTGACAGGAGACATGTAGAGGCAACACCTTCATGTCTCCTTACGCCAGAGGACCCAGCTCCAGCCAAGCACAGTCTTACCTTTAGAAACAGAAGTTAAGCCTGGACTGAGAAAGTTCTGCTGTGCAGCAGGTTAACCCTCAGATGTGAGACAGGCAAGGCTTTCCAGAGGCGCTCCGTAATGAACGGGTACGTTTGAAGGAAGCTGGCCTGGAGGCTGTGCTGCCTGCCGGGTGCTGACTCACCACATGTGCTCCCCGAGGGAAGCAGAGCTGCACCCACCTGCCTTAAAGTGGGTCACCGGTTCCTCCCACCTGCCGCAGCCTGACTGTGCCGCAGCCTCAGCAGTGCCGGTGCAAAGGGAGGCACACCATGGGGCATTCGTGGATTTCACAGGATTTCAGCCCCCTCCAGATGGTAGGAAGAGGCACAGGAAGACCTTAGAGACATCTATGGAGACCTCTCTCCTGTTCCTTGCTCTCACTTGAAGCCCCAAACGGGCCGGCAGCTGTGTCTGGCTGCAGGCTCTTGCTGCCGGCTCTTGCTGCCATGCGCTGCACCCCAGATCACTCAGGGAAGGTGTCTGAGTCACAGGGAAGCGGTTCCACCCGCTCCGGGGGCAAAGCAGGCCGCTCCTCCCGCTTACCGCCCTGCTCACTGCTGCAGACCAACATCCCTGCTGGAGCACGTCGGCCTCGAGACGCAGGTTTGTGGTCTCGACCGAAGGCTGTGACCTCTGGTCTCCCCTGTCATTCCGAGGGACGCGCCTGTGTCCCAGTAAGGACCCTCCTCCTGCACTCGACCTGCAGTTTGTACCCGCAGGTGTGGTGGAGGCTGCCGGGCTCCGGCCCGTGCTGGCTGGTGGCCAAGCTGTAACACGATGTTCTCATTGCTGCCCTGGGCACAGTGCGAGCAATCCCAGCAGAATAGAGCAGGAGGCGGCCAGGCACCGCACCGGACAGCGACCCGTGCTCACCCGTCTGCGGTCACACCTGGCACAAAGGATCAGACCGAGGATTAGGTTTCATCTCTCTGGCTCGACAAGGAGTTGACACGCCAAGGTGACAGGGCCTGCTTTAATCACGCTTCCTATTTACAGCCAGGCTGCAGTGGCAGGCACCTGGTGACCCGGAGTGCTCATATCCCTGCGTGAGGGAGGGCACACACCTGAACCCAAAACCTGCTGGCTGCACACGTTGATAGACAGCACAGATCCCGGGAAGAGTTAGTTAATAACTAATTTATGTTCAAACAAATCTTCTAAACCAAAGTCAGACACAAATCCTTTTCGAAGATTATCAGATCAAGAAGTCAGCGACATTATGTTGCTGGCAGCTAGCCTGGTCTGCCCGGACTGCTCTGTCAGTGAGGAGTTTTCTTCCCTACTACTAGAAATTGTTAGAGGGACAAAACTAAAAATTAAACCACCTACCTTTTCCAGCACCAACTTTTGGAATGCATTTCTTACTATCAGCTCCAGTACCATTCTGAGGGGCCAATTTCTGCCTTTCCCTCCTCAAAGGTATTTTCAAATTCCAAGCAGTGTAACACAGTTTCTGCAGTCCCCCAAGCAGCTGTAGCCTGAACACCTGCCACTGGTGTGCCAATGGGCACAGGGAAAGCAAACAGGTTGCTAAACCACAAACTAAGCCACAGGTCAGTCACACTACACATCCCTTCATGCCACCAGGTACACCACAAGACAGCATTTGAGACCCAAATTCAGCCACTGCACAGGGATTGAACAAAAAATAAAGTGACAGGCAAAATTTGCCCTCGTGATTAAAAAATAAATTGATTCTCATATCCTCTAAGTCATGGTGAGGACAAAAGCCTTTCTTGAGTTACCATTTGGTATCCCACTAGAACAACTGATGCAGAAACCAGCCGTGCTGTGCCAGTTTGTGGAGCAGTGGGGGAGGAGGAGAGCCAGATGCAGCCAAATGTGGTCCCTCACAGCTGCACACTCCCACCCAAGCTGATGCAGGCTGGGCCGGGCAGATCTGCTCCCATCCTTTACAAGGACTATGTTTGCAGTCACAAACAAAAGAGGGATTTGCATTTTGAATTGAGAAAAAGATAAGCAAAACGCCCTTAAGTTTGCTTTGCTGACACGGACAAGGCACAGACAGGTCCCTCTGTGGTACACACCCTGGTGGGATACCTCGACACCTTCCTCCTTTTCCTTCTGCCATGAAGTTCCCCTCCCCTCTCCTTTGTGCTGCCCCATCCCACGGGCATACACAGCCACCCACCCCCTTTAGGGGCATACAGTGTGTTTTGGCTCCACACAGCAGGACAGAGCCCCTGGGACTGAGTTGAGCACCTGGGAGAAGGAGCTTCTTTTTCCTCCTCTTCTTCTTCTGCTGCTGCAGCTGCTTGGAGGGCAGAACTTGTGCCTGGGAATCAAGATCACAGCTTGACCTTCTGCTGGGGCAGGTAGTAGGCTCTGTCACAAAAGCAGCACTTGTGTCCCGAGCCTTAGGTGACACCTCACCAGGGGGGACAGGCAGCACAACTGCACTTTGAGCCAGCAGGGTTTTCCCTACACTTGCTGGCAGATCAGAGGACAGTGTCCCAGGGCTCCCTGGGGAAGGAGCAGGACCTCCACACTCCAGCATGCTGTCTGGAACCACTAGGGCTGTGTCTAAGCACACAGCCACTCGCCCCTTGCCATGGCCCTGGCCGGCGGAATGTGCTCCTGCCGCGTCGCCGTCAGCTGCTGCCACGTGCTCCTCCCGGCAGCAGGATCTGTGGGCTAAGCCGCTGTCCTCAAGTTTCACACAGCTCTGGCAGGCCTCAAGTGACTGAGCATGATCAACCAGCCCTGCCGGCCTGTCCCCAAGGTCAGCTGGAAGGACGGTCACTGCATGGGATGCCTCTGCCTGCTGGAGCAGGCCAACCGTGCCAACGCCAGGCCTCAAATCGCTCTTATCACAAACTGTCACCATTCCTTCTTTGTCCTTGGTCTCAGATAGGTCTTGCATGTATTTGGTGCCCTTCTGCAGGTTTCCAGTCACCGCTTCACTGGGGATGATGTCTGGATAAAGTCCAGCACACTGGGCAGCTTCTGGCATCTCTGAGAAGACAGCACAGCTTGTGGGAGACTTTGGCAAGAGGGGCGACCTCTCATCGGGTGAGCCAGAGCTGTGTGGCTGGAAGAGGAGATCAGTGACTTGCCTGCAGCAGTTTACAAAAAGGCTGTTCCCCATGCCTGGCTCATGCAGCATGGATCAGAGCAGCCAGCTGTGTTTCACATACACTAAAGTCTCCACGAGGCACGCTCCCACACGCAGCCCGTGCCCTCCACACAGTCAGATGTCTTCTCCAAAGAGAATGCCTACTTGGCCCCAGGGTGGCAGGACACAAGAGGACCAGCAGCTGCCTCCGCACAGGATCCCATGTCCCGTGTGCTCACCAGAATTGGACACTGGGCTTGCAGCAGCTCCCCCAAAGTGCTGCCCGGAGACCTTCATCCACCGCACGCCTTCGCTCTGTCCCCAGCTGCCACGACACCCGCCAGGCCCGGACCAGCTCCCGCAGCTGCAGCTCTCCTCTCCTCTCCCGCCGTGCTGCAGCACAGCCAGGCTCTGACAGGTTCCCAGGCACTCACAGGGGGATGCCAGCCGGGGTGGTTATAAATAGCCCAATCTCGAGTGCCACACCAGTGCAGCCTGGGACAAGTGCTGTGCCAAACCTGAGCAAGCGAGATGCATTGAATTACAAGGCAAGGGCAGTTACTATGGCATGCCTAGGCCCGGCACAGTCATCCATACTAAGCAGGCGAGCACAAAGCATTCAGGCAGTGAACCAATAAGTAGTTTCTAGACTAATTTTCTCTCTTCTCACGCTGCTCTGCCATATCAAACACAAACAAACCACAAAACCACACACACAATCCCCTGACACCTCTCCTCTCTCCATGCTACTTTAGAAAATCATGGCAACTCAAACAGTTTTATTATGGAACTGGAGCTTTCTCCAAGCACCAGGCAGCCCAGGGAGGCTGCAAGCAAGCAGGGCACCGCTCGCCTCCAGCAAGGCCATGCCACAGCCGCCCACTCCTCACCCTCCATCAGCAGCATCATCCAGGCCTCAGAGCTCCTCTGCACACCTGTATGCATCCCATATGCTGGCATGCAGGCTGCTCCACTCTCAGCCACATGGGGCCCTTTGGTGGTCCCTGTTTCGTGGGACACACACGAAGAGCCAGATCTTTCAAACATGACATGATGTGTAAGAGCTGCAGCCTAAACAGACCAGCCTTCGACCTGCCTGGGAAAGCTTTCATGAGCACTCAACATGGCTTCACAGGCAGGAAGGGACACAACTCTGCACCAAGCAGAAGAAAATTACATTCTACATCCCTAGCACAAAAACATCACAACCACAACAAAGTCAGGACCACACAGCTCACGCTGCTCAAGGCCAACACAACACATGCAGAGACAGGGCAACCCCCTCTCCAACAGCAGCCCCTGGAGCATCTGTGTCAGCCAGCCACCTTCCAGGAGAAACTGAAAAACACACCAGCAGCTCTCCACAGAAACCCTGGCCAGCTTCTGCTGTCCTTTTAAAGGGAAAAGGAATTGAAAAAGAAGTCACTCCCACTCCTGTCCCAGTAATCAAGGAACCCTCACGGCCACCACAGTCACTCCTCTGGCACAGGACAGGCCTTGTAGCCCCATGATTGAGTACTCCTCAGTCCCATGAGCCAGCACTTTCAGATCACATGAACATCATGTTTTTTCTTATGATTTGTGATTTTTGAAGGAGTTCAGATGCACTGACAGCTTCAACTCTTCCTCCTTACCAAGAGTCCTCTGGGAAGAGGAGAAATCTATGAGAAGCACCTGGTCAGCTCTCATGAAGCTGAGCTGCACTTCTTCGACTCCAGCCAAAGCAAGCTCACAGCAGTGTGTACGTGTCAGCTCTAACCTGTGAAGGCTGGTGTCAGTACAACAAATGCAAATTTAATTTTAGCTGAATAATAAATGAAACTAAATAAATAGTTTAATGAATCCAAATAAATTGACTAAATGAATAGACATTAGCTCCAGAGATGGCCCTAATGAAAACATTTCTGCAGGACATCCCATCAGGGGAGGTGGGAGACGTGGAGGAGCCTCCCTCTGCCTCCTCTGCGGAAACCACAGCTTCCCAGGAACTTCCAGCACTTTAGGTACAACAAGGACTTCTTTTAATAAGGGCCTGCAGTGAAACATTAGGTTGCTCTACTGCCATCATTAAACTCAAATTGGTTCTCAGACATCTGTGGACAAAGGTACAAGCTCTGCATTTATTTCTCAGCAGCTTCACACCACTGGCACCGGCTCACAGAGAGACCATGGTGAGGACACAGTCTGCAGTGCTCTCGGCAAGGCCAAGCCCCAGGACATCCACGGGGTCCCACAACTGCTGGCTCAGGCACTTACAGGTGCTGAAATGGGCACCCTTTGCATCTGGCACCCTGCACTCTCCACATCTGGTAACTACATTTAAATTCATTTGTAAACTTTCTATCTGGACAAAACTTTTCAGGATCCTAATCTTGAAGCTGACTGTCTAGGTAACCCAGCTACAATAACATGCAATTCAAACATCACAGAAATCAGGTGCTAAGAATAGGACTAATGCAAAGTGCAAAGATCAGCACCAACAAAAACGTGAAGGAAGGAATCATATTTCAGACAGAAAACAAGAACCTGCTGATGATTCTCCAAGTCTCTGTGCCTTACTCTTGCATATCCCTTAGTTCCAGAAAGCTACTGGGACAGCAAGAGCAGGAAACTAACCTGTTGGTCTCCGTGGAGAGTTTGCAGGGGAGATCTGACAGCTGTGATGTCCTCAGCAGCTCCAGCTGCCTTCCTGTGGCCATCGGCCGCAGCCACCCCCCAGCCACCCCGCGCCGGCCGCCCACGGCTGCCCGGGCCACACACAGCTCTGGGGACAGGGCTGGGTGGCTGCTCCTGCAAGCGTGTGCTGCGAGCAGCAACTTGGGAAACCTGCCTATCCCATAGGAACCCCTCTGCCAGGGACATGGAGTGATCCCACCCTACCTCGCCCAGTGCCCTAACCCGAGATGACCACAGCCCACCCTCAGCTGAGGTTCCAGGCTGTGGAGACTTCGCAGCAAAGACTTCGCATGCAGGACACTCAGCACGGCACAGCCAGGATCCACATTACTATTCCCAGTCTCATCCAGCCCCAAGGGCAGAGGGTGGCTGGTGGGGAGCCTGGGAAGCAGGGCTGGTGTCAGGCTAATCTGACCCACTGGAGCTCTGGGAAAGATTTACGATCCTGCAGTTTTACGTCTTTGGACATAACTACATACAACTTTTCTGAGCCTACAGCCTCTTCAACAGTTTGCAGTAGAGATTTTCTCTTTAAAGTGAAAAAAAAAACTAAGGAAATGTTTTTTTAGAAAAACATGTCATTACTCCAATATCACTTATAGGGAACCTCACGTCAATGGTCTGTTTAATGGGATTTTTCCCTTTAAACTGGTCAAGTGGCTGCTGAGCACCACAGCAGTTATTCCTTCAGCTGGAGGAAAGAAAATGCACTTCTGCAAGCACAGATCTGCTTCCCCAAGCAAAGAGGGAAGGTTTGTCCACTGTGCAAGTGCCTTTACACCAGCCTGTCAGGAAAGTAGCAGATAACTGCCTGTCCCAGGCTCAATAACCTTAGAAAGGCAGAATGCAACAGTAAGCTCCACTGGCAAATGGGCATGTGTGAGCTCTGCTGCATCAACCATGCCCTTGCAGGAGGTGAGAACCAAAAGCTAATCCCAAGACAGCCTTGCTACTATGGCAAAAACCTGAGCTACTGCCAAGAGTGACAGCCACTGCCACCACAGGAGGAACCACACATTGGTTTTCATCCTTGGCACGCTGTCCAAGCACTGCCCCCAAGGACTGTCATTGCTTCTCAAATGCAAATTTAAAAATACATGAACTTCAGACCTGTAAAGCTTCTAGAAATAACAACTTTCCAGCACAACCAATGGAGCACAATGCAGGAAAGTAAAGCAAGTGCTGGGAAGCAAGTGCTGGGAACCCCAGGAGAGGGTTGTGCTGCCAAGTTTAGTCATGTACAGACAACAAAGGTAAACACAGGACTCTGCAACACAGTGCTGGTTTTACTGAGCACAAGGCAGTTCTGAGTCTGCAGGTGGATCTATCCCAGTGCATGTTCCTGACTTACTTACTTCTGCTTTTCAGCTGGGAAACCCAGGAGCAAGGCTGCTCAGGCAGAACAAGAGAGATTCCAGTGGGAGCTCAGCTCTTATCCCACTGACAGAACCACCCCAAACATGATCCCCTCTGGTTCCCATCCCTCATCTGGCCATACAGATGATGCTGTGTTATCACACTCCTTTCCTCTTCTTAACCTTGTAGCAGTGAGCAGACTTCTCTTGCACAACTTTCCTCCAACTGTCCCCCCCAAGCCTGTTAGAGCTGCATATTAAAAACCCTGACTGCCAGCAATTCAGCCCTTTCCAAAACACCGGCAAACCTCCAAGGTCGGGCAACAGACAGTGATAGCAGATTCCCAGATTAAGAATCAGCCTTCTGACCTTGTTGCTAATGCACAGCTACACTTGCCTCCACAGCAGTTTTCCATTAACACCTGCATTCTCCGCTGCTCTAACAGAAGATGTGGCTGAACGCAGGGGTGGCTGGGGAGCTCAGGGACAGAGGGACTGAGCTAGGAAAAGACAGATCTGGGCAAGGCAAGGTTGAAAGGCATTTTATGGTAGCTAGAAGCACTGCTAAACTTGTACATGAGAAACTTGTTCTAAGGACGTGAAGACTGTAGGAATAAAAATTGAAGAAATGCTGCACACAATGGCTGTCTCTGATCTTACACTAGCTGACAGGAAAGGTAACCCAAAACTGCATCCATCAGAAATCTTTATAGGAACCCCAACTGTCCATGCTTTTGTGTTTCTGCACTCAGGACAGAGTGGCCTCAACCCTTTCTAGCTGGGGATAGAGAGCAGCAGCCATCAGCCTTCTCACCTGGTACAGAGCCCAGCACCAGAGCTTGGGTGCCTGGCACAGCTCATGGGTGGGTTTCCGAAGCAAGGAGCCCACTCACAGCCTGCCCATGGCTCCAGGTACTGACAGCTGCCTTCAGACACAGCTGGTGCCTACATGGATTCTCTGCAGGCCACACACAGTCATGGGAGCACCAGAGTGGGGCCTGACTGCTCCCGGCCCAGGAACCAGAGCTCATGAGGCCGATGCCAAGGTGGCCAGGCTGATCCCGCTCAGGCTGATCACTCCTGAGCACCCGGCTCCCCAACGAGACTTTCCTCTGCTCCTCCCCAGATCCCACGTGAGCAATCGTGCAGTGCCAAAACACATGAAGGATTTTTCCACCTTCCATCCTCCCTCAGCAATCAAATGTGGCCAGAGAGGCAGGGATTACACTACATAACTTTTTAACCCAGTTGCTGGCACTGCAGGCGTGATACTTGCTCCAAAATCCAGCACGTGGCTGAGAGGGGGAGGCTATCAGCACTGAGCTTTCCGCTCTTGAACTCCATCCAACTCGCTCCACTACCAAATGCCAGTGAACTTTGCTTTAGGTGACAAACTTCAAAAATCCACCTCGACACCATAATCGGGGGGGATGGAAGCGACATGCGGGTCAATCAGGGGATTCATGTGCCTCAGGATGAAGATCAGACACAAGCCACCCTCCTTCTACCCCTTTTGCTTGTACTTTAAAGATCAGAAAAAAGAGCTAAGGCTGAAATGGGTGCCCAGGCTTTTAAGTTCTTTAAGATAGGAAGCACCAAACTGAGCAAATCCAGGGCAGGTGGAAACACCTCAGGGTTGGTGCCGGCCTGGGGGCTGGCACTGAGAACAGTCAGGAGCTGCACCTTATCCCTGGCTCAGGCTGACATAGAACAACAGCCAGCAAATAACTAGTTAAAACCTACAATTTCCAGATGAGATATCGAAGAAGCCTCTGCCCTTTCTAGGAAAGCTCTTGCTTCTGAGTATTTTCTAACATGTCAGTGGCGCCCGCAGCCCGAACTTCCAGGAGGATCCAGCCCTCTGCTGCCCACCAGACCCGGGACACCCACGTCCGTGCACGGGCAGCACCACACGGTGCCCGGAACGAACTCCGCGCCCGCACCGGGAGCGCCCGCCGCCGCCCACCCGCTCCCGGGAGCGGCCCCACGGCCCACGGGGACGGGGCCGCTCCCCGCGGGCCGGGCACGGGCGCTCCCGGCCCGGGCCCCCCCC
>JACBWW010000032.1:271108-303339 GCA_020086605.1 Lanius collurio | reverse complement strand
ACCCACTTCCTACTCGCTGCCTGCGGCGGCCCCGCCTCGCCCGGCCCAGCCCCGCCGCCCGTAAACAGGCGGCAACGTGACCGGAACTGGGGAGCTCCGCCGGGGCGGGCGGCGGCTGGGACCCTGCCCTGGGGCCGGGCCGCCAACGGCCGCTGCCGGGGTAGGCGCATCGGGGCCAGGGCGCCGCTCCCCGCGACCCTGGGTGAAGCGGCGACTCAGCTCCCCGAGACTCTCGGGGACCCGCTCCCCTGGACCCTCGGTGCGGCTGGGTCCCTCTCCTCGGAGTTCTCGGGGTCTCGCTCCCCGGGACCTTCGGTGAGGCCGGGGCTCCGCTCCCCCGGGACTCTCGTGTCCCCGCTCTCCCTCCCCCGGGACTCGCGGGTCGCCGCTCCCCGCCGCTGTCCGCGGTGCTGAAGCAGAAGGCCGAAGCTGCCCAGGAGGGTCCCGCGGCCGCCGGCCGCTCGGCCCTGGGCACGGGGACCCCCCGAGGAGCCCCAGGAGGTCCGAGCGGGGGGCTCTGGGTCTGTGGGGAAGGCAGAAACTCTGTGTCCCTGCGGGGGCTGCAGTGTCACCGCCGCTCGGGGGTTTGCGAGGGAAATGCAGGCCGGTACCCGCTGCAGCCAGGAAACCAGTGGGTCAAACCAGCAAAGCTGCGGTCAGAGAGATGGTGAGAAAAACTTGTTTACTCCAGTAGTTACTGAGTTTTCATGCCTTTTGTCTGTGGTATCCAGACCAGCTGGGGCTCCACGTTCAAGGATGACTCAGTCCTTTGCACCTCTGTTCCAGCAGGGAGGCTGGGATGCGGTGGCCTGTTCCATGCTGCACGGCAGTGACGGCACAGGAAAATGGTAGCGTCCTCCCCATCAGCTGACAGTCTGCTGATTTTTGTTCCCTTAAACCCAAATGTGCCTAGAGAGTGCAGTGTTCCTGCTCTGATGCTCACTTGAACTGTACTGCCGTCTTCACATTAAAACTGCTGCAATCCTGCATATCCCAGTGTACAACCACTACACAGTGGAGTTGTAGGGGAGCCCACAGAGTATGGTTTGTGGTATCATTCTGCCATCCCACATCCTTCCCTCCCATTGAATGCTGCCAGGCTCTGAATGAGTGTCTGTGCTCCACAAATCCACCGAGGGTGTGTGTGACTGACGGACTGCCCTGTGCCTGCAGAAGAGCACATGCTCCAGGTGTGACATCTCTGCACAGTAATGGCCAAGGACTGGACCCTCACCTGATGCACAGTGGTGGGGTCCAGCCTGGCCTGTTGTTTCTGGTAGCAGAGGAAGGCTGGGCTTGGTGTTATGGCTCATCTACAGAGCCTAAGTTTAGTTCACACAAAGAGAGAAATCTTTAAATCAAGAGAAAATATTAGCAGTGTGGTGTGAAGGTCTGTACACGCACACACAAGAAATTCATTTGCAGTAAGTTATTCAGAGAGACCTGCTTGCAGCCGCAGCCTGTGCAACCAAGAGCTTCAGGGCCTCCCAGTGCTCACCTAGTAATTCCATCTCCTGTGTGGGCCTCCTCTCAACTTGTGTTCTCTGAAAAATGAGTTCTTCTTGAAACGAGAAGTTGTTAAGAGTTTACAGATGCCCGTGTGAAGGGGGAGAGTGCAGTCTTTCTTGTTCAGGGCAGCAGTGTCTTATGTGGAGCCCCTCTCACCCATTTGTGACCCTCTGGTTAACGCTTGCCAAGGTGTCACTTGTCCCTCTCAGGGCAGTGTGCCATGTTTGGGGTGCGTGGATGTTTTTAATGTCTCCCTGTGTCTTCCCCTAACTCGTGTGCTAACTTGAGTAGCAGTGAGCTACAGATGGGGAGGTGGGGGGAGGAGAGAGGGCAAACGTCTGAGTGCATCGTGTTTCACAAGGTTTGTACAATTTTCATTGATTTTCCACTGGATAAAAGACAAGCCTGCAAACAGTCAAGGTCAGGCACTCAGGGACAGCGAGCTACTCTGTAAATGAGGTCATCGCTCCGGGTTGCAGCCTGCCGGGCGGGACAGCAGCAGAGCGCAGCGCATCCTTTGCATCCAGCATGGCTCAGGAAAATGTCAGCTGCCTCCACAGCGATCACCTGGAAACCCGGGGTCACTCTGGTGAACGCAGGCTGCTCGTGTTTCCCATCACCTGTTCCACAATTAACTGGTTTCACTGGCAGATTTTCTGAGCAGGACATGACCTGGAAGTCCCTTTGCTGATGCTTCCAGCCACCGTGATGTCCTGCGCTGCAATTATGCTGCAACTCTTCACCACTCCCCACTTGCTCTGAGAGACAGGAGCTGCGTCTCAAACAAGTCTGAGGTTGCAACATAATGAGGCAAAAATGGCAGGAATACCAATTCAGGAAAAATTGGGGGATCCCTGCTGCCGGCTCAGATGCGTGATTGAGCTCCAGAGGCTCTTGGGCAGAGGCAGTCAGCTCCTTGCCTGTTGTACCCCATTTGGGAGACATCTCAGTGCCATGTGCCTCAGTTAAAAGGCTGGCAGCCCCTGCTCACGATGACTCCGGCGTGGGGAGACCCACCGAGTGCCTCAGCTCCACGTTCTGCTGCATCAACGGGGCTTTTCCCCTGGTCCGAGGCTGGTGGAGATTGCGGGGATGCGTGATGTGGGGATGTGAGGATGTAGGGATGAAGCGTGCGGGATGCGAACGCGTTCGATGAGAGAAGCGGGCACTGCGGAAGGAGCTGCGGGCGGCAGCTCTTCCGAAAGGGGCTGGGCTTCGGCGCTGCCGCTGCTGCTGCTCCGTGCCGGCACTGACCTCTAGTGGCACCGACACCGGCACTGGCAGCGGCCCCGGTGTGGGCAGCGGTACCGGCTGCGGTAAGGATACCGGTACGGGCACCAGCACCGGTATAGGCAACACCCGTGCGGCTGTGTGTATTTGTGTGTGTGTTTGTGTGCACGTGTGAGTGTATCTGGGTAGGGATGGGTGTGTGGGTGTGTGTTTGTGTGTGTGGGTGTGTTTGTGTGCATGTGTGACTGTGTCTGGGTAGGGGTGTGTGTATGTGTGTGTTTGTGTGTGTGTGTGCGTTTGTGTGCACATGTGTGTGCGTTTGGGTAGGGATGTGTGTGTGTGTGCGTTTGTGTGCACGTGTGTGTGTGTTTGGGTAGGGGTGTGTGGGGGTGGCGCTGGAGCACGGCCCTGCCAGGCTGCGTTCCCGCTGTGGCCGAGCTGGACACGCCGCACCCGGTGCTGGGCGGGTGGGAGGCGGCTGGGGGAGGGCTGGGCAGGGCCACGGCCGTGCTGCCCTGCTGCGAGAGGAAGGTGTGCTGTGCATCACGGCGTCGTTCTGTCCTCACAGGTCTCCGAGTCTCGCTCTGACGCTGAGGTCTGGTTGATCCCGTCTTAGCCGAGATCCCCGTCCCGGGAGGGCAGGTAAGGACAGCAGACATCCCACACCGTGCCACAGTCAGTGGGCAGAGACAGGCCCCGAGCAGCACCTGGGGCTGCTTCTGCTCATGCATCCCTCCTTCCTGGGGCTGCCAGAAGAGTGAGGGATGGAGCCTCTGCCTGCAGGTCTGGATGTGGCCAAGCGTCTGTGCTGGGTAAGACCAGGTCTCTTCAGTGGTGATGGCTTCCTGGACCAAACAGCTGATTCCCAATGGAGCTGCATCCCACGTGCACTGGAGTTAATCTGAATCCTGCGCCATTCCAAGGTGGCTACGGGAGTGCTTTGAGACCAGAACTTCCCCCCCGCCCCCACCCCACGAGTTAATTATTAGGGGAATTTTTTGCATTTAATTTGAAAATGAGTTTAACTTTGCCTCAGATACTATTTTTCAACCTAATTGAAATGTGTATGTGTGTCTTCTAATTGCTTTGAAGAACCTAATAAGAAGCTCCTTAAAGTCTAAAGGCTAAAAGCTGGAGGGTTTTAATAAATTTCACATTATCTTAATATTTCCACAGGGATTGGAAAATATCTACTTGTGGGGATATTTGCTTGAGCTAAGCAATGCAATTTGTTCCTCTGCATTAGTGTTTATGTGATATGTGAACAGTCCAATTTTTAATTTTTCTCATGGTTTTAAAACTTTTATTCAATGAAAGTTGCTTTTATTTTTAAATCTCTCAGGTCTGTAAAAACTGTTGTGCTGAAGCAAGAGTGGGTCAGCTCCTGGGCTCCAGGGGAGAAGGGTGAGTTTTGGCCTCTCCCCTGCCCCCTCCTTGCCCTCTCTCTCATCTCACAAGTCCATCCCATCAGCGCTTCCCATCCCATGACCTCCTGCAGCAAGTGCAAGGGCTGGAGAGAAGCTGAAGCTGGGACGAGTGCCAGTGAAGGGTCAGCCATGGCTCTGCTCAAGGCAGTGTGAGTGGTGGGAGCAGAGGCACCAGCTTGGCTGTCCCCATGAGCTCCCTCTCCTTTTACAGGCAAGGGGTTCATCGTGGCTGTTGGGCTCTGCAGAGTGGGGCCTCTCTGAGCCCACTGATGCCTGACCATCCAATATGATGTAGCAGGGATTTCCTGGCCACCATTTCAGCTGACACACCCAGCTGAGGGCCAAGCTGCTGGGCCCCTGTCGGGGGGATCCCATCTGCCAGCTGCCCACCTGGCACGTGGACAGGTTCTCTCTGGGCCAGTTGCTCTTTCCAGCCTTCAGCCCATAACTTGTAGGAGATGAGAGCTCCTCTGGAGGGCACATTACTGCCCAGATTTGGGAGATTCTTGTCTGAATTCCCTTTCTGTGGCCCAGGCAAGGCCCAGCCTCTCCAGCTGGCATGGCTAAGCAACCTCTGCTCCCCAGCTGCGAGGAAGTACCAAAGCCCTTCAGATGTGTTTGCACCCAACAACAGCAGGACTTTAGAATTACCAATAATAGGAATTTATTTGATTAATTAATGTTATTTGCTTTAAAAAAGCTGTTGGATTGTGAATGCAGCACTTGTGTTTACTGAGCTGTGAAATTAAATTCTCAAAGACCAGAAATGTGAGAATTTAGGGCCAGAACAACACTTTTGGGAAACAGCTTTCAGTGTGGTCTAAAGTTCCTGGAAGTAACACTGGGCTGCACGTATGGTTTGCTTCCTGAGCCCCCTGCAGCGGCCAGGGGCTCTGGGAGGGAAGCTCCGGCTCAGGAGAACAGTTCTGCCAGGTGGATTGAGTGGTTGCTCTTACAGCAAGCAAGGACTGTGACAAAACCAGGGCTGGGGTCCAGCCCCCAGACTATGCAGGTGTGGCCCCCACTCACCTCTGTGCATTTGTGAGGGATTGGGTGAGTTGGGGCCTTGGGGGGCCAGGATGTCAGGGCCCCGTTTTGGGGTCTCTTTTCCCCCGTGTCTGTTCCTGAGGCACTTTGGGATGCTCGGCGCGGACTCACTCTAAGCGTTTAAAAGGCTGGAAAACGTACATTTCCCTGGAGCCCGGGATGGGATCCAGCTGGTCGGTGGGAGACTCCGGGGTCCGCAGAGGGGTACCGGGGGCGTTGTGTGCCTCTCGGGGCTGCCCTGGTGGGGGCATTGCATAACGCTTTACATAAGCGGGCAGAGCGGTGCGGCCCCCCCTCACCTGCCCGGGCCAGCCCCCCCGGGTCCCCCCGGGCACCGGAGGAGGCGGGAGCGCAGGAACCGGCGCAGCCGCCCCAGCCCCGCGGCCGGTGCTGAGGAGCCGCTGCCGGCTCCGAGCTGGGTCTGCGGCCCCCCCACCCGGCGGAACCCCCGGGATGGCCTCGGGCAAGGCGGCGGGGGAGCGGCGATGGGAGCTGGTGCGCTGGTGAGTGCGGCGGGTCCGGGGGGTCCCGACTTTCTCGGGAAGGGGAACCCGAGCGGGAGACCGGCGGGGGCTCGGCTTGCCAGGGGGTCTGGACTCAGGCGTGGGGGATGGTCCCAGCCCAGGAGAGGAGGAGAACCCGGGCTGGGGGGACCCCGGGTAGGGCTGGGGGGGACACAGGACATCGCGCTGGATCCGGGACGCTGAGAGGCGCTCGGAGGGGCGCCTCGTGGTCCGGGCTGGAGCGGGGGTTCCGGCTGGGGCTCCCGGCGGGGCGGCTGCTCCGGGGGGGCGGGGAGGGGGAGATCCGTGCTGGGAGAGGAGTCGCTGGCGGAGATAGAAGGGGCGGATCCCCAAGACTTTTTTGAGCTTGGGAAAGAGTCCTGCCCGCTTAGGAGGAAGCGTGAGAGCGGCAGTGTGCCGGGGATGCCGGGGTCCCCTCGCTCCGGGGGGGTCCCCGTGACTCGACAGAGCTGAGGCTCCTCCGACCTCTGGCGTGCGGGGACGGGGCTTGGAACAGGCCACTGACTGTGCCCGGAGCAGCCGGGACGGGCTGACATTGTGAACAAGCTTTGTGTTCTTTTATGTTGAATTGTGCAGTTTGTGACGTCCGAAGCTTGTGACTTTTGAGCAGGGCGCTGCGGCGATGCCAGGCTGTGGCTGGATGACTCCGTGGGGATGCTGATGGAAGCCCTGGGAAGGGGCCCGGGCTGGCCCCGGCATCCTCTGGGCGGGAGCAGAGCCCGAGCCAGGCCGGCGCTGGGTGCCAGAGCCCCAGCTGTGGGAGAGAGCCCCACAAACCCCGGCAAGTAGGCAGAGTGGGAATCACTGAAGCTTTTTCGTTTCCTCTTTCCCTCCCTTCCACTTCCTTGCAGCCAAGGACACTTTTTTCCCTCACACACTTAGACCCAAACAGTTATAGCTTGGCCTGAACAGCTTGGCCTGGCTGTTCTGTGTCCCCGCTGGCTCACCCCCAACTTCCCAAGGGTCACACTGGATTCCCTGCCTCTGCTCTGTGCAGGGTTATCATATACCAGAGCTGCAGGGAGCATTGGCATTGCACCGTGCTTGGTTACTTTTAACTAGAAAATTGGCAGGTCACTCTGTGCTGGGGATGCTTGGGGAGCCTTTTGGGTTTCCTTTAGCTGCAGGGGGAAGTCACAGTTCCTGCACTGCCCCTGCCCCAGCTCCACAGGACCCCACAGTGCTGTGCTATGCTGAGTGGGTTCTGGCGGGTGGCAGAGCCCAGCAGCAGCAAGTGGGGAGCTCATGGCACTGTGGTACATCCCCTTGGCCCCAGCCAAGCAGTGTGGGCAGATCTCTGCAGTTCATGTTGAGAATGAACCTCCTGGAGCATCCATACGCAGAGGAAAGGACATGAGCTCTCCTCAGCCCTGGCTGAGGTTCATGGGTGCTGCAGCTGTGTGTGCGTGTGTCTCCAGTACCACAGAGGCTTTAATTTATTAATTACTTGCTGATGAATTTTCATGTTCAGAGGAGTGTGTGTGAAGTGCAGCTGGCTGCTGGGACGGAAGAAGGCAGCAGGATTTTGTTCCAAAAGATGGAAACAACTGCAGTTACCAGGATTTTGCTCACTTAACAGGGAACCCATACTCATCTAATCAAATTCATAACCATCAATTCACTTGAATATTACTTGATAAGCCTCAACATCTGGCCCAACATTTGAAGCAATGCTAGAAAGGCATTGGCTTGGCCTTCGAGCCACTGATAGCCTGGGGACAGGGCTGGGATGGGGAGGTGTTGGGGGCAGGCTGTACTCCAAGATGCTGGTGCTGAGCAGGGGGTGCTGTACCTCTGCCCCCTGGGGCTTTACAGGGGAATGTCCTGTGCTGCTTTGGAAATGTTTGTTCTTTGCTTTCCTGCACATGGTGCTTATGGGTGCCTGTGGGTCTGGTCTGAGGGCCCTACGTGGGCTGGGGGCTGTACAGGGGCTGCAGCTGGCAATGGCCCCACAGGTAGCCATCCAAAGGGTGCAGGGAGCCTCTCTGGGGTCGATCTCAAGGGATGCCCTGTCCCAGGCATGGCCATGAGCCCGTGGGCTCATTGGCTGGTGGGCAGTGAGGGATGGGGGTTGCACAGGGATGCAGTCAGAAGGGATGTAATTTTCTGCTCCCAATGAGGAATGTGGTGGTGAAGGATGTGCAGCTCTGAGCGGCACTGCTGAGCCAGCCGCTGCCTGCATCCTGCCGCTCCCTCCCCGCAATCCAGTGCTGATGAATATTTCAGTCTCTCTCGATGTTATTTTTAGGTATGTGCGAGAAGGCCGCTTTCGCATTGAGGAGAGGACACTGACGGCTTTCCAGTGGCTCTACTCACCCCACCAGCACCGCATCGTGAGCCGTGCAGACCTGGGCTCCCCCAGCAGGTAAGGGAGGCTGATGGGTGCGAGGCTGGGGACTGTGGGCAGCACTGACACATCCCCTGCTGCTTGCTCTTTCACAAGCCCTCATGATTTTGACACAGCCTCCTGAGCCCCAGCCTGTATGGGAGCCCGGTGATACATGAACATTTTGGGCTTTGCTTTCAAATTAAGTTCCAGGCACAGTGGCTGCACCAGGGGCTGCAAAACCCACCTAAGTGCTGTTTAGTTTAAAGAAGTGGAAAGGACAAATTACCGTCTGCCTGTCCAAACTTTTCTTGTAATCCCCTCGATGCTTTTGGTTGAGGATCTGCTTTATGTGTGTGCAGCACCCTTGAGATTTACTTAAAATTAACAGGTGGGAGCCAGGAGCTGTGTTTCCCCCAAGCCATCAGTGATCACTAGAAAATATCTGTTCTGAACCCCCGATTTTGTTTGGTGCTTAAACTCTCCCCTTGGGAGAGACATCCCAAGTATGTGCCATGGCTTTCCCTGCTGATGCAAATACATCGCTGTCAGTTCCCATCCCATGGCTGATGATAAAACACCATTAACATGAAAGCCTCGTGGGCCTCCGGACACACAGAGCGCAGCATCTGTTTTCTGGCTTGTGAAGAGCTCTGGAACATGCTGGGTCCCTGAGCGGCTGTGACACTGAAAGCTTTTCCCTCTCCATTTCAGGACCAGTTTTGCTTCAAGAGCTCTTAAAATCCTGAAGTATTTATATGCCTGGAATTGCATGGATGACAACAACAGTGGGAGGGTGGCTGCAGAGGAAGGGGGTGCCCAAAACACTTGGACTTCCAGGGACAGGAAGGGCTGTGGGTACTCTTCATGCAGAGCAAGCAGGGTGGGGAATGGAGGGAGGTGACATTCACACCTGGAGGAGGCGTCTAGGAGTGTGAGGGAGGCGCCAACTGTTCTCGGCAGGAGCCATGGCATACATGCTTACCGCTGCCATCTGCTTCCTGCGATAGGAATTCCTCTGCTTGCCGCTGGAGAGGCTTTCCAGAAACTGGAATGACTGTGCTGTTTATTGATTTTAACTAATTTTTGCAAATTGCTTTCAGAGGTTGTGTTAACTTCACCTCTGATGCACATGCTTCATTTGGCATATGCAGCTGAAATGCGTGTAACATCATTTATAATTAATGTTAAGTGCTGTTAGGGTTAATTTCACTAGATTAATTTGATTTCCTGAGGGGGTAGTTTCATTGGATTCGTTTGATTTTCCAGAGGGAAAGTTACCTGGAGCCGTCTGGAGAGTCTGTGGGACACCAGCGGGCAGTTATGAGCGGTGTCTGTATCTCTCTTATTGGGATAAAATGTTTGTGTCCCAAGGCAGCCCAAGTGCAAACTCTGTCTCGGCAAGAGCAGCCGCGGGGTGCTGCTGAGGGCCGGGCCGCTGCTCCAGCTCTTGCTGGGTGGGACAGGAATGAGGAGAGAGCCATGGCGAGGGTGTGTTACCGCCTTTAGGCCCCGGCAAGCAGGGCACGGCTGTGGGCAGGACAGGGCGGCAGGAGCCGGCTCTGCCCCTGCAGCCTGCGGGTCCAGGGGCCGCGGGACCAGGGCGCACCGCCCCGCACGATCCCGCACCGCTCCGCCCCGCCCCGCCCCGCACAGCACCACCTCGCCCCGCCCCGCCCCGCCCAGCTCCGCACCTTCCCACTCCGCACCGCCCCGCCCCGCTCGGGGCCGGCTCCGCCACCGCGGCGGGTTCCGCAGGCGGCGAGCGGCGGGCAGGGCGCGGGGCTGCGGGCTCCATCCTCGGTACGTACGTGCTCCTGGCTGGGGAGCCCCGCGGGGACTCGGCTGAGCGCGGGCGGACCCGCAGCGGAGGCGCCTCCACGGCTCTCGGCTCCTCTGTCTGCGCTCGGAGCCGCGGTGCCGGGACAGGGGCTTGGGGCTGGGAACAGGAGGCTGTACGGGGGCTTAGGGCTGGGGACCCGTGGACCGGGACCTGTGTATGGGAGGACGGTGAAGAGGTTGCCAGCACCTTCGCCAGGTGTGCCTGCTGTCCCCGGGGGTCGGGGTGATGGGGCCCGGTGGGATGCGGGGGGCTTTGTCCTGCTTCTCCCGGGCACCTCCTTGGCTGGGGAACCCCAGGTGTTTGCACAGAAAAGGGACGTCTGAGCCTGCCCCACGCCAGTCTGCTGGGGTGATCCTCCCTACCACTGTCCCTGTGCGAGGCTGCAGCTCATCTCTGATAGGCAAGCAGCACAATGTCTGCTCACCAGGCTGAGCATATCCCTTCATTCTGATCGTTCCCACAGGCAGAGCACCGGTGTGCCTGGTATGGAGCTCCACGGAGCCTGTGAGGGCCGTGTGAGATGTCACCTGCATCCCTGGCAAATGCAGGGTGTGAGATGGATCCTGCCAGGTTCTGCCGTTTTCTGCATGCTCTAGGCTCTGCTGTTTAGTTTAAGACTGCTTGTTGTTTTAGTAGCAGAGGAGACACAATACCTGTCCACAAGGCACGATTTACTGAGGGTTGGAATCACGCCAAAGAGTTTAAATTCAGATCCAACACACAGTGTGATTGCAGGCAGCAGGCTTGTGCTCGCACATACCACATTTCACAGATACTGCGTTCTCTCTCTGCTGCTGGTTCCTCCCGCTAGGGACAATAACCATAGCAGCAAAAATGACTTTTTCTTTGCTTGTTTGTTTTATCATCCTTCCTTCCCTTCATCCCTAAGCATATCTGCATGGTAGCAGAGTGCTGAGGGCTGCTCAAAGAGGCCCCCTGCTGCTGCTGCTCCCTGTTGAGTACCTGGTCAGATGCTGTGGTGGTTGTTAGCTGCTGCTGTGGAAACAGGAACAGGACTTCAGCAGCAACAGGAGGAGAGATGTTTTTTCCAGGAGCTAAAACCAGCTCGTTCTCTGCAGACAGTTTTGCAGTTTTGTGGGGGCAGATGAATCCCTGCTTGGAGTTAACATCTGTCTCCAAGCTGGATGCCAGAAAGACTGTTTCTTGACTCTGATTTGATTTTGGCCCAGCTCGTGCAAAACCCACCCAAAATGGTCGAAAAATACCGGTGATGTTGGCAAGAGGTAGCAGGATTTGAAAAAACTCAAGTCCAAGCCCTGTGTGCCTTGTTTGCAACATTCAGAAGGTCCATGCACAGGCTCAAACCTGAGCCCTGAGGTCTCACCATGTGCCAGTGCAGCTCAGCCTTGGGCAGCCACCGATTCCCTGTCTGCTGCTGAGGCTGGGGTGCAGGGCAGGGGGTCTGGGAGGAACAGCCCTTGTCAGGGGAAGGGGCAAGGACACCTGTGGGCATCACAGAATCGCAGAATGGTTTGGGTTGGAGGTACTGTAAAGGTCATCCAGTTCCAAAGCCCCTCCTTTGGACAGGGACACCTTCTACTAGACTTTACCATCTTGTGTAACATCTTCACAAATGTTCTGAGCCTCAGTTAGGGGTTTGGGAGTTTTTTGGTTCTTTTATTTCAGTTATTAGGAATCTGTTCCAGAGATCTGTTGTATTGAAGATTAGAAACATCCTAATTTCCAGCCAAAGCATGTTCAGGTCCCTCTCATTCCCATGCTTTCATCCTGCCCCCACTTTTTCTCAGCCCTGGTTTTTCAGTTTAAGCTGCTCTTTTTCTGTCTCTCCACAAATTCTTCATTGGCTGCAGTCGCACCCCCCCACTCTATGTTTGTTGTGAGAATTGGGCCAAGCGCTCTCCTGTTCCTGGTGCAGCTGCCAGTGCCAGCCTGCCACAGGGAACAGGTTTCTGTGGGAGGTTTGCCCCAGTGCATCCTCCCTCCACCAGCCCCTGCACTGCCTGGGCAAACTTGCAATGAGCTCCTGCTCGTCCATGCAGTGGGGACTGGGAACCGCGGTGTGGGATGTGCAGTGGATGAGCAGGTAGCCATGGTGACAGTGCCCAGGGACCTGGTGCTGGTATGGCAGCTGCTCGCCTGCCTGCAGCAGGGATGTCACCAGGCACAGGGGGGAGCACGGTGGGGGCAGAGATGCCTGCCCTGTCTCTGGAGCATCCTGTGCAAGGCATCCACATGGGCATTGTATGGATGCACAGAGCAGCCTTCCTGCTGGATCCTGGGGAGGCAGAGTGAATGTGGATGCGAGCCTCTGCTGCTTCCTTGGAGCATCCTCCTTCAGATCCACTTGCATGGGAAGGGGGTGGCTGGAAAAGGTGGAGAAAACAGGCACAGAAAATCTGTGTGCTTCAACAGGCTTTTCCTAGAGAGACCCTCTTCAAGGAATTTCGTGCCCTTGCTAGCAAAATAGGTCTCTAAAATGGGTGGACTTGAGAAGACAAGCAATTCTGTACCTTAAATTCATAGTGGGCTGAGAAGAATTCATTGAGCCTGGGAGCCTGTGTGATGAGTTTCTGCGTACAGGGCTGTGATGAGACATGATCTGTGCCCTCTGCAGCAAAGAGCTGGTTCGTGTGATGATGGGAGAGACCAGCGGGGCTTTGCGGGGCACAGGCACCTGGCCAGCACAGGGCCAGGTTTTCAGCCAGCACCTGTTGGTTTCCTGGGTTTCTCTCCTCTGCATTCTGGTCTCCAGGGCTTGGGGACCTCCTCTGTGCTGGGTGCTTCCTGGGCTGCTGGGAAAGCTGGTGCTGCCATATCTGAGTGTAAGTATCCCTCTGTACCACTGCCTGAGAGGTGATGTTTTGCAGGTCGTGTGGTGGCTTCCTCCAGGATCTGTTTTTCAGCCATTTCCACAGAAATAAGCCAGGGTGATCAGAGCAATTTGGACATAGGGATGAGTCCATGAGCCATCAGTGGTGCCTCGACAATGTGGAAGAGGACCTGCAGTGTGGTTGCAGCTTGAGCTGTGCATGGCCTTGGTCTCGGGAAGGTCTCTGTCATTGCTGTCCTTTGTCTGAAGCTCTCCTCTTGGGTGACACAGCCTCCCCTCCCCAGTGTGGTGGCCGAGGGAGCTCTCTCAGTCCTTCTGGCCTGAGGCTGTTGAGCAGTAAAGAGTCACCCCTGAGAGCAAGCTGGGGTTTGTGGGAAGCTGCATTTAAGATTTCAAGTTTCTCTCTTCACTTCAGCAGTACCATAAAGGGGAGAAAACAGTGTTCAAAATATTCCGTGAACTGAGTCAGAGGTAATTTGGACACTGTTTTCCTTTGCTCTGTAGGTCAAGCTGATGATGTGCACACCATGTTCTTCCTGCCAGGACAAAATCTAGTATTTCTGTGCCCACAACCTTCTTTAGAATCATAATAGGAAGCTGAATGCCCTCAGAGTGCTGCAGGCAATACTGAAGCACTAATGATGCAATCAGTCTCTTACCCCAGTAAGAAAGGGAAGAATTATGCTGCCATTGCTGGGCACAATCCTGCCAGAGGTGTCATCAGCAGTGTGGCTGTTCTGTTCCCAGTAGCAGGGGCTGCTCACCAGGTTGGGTTAGAGCAATGGGATCCTGGTTTTGGCTGAGGCTCCTGAGAGATGTTAATTTAGACTGGTGCAGATGGTACTGTGGAGTTGTCCTCCCCCAGGGTGTTGTTCCCTAATTTTGGCTGCTCAGTTATGATTTGCCTGTGCCTGCTCTGGAAAAGGGAGGGTTTTTTCTCCCTTTTGCTTTTGAGCTTGTGTGAAATACCTCGGGGAGAAGAGGGGAAGTGAGAAAATGTCATTGCAGAGACTATTTCTGGAGGCACTCCCTTTTGGGTGAGATGGTGCTGGGCAGGCAGTGGTGTGGTACCCAGGAGCAAGGGAGGGTGGTGGCCTCGGGCAGCTGATTTTTGTTCTTGGTGTATTTTTAACCTTTGCCTGGCTCAAATGCAGTTTGTCACCAGTATCTGTGGTGGCTGGTGCGGCCCTGGGGGGCTGCCAGATATGTGGAGATGGGGAGCAGGAAGAGCTCCACTTCCACTACTGCCAGCCACGGATATCCCTAGGTGCTGGTGCAGAGTGAGGTTGGCTTCTGTGGGGGCTGCCCCACACCCTCCTGGGCAGCAGGAAATGGAGATGTTTCCCTGTGGCCATCCCAGAGTCCTGCCCTCTTGTGCTCTGAAATCCTGGGGCACATGTGGAGCTACTCTGTGCTTTAGCACAGACATGACATGAGGAAGAGCTGCAGGAGTGGTTATGACCTACTGAGTGGGGAGACCACCTGGCAAAGGGCAGTCAGGTCCTGCCATGCTGTATGTGTCCCCATCACCCTTCCTGCTTCCGTGCCACCGCTGGCAGCCTTGAGTTCGCTCAGGGCCGAAGCAGTGGAACAACATGCAGTAGATGCTGCTGCAAGGGGAAAGGTCCAAAGCTGGCCATTTCTCTGGGCTCTCCAAGTTATTCCTGACATGGTACCAGCTAAGGCCGGTGCTTCCCACTATCCCTCCCTGTCCCACAGCTCTGCAGGCAGGGCTGTGCTGGAGCAGCTGCACTGGGTCTCATTCCAAATGTTCATCAGAGCCTGGCCGAGTACCTGAAGCTTTTATTTTCAGACATGTTGATTGTGAGCAGCCCAGCAGAGCTGGGCAGAAATCAGGTGGGAGGAGTGTAAGGAAGACATAGCCTGGGGGAAGATGAAATGAGAAGATAAGGTCACACTGCTGTTGATGCAGAGCTTTGACATGGATCATGCAGGCCAGGAACAAACGTGCTCTAAGCGAATGTGAATTACAGCTTCAAAGCCTGCAGCATGGTTTTGGGTTTTGTTTTTTTTTTTTTTTTTTTTTTTTAAATAATGTCCTTAAGAGCTTTAAAATTCAAAGAATTTCCATCATTTCATCCCTTTAAGGCTGTGGGCAGAAAAGTAGGAGTTGAAATAGCTGGATTTCAGTCCAAGATTTTTCCCTGGAGTTGAGTGATTTCTGTCTCCATCTTCCTATACCCTCTCTCCCTCCACCTCCTTTTTTACATATGAGACAGAATTCAAATGTCTCTAAATTTAAAACTTTTGGGTTCTTGGATGAGAACGCTGGGCTAGAGCTGCCTCTGATGCAGGAGCCAGCACTGCCTGGAGTGCCAGGGCGAGGGGATGCTGCGTGTCTACACCAGGCATTGGCTTGGATCCCTGGGGTAGGAGGTGAGTGTTCTATCGCCGATCTGGTCGGACCTTGCCAGTCAGAGGCTTTTTCTGGCCTTTAAGCTGCAGTAGCTCTGGGACAGGGGCTCCTGGACCCCATGGACACGGCAGAGGACGCATGGCTGGGCAGTTCCTCCTGTCCTGGCTGCGGTGCATGGCTCCACTCTAGTGTTGCACTGCGGCCCTAGAACAGCACAGCTCCCCCTGACTCCCTGCTGCCGAGGGTGCTCGGCATTCCCACCCTTCCTCCTCACTTGGACCAGCAGAGGTGATCCCCTGGTGTAGCCCAGCTCTGAGCGAGTGCAGGTGGATGCTGGTGGTTGGTTTGGGGAGGTGAAAGGTGTGAGGGCACCTGGGCACCAGGTGCAGCCCCTGGGCACCACACTCAGCCTCTAGGCACCGTGCCCACTCCTGCAACTGTGATCATCTCCCCAAGGCTCTGCTGTGCCCTACAGTGCCCAAACCATGGTGCAGGGAACAGCATCTACTTTCTTGGCATTTGTGATGGATGGGAGCTCATACCCAGCTACAGGTCAGCATTTCCATTTCCATAGGATTTCTCAAGTCTGACTGTTAAAGGACAGGGGCATTTGGGTGTCAGGCTGCAGATGCCACTTCAGCATTACAGAGCTGCTGGGGAACCAGAGAATGTAAAACCCGTGTGCCACAGGCAGCTGCATGGGAGCTAGTGGGAGATGCCTTGCTGGGCTCTGGGATGGTGGGATCTGTTTGCCATGAGAGATAAAGTGATGGGTTTTTTTCTTGCTGAGGTTTGATGCCTTTAGTGGGATGTCCCCTGAGGGGCACTAGAGGGGTGGGTGGAAATTCCCCTACCAGGGAGCCAGCCTGGTGCTGTGGCTGCAGCGCTACCATTTCAGGGACAGAGAGGAAGAAGCAGAGCACCACGCTGCCACCTGTGACCCTCGGGTCTTAGTGGCTGGGCAGCCACAGGCCACGAGGTTTGTGGGCGATACCGTGTCCATGGCTCAGCCCCGCTGCCCATGAGGCACTGCTGGTGGTCCTGCCATTAGGAGAAATACGATATTTGCAGCGTGAGGTTGCGAAAAGCCTGTGGCCACGAGAAGAAAAGGAAATGACTTCTTTTGTGGTGTTTGCGTGCACGCGTGTGCATGCGCTGCCGCGCCGGGGCGGCTGACCGGGAGCTGCTGGGGTCCCCCCGCCCCAGCACAGCGCCCGACGCCGGCAGGAAGCGCCGCCGTGGCCGTCCCCACGCGGCTGCCACTGTCCCATCGCCGCTGCCCCCTGGCAGCACCGAGCCACCAACATGTTCCAGAGGAAGCGCAGCGTCTCCTTCGGCGGCTACGGCTGGTGGGTGCCTTCCCCTTCCCTCCCTCCCTCGCTGCCGTGTGAGGAGCTTTCCTTCCCTCCGCGGCTCAGAGCAGGAATTACCACGAGCTGGGCGCGGTGCCCTCCCGGCAGAGCCCTTCCCACCGTGCCGGCAGCAGCATGTGCGCGTCGGGAACGACCTTCTTGCCCCTGTGCCCGCAGGAAGCCTGGCACAACTTCAGCCCAGCGAAACATCGTGAGGCCCGAAGGTGATGGGCAGTGAGGGGACGTGCCTGGGGGCTCATGGTGGGCTCCAGCTGGCACATTACCTGCGAGAGTGTCTGTCCCTGCATCCTTCTCTCGCTGCTGAGGCCCTGCTGCCTGCTCCTCCTGCACTCAGACAGCGATGCTTACAGCCACCTTTGGCATCTTGGGGTGTGCAGCAAGCTCCCTCTTGGTCCAGGGCAGGTTCCCAGCACCACTGGCACCTCCATGAGTCACCCCTGCTCTGTCTGACCTCAGCAGAGCACCACGACTTCTGCCTGCATGCGGAGTTCAGGGGGATTGTTTGCTCCTGTCCCTTCCCTCTGACAGGTGTTGATCTATAGGGAAACAGCTTCAGAAAAGGACACCGTTCTCCCTCTAACCTCCCCTCAGGTCTCCTCCCCGAGGTGTTTTATCCCTGTTCCAAGTCTGTGCTGTAGGGCTGTGATGCTGTGATGGTGTTGGGTGTTTGGGGCAGAAGGTTGCTCTACCCCCTCCCCGCTCCACAGTGGCTGTGGGGGCTGGGACTGGACAGTGGCAGCCCCGGGACTTTGAGGGGAATGTGGTGCTGTGGACTTGGAGATGCTTGAGACTGGCTGGGGGAAATGCTGAGTAACTGTGAGGGCTGTGGGAGGGCAGCTGGCGTGCTGAGGCTTTCGGCAGGGTCCCCTGGGATGGAGTGCATGCCTCACTGAAGCCAAGAGAAATTCCTTGGCTGGATTGTGTTCTCTTTACATAGAAAGGGGAAGGGAGAACGTGGATAGACTTCTGTACAAATAAGTTTTGTGATATGTGGGCTCATTTTGTGGTGGCCAAATCGCAGCTCTTGGACAGTTCTGCCCCACAGTCGCTGTTGTGAGCAGTGGCTCTGGGGCCCTGACTGCCCAGGGGCATCCCAGGAGCTTCCCGCTGCGGTGGAACAGAGCCGTGACCCTCCTTTGGCAGGGGCACTCAGGGCCAGCTGGGCTTTGCTCTGTTTTTTTCTTGCTGTGCTTTGGCAGTGGCAGGAGAAAGAAATCCACGAGCTGGAGAGTCACTCAAGAAAATGGGGGCTGCACTGGCTGTGCCGGCTGTTGGTGGCTCTGCTGGCTTTTGGGGGGCTGTGCCACCGCTGCAGCTGGGGCTGGGGGAACAGGACAAGGGCTTTAGACACCGCGTCAGTATCTGCACGGTGAGAGCTGCGCGGGGAGCCCCGTTCTCCGTGAGATGTGGGGGCTGCTCCCAACGGGTCAGTGCACTTCTCCCCGGGTCCCTGAGGAGGACACTGCCTGTAAAGCCCTGTGCGCTGCCGGGAGAACCTTCCCCTGGGCGTTTACTGCAAAAGAAGGGACCTGCCACAGCCCCGTACCTGCACCTGCGTCTTCTCACGGTCCCGGACGACCCACCCTTCCTGTGGGGCTGCGTGTGAGGTGCCTGGGCACACCCAGCCGCCTCCTGCTGTGGCTGCACTCGCTATTTCCAGCCTCTGCTGGGCGGGAAATTGCTATTATTTCCCTCTCTACCAGCTGCATCTGCTACCAGCGAGGTCCCGGAGAAGTGTGTTCACCTTGCCGGGCAGATGTGGTGCCCCCAGTTTGGCCGTAGGAATGCACATGGTGGGCAAAGCCATTGTGAGTGCTGCCCCCCAGAGCTGGCGCTGCCCTGGGCCAGGGAGTCCCAGGGCTGTGGGGTGTTTCATTTTGCCTTCTCTGGAGCAAAGCAGGGCAGGGCAGAAAAACGGCTCTCATAGTCACACTGCAACTGCGGTTTCCCAAACATGGGAGTTTCTTTCCTGTGTGGTTTTTTTCGTTTGTTTCTTTTTTTTCCCCTTCCCACTCTAAGAGGCCAAATAACAACAACTGTTTTTTCCTCCAGTGTTTCTGGATGGAGCCACTCGTGCAGCCTCCACTCAGGGACAGGTCCCTTGGGAGTGCCCCAGCAACCTACTGTCCCTGAGCTGCTTTGCCTCTGTTGCTGAGTTTGGAAACATCTCTGTTCCCCAGCATGCTCTGATGTTCAACATGATTTAATGATCAACAAGGTCTGGGCAGGCTTGCAAGCTATTAAGTCACAATAGCAGGTGCGCTAGGTTTATTTTTAGGAGCAGCAGTGGACTGACTCTCCAGAGCAGAGCATGGAAGCTGATATTTGGGGAAATGCCTGGAACAGAGCTCTGGCCATGGGATTCTATGAGTGTGATGTTGCTGCAAGAGAGGGACCCTGGGGAAGGTAATGGTGCCTCTGCCTCAGTGCCTGTGAGGCTCTCAGCCCGTGGCATGGAGTGGCAGGGGCCCGGCCCCACTGCACCACCCGTGGGTGTAGCCACCCCGTGACAGCAGAGCCCAGCTGGGGAGTGGAGAAGGTAAAGCTGCAAGTGGTGTGGGAAACTACTTCTGTGGCCATGCCATGTCCTCTGTGATCACAGTGCAAAACAAGAGGGCATTGGAGGTGCTATTTTGCTGTTTGGTCTTTTTTTCAGATGTGGAATTGATTCCATGTGGCAGATAACAGAGCATTTTCAGTGACTGCCAAAAGATACTGTTTTGCATTTTGAGACATTACTATGATTTGCATTTATTAATATGACTGTAACCACAATGATTCTGAGGAGATGAGCACTCCTTATCAGTGCCAGGGAAATGAATGAAGCACCTGGGGCTGCCGGTCCCACATGAGCCAGCTGGGGCTGGGAGCGATGGGACTGCTCTGTGTTTTGTCTGCCTGGGGCCAGGTTGCATTTGTAGGGTTTGGTGGGATCTTCCCAGCACGTCAGGGCTGTCACAAGTCCGTCATCTGTAAATACATGTTTTGTGGAAGCTGTGCTTTGGAGAGAGCTGGGACACAGGCGATGCCCTCCTTTCCTGCTCAGCTCACCCCTGGCATTCCAGACTGGGAGGCAGCAGTTCTGCTCTGGTCACCACCAGGAAAGAACTGAGGTGGAGGGGTTTCTTGCTTGCTGCCAGGCTTCATTTTGTGTTAAATCTTGGCTGATTTTGCTTTCTGATGAAGTCTTTCTGTGGTGATCATCGTGTCAGCTGGAGTGCTGGCACCTCCAGAGCATATGCTGAGGCTGTGTTTGGCAGCAGCTCCCAGTACCCAACTCCCTCCCAGCTACATCTGGAGCCTCTGCCCCTGCAGTAACACCCTCCTCTGCTCTCTCCCCAGGATCGACAAGACAATGCTGGCCAGCCTGAAGATCAAGTGAGTACCTGGCTCTCCTCTCATGTAGTGATTTCCCGTGGGCTGCGTGGTGCTGGGACCTGGCTCTGTGTGGGGAGGATGCTTTTCTGGGGGCTGGGCTCCAGCTGGTGCAATGGAGTCCAGCCATATCTGCCCACTGCAGGACGTGCATTTGTGTGTGTCTCACAGTCTGTTCTCCCAAAAGCCTAAAGTGAATCAGGCACTGGGAATTACAACAAACACGGTGACGTGCTCTCTGTGAGATCAGTAGGCTGAGGTGTGCATGGGGCAACTCACAGGGCACCAGCTCTGCCTTGGGGGTAATGGGGTGGGGATCATCAAGTCAGGATGGCACTGAGCTTCTAAATCCAGTGAAGTCTGGAGGTTTTGTATTTTGTTTGTCGGTCTTGCAGTCTGGCGAGGTGGTGGGTGTGAGTGGGACAGTGGATGCCTGTGACCAGCTCCTCTCCTGTGCTGCTGAGGGGCCCTGGGCACTGCTCTGGAAGGAGATGCTGCTGGGGCCCTGGAGGGTCTGTGGACTGGCAGTGTTGCTTTGGTGGGTCCATATTGGATTTGCCACAGACTTACTGGACACTGCTGGATGGTGTGGGCAAGGTGGCTGCTGAGCCAGATCCCATGCTGTGATGTAGCGAGTTGTGTGAGGTCACCATCCCTGCTGGGATATGTCCTCGGCTGATGGGGAAGAAAAGGTGGTGAAGGTCTGTGAGTGGTGGCACTGATGCTCTCTTGCCCCCCCCCAGCACTTGTGGCTGTCTGGGACCTGCCTCCTGTTCCCACCAACTTTGTCCTCCCCTGATCCCTTCTCTCCCTTCTATGGTGCATCCTCCCCTCTCCTGCATCCCAGATAAGCTCCCCGGGTCGGAGTTTCCCCATTGTGAAAACACAGCTCCAGCACTTTCAGCTGCCTGCTGTGCTGATACAGAAATACTCTGGCCAGGCCTCCCCTGGGCTCCAGGCAATGCATAGGGTGATGGCTTATGCAGTTTCCCTCTATAATCGTTGTGCAAATTATTCATTAATGGAAAAGTGTCCGGAAAGCCTGGGGGAGCTGCTGCCTGAACGAGCTGGCAAATGCCTGCTGTAAATGGCACAGCAATTGCTCAGGTTGTGCTGAACTAATGAGAAGTTTAAGTCAATGTTTACCACTTTGGGGAGTGGAGAGAATTCTCTATAGACTTTCCTTTCCCTGTGAAGCCGAGAAGGACCAAGCTGCTCCTTGCATTCTGCCTACACTGTGCCCTGATGTTTTTCTAAGGCTGGTGCAGCAGCAGTTCTGCAGCAGAAGACCCCTGTACTCTCCTCTCTCCACCATACCAGGCAACTAACACTGTGCTTGGAGTGCCATGCCAGTGCTGTGGGCACACTGCCGTGCTTCTGCCTGGGCAGGGTGAGGGTCTGGGGCCACGTTTCTCTGTCTCTCTCTCCCCCTCCTGCCCTGGCCAGAGGAGGGAGTTTCCTTGGAGCTTTTGATGAACATCCACTGCTATTTGCAGCTAATGCTTCCCACAGCCCTGTGGTGCTTCTGGTCTATGAGTAGGCTGCTTCATTAAGTGGTTCTGTAATTGGGGCTCAGCCATAGCCACGTTTTGTGTTTGTAAAAACTTTTAAAATTATAAAAATATGATAAACCCAAACGTTTGGTATTTTAGTGTCCTCTTGTTATTGCTGCTGCCTCTGAATGTCCTGGTTTAACCCATGTCAGAGAGGCACCAGGCACTGGAAGCTTTCTCTCACTGTGTAAGTTATTACCGAAAATCTGAGCTGCTCTCCACATGCCCTGGAACACCTCAGGGAGCCTCGTGCTGCTGTAGACATCAACTCTGACTCGCAGAACTCTGGCAGGGGGGCAGCAGCACACGGTGATGGATATGGCCCCCTCAGAACTGGTGTTTGGAGGGACAGAACATGGCAGTGGGAGGGCTGAATGATGCAGGGCAATCCCTGCCTGTCCTCACCAGGGATAAACTCGCCCACACAGGGTCAGGGTAAACTCACCCACACAGGTGGCACTGGGGCATCAAAGCAGTTTTCCCTCTGCCTGTCTTTCTTCTTCAGTTCGGGTTTCATTAGTTCCTATGGTAACCATGAATGTGCCTGAGGGACTGGCGAGCATGAGGAGGCACTGCAGAGTGGGGGTGTTGGGAGGGGTGATGGATGGAGAGCCCAGGCATCACAGGAGGGGCTCAGCTGAGCCCTCTGGTGACAGGTGCTGGCAAAGGTGCCAGGGCTGCAGGTGGGCAGGGAAGGTGTTGCACAGGACTCGAGCATTCCTGGGCAGCTGCTGTCAAACAGCCACGCTTGCTGCTCGGCCTCTGTGAAGGCCCAGGAAGCTCTGGTGAGTTTGGGGAGACCTGAGCCAGATGGCAGCTAAGCCACTTCCCAAGTGGGAAGGTCAGCCTGGAGGAAAACATCAGCCTGCAAAGAATCTTTGCATGTCAAACAGCAGTTCTGACCAGGTGAGCCAGCCAGCTGGGTTTATTTGCCTCTCACAGCAGCCCAGCAAATGCAGGGGTCCCCAAGAAAGCAGGCAGAGACCCTTGAGCCCCCTTGGCCTTGTGAAGTCCTTGTACTGGGGATGCTGGAGGTGGAAAAGTGGGATGGGGACTTCCCTGTCATGAGGATGAACTCAAGGGACCCTTCCTCCTCCTCTCTGGAACAAACTGGTAGGGTGGTTCACGAGCCCTTCAGCTGCTGACAGCTCCTCAGCATTTTCACTCTGGTTATTTGCTCATTGGTATTGATGGGGTGTACTGAGAAACCACAGAAAATTAAATGACAAAAATCAATAAAAAAAGCCCCTCCTTCAGGCAGTCACCTCTTCTTTTAGCTTTATAAAGCACAAACAGCACCAAAATGATCATGTCTCTGTGGAATGGAGGAGCCATGTACAGCAATTACTGAGAGTCAGTGTGTGTGCAGTCAGAACTCACATGAAAGAGCATGTGATGCTCCTCTGCTGATGGCAGCAGGAGGATGAAGGTGGGAAGAGATGAAAGATTTACTTGACCTTTGTAAAAAGAGCTGTGTCCAGGCTTGAGGCTCTTTAATATTTGATGGGCTGGAGCTGAGTTAATGGGAAGATGTGGGAATGATTTGGTGTCTTGGAGATGGCTGCACTATTTCATTAATCTTGGAGGTTTGTGCTTGGGTCCTGTGAGGACGAGGTCTGGCAAGCAGATTGCATCTAAGCAAATTCCTTTGACTTATTAGCACTTCGTAAATGGATAAATGCATGCAAATGTATGTTTTGCAATTATATTTAGCTGGAGAAGCACATGCAAAGAAATGCTGTTAAAACTACTGCAAAGCAGCCAGCTGCAGCACACAGGGAGCCTTCCCCTCTCCCGTGCCTTGGGCTCCTCTCCGTAGCTGCCAAGCCTGGAGCCTGCCCAGTGTAACCCCAGCAATGACCCCCACCAGCCAACATGCCTGGGATAGTTATCCTGATTCTGGAGCCTGGCAGAACCCCTGGCAGTGACCTCTGTCCACCAGGGTGCCTGGGGATGGTTATCCTGGCTCTGGTGCAGAAGTGCCTGTGAAGGACTGAGCATGCAGGGCCAGGGTGCAAGGAATGCCCTGGACTTGCAGAAAACTTTAAACTCAGTTAAAACCCGTGCTGGGCTGGAGGGTCAGAGGGAGGCCAGGCTGACTCTCTCAATGGGTTGGTGTGGGATGGGTATTAGTTGTGCACCCAGCGGTGCAGGGCCATGGCAGGTCAGAGAGTCATGGCTGGGCATGGCATCCCAGGCAAAATGAGTTCTTGTGTTGGCAGCAGGTCTTGTGCTGGGTTCGTGCTGGGATGAAGCCCCTTGCAGTGCCAGAGAACTGCAGGTGTGTGCCCAGGGATGGTGACAGGTCCCTGTTGCTGCTGCAGGTGGTGGCTGCTGCCATCCCTGCTCTCCATCAGCTGCTTGAGTTGCCTGCCAGGATGGTGGCAGGGCCATGGTCTGTCCTTCCCCAGCCAGCCTGAGGACTGGTGGGAGATTTACAAAATCCGGCCTGTCCCAACGTCCCCTGCTATCTCTGGCAAGCAGGCAGGAGTGCTTCCCTCTTCGTGGAAGGGCAGTTATCGCCCTGGCCGCCTGCCCACACCCAGCCCTGCACCCACACAGCATCCTCCCAGCACGTCTCACAGCCTGCCTGGGACAGAGGAAGCTTTCACAGGAGGAGGAAGGTGCTGTCAGCTCCGAGGACTTGGAGTGTTTCAGCCATTTAATCTGGTAAGCTTCAGCTATATAAAATTTCAGGGTGGGGGAATGGGTACTGGCACAGCTCCACTCATGCTCCCCCTTGGTAGCTGACTCTATGCTTTTCTCTTATTGGCCTGCTGTAGATATCTGGGTTTATGTGAGGGTTTATTTCTGCAGAAAGCCCTGCCGTGGAGTGGAAGTAATGGGCTGGGAGCTGGCGGTGACGTTGGAGGTGGCGCAGCGGCGCGTCCTCGTGAGTGCCGCCCCGTCCATATGTTAAAATGTTGTTGTTGCTGTCAGACAACCTTCCCCTATTTAAAGCTAGATTATCCACAATTACATCTGCCCAGAGGACTGAGCAGCCCCACGTGGGTCTATTTTTAGCTCTGTCTCAGAACTAATAAACTGTGCTGGTTTTTCCTCCTGCCATATTTATAGCCTGTCAGGCTGGGAGCTGTTTGCAGTCGGCAGGCGGTTGCTCAGAAAACAGCCACCTTCTGGGAGCAAATATTGTTGTGATGGGTGGAGGGAGCCATGATGGCTGCAGTGACTGAGGCACCATCTGCCTGCGGGTTCACTCCCTGTCTGCAGGAGTCACAGGGATCACCCAGTCAGGGTCTGGAGGGACTCTTGCCCCACTCGGCGTAGCTGCTGGCTTCCCCTCGGCCCTGGCCATGTGCCCACTGGCCTCCCCTTGGCCGTGGACATGTGCCCACTTGCCGCCAGGGTGGGTGTGATTTGGGGACTGTGAGCAGCCCCATCTCTGCCAAGCCAAGGAGCCTGGAGCAGGGTAGGCAGTGCCAGCATGGCAGTGCAGGCATTCTGCCAAAGCCTGTGGTTTGTTCCTGATGATAATTTTGTTAATTGCTGTACCGCTCCTGCCGGCTGTCGCCTTTCCTGCGAGCTGGCAGGGTCCTGGCCTCCTGCCGCCGGCCGGCGCCAGCGAGCCCCACGGTCTGGCAGGGATGGGCAGCCACTGGCACCCAGCGGCATTCCCGTGCCATGGGAAGGCTTGGTGCTCGCAGGGCCATAGTCCTGGACTGGAAAAGGCCCTCTCCATCTCTGCTATTTTATTTCCATTGAGGCTTGCGATGCTGGATTTGTACTCAGTGACCCATACAATATCCAAGGAACTCACATCTTCCAAAGCCTGTTGTGAAAACATGGCTCATCTCAGGGTCCCACCCGGAAGAGACGTGTAGAGGCTTGACAGGTACTTGAATAGGTCAGAGCTATATTTTGAGTCTCTGTGAAGTCTCAAAGGTCAGTCCTTTCAGGCACTGTCCTGCCTTGTTCCTCTCAAATGTTACTGGTGTCACACCAGGGACTGTGACAGCTCCTTTCTTCTACAAGCAGTATAGTGTTAATCCTTTCCAGTTCAGAATGCAGAGTCCACTTCCTAAAGCCATGACAAGCTGTTCTGGGTCTCTTGTTCCCGATTATTGATGAGGTTGCACAATGTGAGGTGATTTGAAGAGAAAGATGGTGGATCTGCAGCTAAAATTGCTTAATTTTCCATCTTTTGTTATTTGGAGCAAGAGGCAAGGAAAAAGCTGTAGAGCAACAGAAACCCCTGGATGTGATTGACTTCAGCACGTTCCCTGTAGTATGGATGTGTCAGAGATAATACCTGTGTTTTAGCTCCACAGATTATATGTCTTTTAATGCTTTCACATCAAACAAGGTGTGTGAGGGAGGTGGGTAATTGAGACGGTGTTCATCTCTGGGAGAGTCGCTGGGGCCCAGGAGCTGCTGCTCTATTGCCACCCCATGTAGCACCGGGACCTGTTCCATGACCCCTCACTGACCACCGCCGGGGGTTTCTGGCGGTAGAAGATGCTCCATCTGTGGTGGGCCAGGTGTGCCACTGCGGCAGCGGGAACTCAGGGGAGGGAGTGACAGTGGAGCCACCGGGAAGGGGGGTTAGAGAGGCCCAGGCACACGCCCTGCTTGACTGGTCTCCTCTTCACATGGGATTAGTGCTTCTCTGGAGCAGGAGCAGCCCTCTGGAGCCAGCTGTGTGTCCAGCATTGCCACCAGGACCTGCCTTTGCAGCCACCAGCTCTCCTGCTTGCTCTGCTCAGGCGAGGACCTGCTCTCAGGCTGGGGCAGCCCACCTGTGCTGGAGCCCTGCACAGCACCCACCTGCCCCTCAGTGCCATGGCCCCTGGGGCTGGGTTATCAAAACATGAACCTGGGTTTTGGCTGTGCAGTGTGGGACTGGTGCCACTGTGCTGCATCCAGTGCTGTCGCTGAGTGCTTTGGGATGTTTAGTCCGAGACTGGCTATTGCAGAGGTGGGGCTGCAGTGGTGCCTTTCCACAGCAGTGGGGCTTGGAGATGCAGGTCAGCATCTCCTGCAGCTGCTGGCCCTGCACCTCTCCTGGCATTCTCATACCCATGGCCAATAAGAACCTGTGCAGGGTGAAGGGCATCTCTCCCTGGGGCACTGAGCTCAGCAAGCAGTGCCTTCTGAGCCTCCTGCCCAGGCACACCCTGCTCCTCCCCCTCCTCTGCCTAGGGTCACGCCCTCCTCCCACATCTCTTGCAGCATCCTCAGGAAGGGCATTGCTCCACTGAGGTTAAAGTTTGGGCTGAATCTCGAGCTTCCCAGCTGGATTCCAATGGTGATTGTTTGGCATAATGGCTTCAGGAATGGCCTTTTCTCTAGTTGGGCAGTGGAGGAAGGACCAGGGGCTGAGCAGGGTGCTGGTGGTGATAGAAACATTGGGCTAGTGGCACATGTTAGTGGCTGTGCATCCCAAATCTGGCTTTATTAGTGATGTTACTGATGAATGGTGACATTTAGCTCACTGATTTGCTAGTAGAATTCAGAGGATCTGTTCATGCTGTAAAGACTAATTTCATCTGTTGATTTGATGTAATTTAGTTGGATGCTGAAATCTTGGAGCTCATCTCTTCAGGAAGCCTGTGTTCACAGGGAGAAATAGCACAAATTATCAGGAATACAATTTCCATGTAATTATGCTGCTGTTGTGGCCACAACCACCTTGTTCTGTGTCAGCCGTGCTGCGGCTGATGCTGCCCCAAAGCCACCACACAGCCACGATGCTGGGCAGGGACAGCCCAAAGGTGACTCACTTGGGCTGCCAATTACAGAGCAGTGTTTGGCTCATAGCCAAATGGAACACAATGGGTGGGAGAGGTGTGCAAGAGACTCCATGTACCTACAGCTTCCTTTGTTCCTTGGTAAATGAGTCTTAGAAAACCACTCACTATTCATGTGTTGATTGCATGGTCAGCATTATAGGCCCCTGTCACTGATGCTCTTGGGGTCACCACTCCTTGGTGGCTTTCTTGAAGTTCTTGGCCTGGCTATGGCTCAGGCCTTACCTCCTTTGGAGTTGGTCTGGTTGAGTGTGTCTGTCACATGTGGTGCTTGGCATCACCTGCACATGCTGCAGCCATGGGCCATTTCACTGGGATGCTCCGGAGGCCGTGTGCCCTCAAGCAGGGGCAGCCTAGACTGCATAGGGAGGAGCTGCTTCCAGCACCTTCCTTAGCTGTGCTCCTCAGCTTCCACTCTGCCCAGGGGAGGATGACAAGACTCAACTGACCTCAGCTTCTTTCTGCAGTGAGAGTTCTTTCATTTTTGTTCTTTCATTGTGGCTTTGACCACTGTCCCTGCGTATTGCTGGGGAGTGCTGGAAACTGTGCTGGGGAGATGGACTATCACAGGCCCTGCTGGGCCACAGGCAGAAGGTCGATGCTTGCCTGCACTTATCACAGGGATGGGCTCTGGACAGGGCAATCCTGCCGCCTGTGTGCTCCTGCTTGAGCTCAGCAGGTAAATTTCTCTTTTCTTGCACTTCAACCCTGTTGCTCTGTACCAGAGCTACAGCGCCAGGGCACAGGGACCCCTGAGGGCTGGGGCACTGCTGTGCTGGGGGAGTCTTGCCCACGCGTGGGATGCGAGCTGGGGAGCTGGGGTTGCCCCATGCCTTGGCACACATCCATCCAATCTCTCAGCACTGTTGTGGTGGCTGGTGGCATGTCACACCTGTCTCACACCATTTCTGGGGAGATAAGCTCACTGTGTCTCCCATTGCCTGCATGGAAGAGCTGGCTCTGTGCTTTCCTGGGATTTCCTTCATGTCTTTCTAACTGAAGCCATAAAATAAATTTCTAATCAGATTACTTGGGGCTAGATGTAATGTAATCTAAAGCCCTATTTCTTGTGATACTTCTCTAAAAGTGGATGCCCTCTTATCCTCTTCCTGCAGCTCCAATTGAAATACTGTAATCGCTTTCTCCCTCGTTTGCAAGCTCCCAAATCCATTTCTGCCATGCCAGGGAAATTGGGATGTGGCTGCTCCTTTGCAGGGAAACAGTTACTATTTTTGGGTTTTGGGCCATGTTATATTGTCTCCTTTTGTTCCTCTCTGGCTCCCAGTCCCCGGTGCTGGCGAAGCTGCCCCATCCCAGCTCTCCCACCTGGGCAGTGCGGGTACCCTTGCTCAGGTGGGAGGCAGTGCCCAGAGGAGCTCTGGGTGAGTGCCTGGAGCAGTGGCGAGGGGTTCCAGGGTGGTGGGGACGGGCCCCAGCTGGATCTCTGGGCTCCCTGTCAGCTGCTGCAGCCCTGGCATGGTACTGTGGGAATGGGCTGGCCGTGCCTCCAGCCCGGCTGTGGCAAATACCTCGCATAGCTTGTGTATTTCTGGTGCTGTCCCTCATGAGTGAGGGAACCAGCGATATCTCCTGTCTAGGGAGGCACAGAGGGTGACAGGGACGTGTCCTGCACTGTCCAATGAAGCAGCACCACGGCTCTGGCTGGAGAAGCCCTGAGTCACTAGAGCTGGGCTCAGCTGTGCCTGCAGCTCAGGTGTGAGCATAGGGCTGGGTCCTCTGCAGGTGGAAAGGCCCCTGCAGGTGGCTGAGGAAGATTGATGGGCTGCTCACCCATGGGGGGTTCCATTTCACTGCAGCATCAATACAAAAGCCAAAGTTATTACATAAATTAATGGCTTCATAATAATATTAATAGCGTCATTTATTCATGGCAGATTCAGCACTCCTATGGATAAAGACTTAGTCTTGTCCCAGTCTGGTGTTTTCATATCCTTCTTTCTTAGCAGAGTGTCCAGACGGCCTCCAGGTGATGTATTAATCACGCTGTATAATTGTCCTGACCTGTCATGTGCTCCCTCCAGCCCCTCGGGCTTCCTAGTTCCTTGCCAACTGCTTTCTCTGAAGCAAAAATGTCAGGGCATTTTTCAAGAGATATTTAGTTCTTCATAAAACAGGGACAACTGCTTACCCTGGAGGTATTTTAGTTACTGGAGGGGTGACACTGAGGTTTTAAAAGAAGGATGGAGACTTGGAGTCTTTTGAACTGCAGTGTTCTGTCTTAGGAGATGTCCTTTGGGACATCTGGAGAGCTTCTGGGGGTGATGGCCCTGACAGCGCATCCCTATTGCAAACACTTGTAAAGGCAATGGGTGCTTTGGTGGCATCACTGCAGGAACAGGAGGTTGGATGGAGCTGGAGGGGGCACAGCATGGGGAAGACAGGCAGGGACAGGAGTTTTCAGATGCACCAGCCCTGCCACCTTGTTTGCCTCCCTAGGCATCCCTGTCATCCTGCCCCAGTCCATCCTGGAGCAGCTACCAGACAACAGAACCTAAGAAATACAAGGCAGATTCTGCAGGGCCTGTCATAGCCAGAGGTGATGTCCTGTGGAGCAGGAGGGCCTGGTTCCTTTCAGCTGTGTGAGCATACAGCCCTCCTAGGAGAACTCATAGCCCTCCAGCCCCTCACCATGCATTATCTTGCGCCTATAAGTTACAAATCAGCTGCAATGAGTCCAGAAGCAGTTACCTCCATTGTGGGCTGGGCCATGTTTGGGTGGAGATGGAATCTGACCGAGTTTCTGCTCAAAGTGTTTTTCTGTTTCTGAATAGGAGAGAATTGAACATCTTTAAAAATCAATACAAAGCCACTTCAGCATAAACCAAGAGGAGATTAATACTTAACTTGTCTGGAAGAGGGGAGGGGAGATGTGGAAAATGTCTCCAGAGAGGGAGACCCAATGAAATTCAAATCTGCCTGTTTAATGCAAGAGGTAAAAGATTTAAAATTAACCCCCCTCCCCCGCCATTAACTGGAAACTAATGAGGTGCTGGAGAATTAGTGTAATATGGCACAGAAACAGGATCTGATTTTTTTCCCTTTTGTTTTTTTTTTTCCTATGCCTTAGAAATTTGCCAGACTCATAGCTTCAACTTGAAGGAAAGCAGACATGTATTTTCTGCAGGAAGAGATCTGTTGATTCACCAAAAACTTTATTGAAAGGCTTGGCAGTGCAGGTACCACCCAGGTTTTGCAGGATTCATTCCACTTATCCACTTACGTTCACTCACCACCATTCACAATTTGGCATCATCTGATGTTGTTTTGAGGAGGCACAAATTCATTTCAGTATTTTGGAGAATGAGTTGGGCTTTTTTCCTGTGGGGAAGTGGGTACCTTAACACTTGTCCGCTGGAATTGCTGCTGCCTCAGTCTCCCCAGGGATCTCAAGATCTGGTGAAATAGAAAAATACTGTTCTTGGGTTTAAGTTTGGATCTTGACTCTCTGGAGTGATCCATGTGCATGGTGTAGGTTGGGATGGGTGCTATGGGGACACTGAAATGCTGTCTGGTTCATCTGGGGTGAATTCATGTGGTGTGTTGACAAAAATAACATCACGCCTGGTTTTATCTGACTTACAGTAGGATACAAGAGATTATGGCAATGATAGGGTTTTGTTGTTGTTGAATTTAAAGAGTCCATCTGATTAGAGATTGTGCTGGAACATTTAGATAGAGAAGGCCAGAACTGAGGTTATGTTCATCTCTTTGAGGATGGTAGACAAGAGGGTGACAGGCAGTACGAGGCTGCAGGAGCGGCTGTTCCCTGCCAGATGTGGTCTGTGGCCTCTGCAAGCTGTTTCTCCTGAGCAAACACATTTATTACAGACTTTGCCAGGGGAGCCCCATGCGTTGTTAATGATTGACTGCCCCAGCTGGGAGATTTCCAGGCAGCTCCTGTTCCATGATGGGTTCTTGCTCTGTGGCTGGGGAGCAGGGAGCCTTTCTCGCCATCTTTCTCATCCAGGAGTTGCTCAGGTCCTGGTTGAGTGCACAGTGGATATGGTTGCCTGCAGCCTGTGTGTGCCCCCCAGCAGATTCCTGTTTGTGGCAGGGTCCCCCCAAAACCCTGACCTGGCTGTGACAGTTTGTGGAGCAGCTGCTCCAGGGGCCCTGCACCCCACTGCCAGAGGGGTTCTGCCCTCCCTGCTCTAAGGCCAGGCTGGTTAAACCCACCCAGGGCAGTGGGCTTGACCAGATGCAGGAGGTTTGTTTTGACTGTTCCTAATGCCTGCAGGGATACAGAGAAACCAGTAGGCTGTGGGCAGGTGCCGGTGTCCTGTCCTGTGCTGGGTGGATTTTGTCATTTATGTTCCCACATCTGCAGGCAGCATGGATGGTGCTTTCATCCCTCAGACTAGGAAGTTGCTCAAAGTGCTGTAGCTTGTCCTGTGTCTAATTCCTGTGAAAATTAAACTGGAAGGGGAGAAAGGTGAGATAAGGGGGGCACAGGGACCTGAGTGTTTTATCACCACGGCAACAAGGATTTCCAGGGAAAGGTGCTGAGGTGAGAAGTAGATAATTTACAGTTTACTTAATAAAAAAAAGTACTCTTGTTTCCTGGAGGGAGCTGTATGTCAGCTCCCGGTGTGAGAGACATGCTCGAGGCCCCGTGCTGTCCCGCTGCTGCAGCCTGGGCTCGGAGGGGAGGGATGCTCTGCCCTGGCAGAGGGATGGCAGGGCCAGGCTGGGACCAGCTGGGAGGTCCCGCGGGGGTTTGCTGCAGTAAGGAACCGGTCTGTAGGGCAGGAGCGAGTCCTCGCTCTGGGGGATTGAAGGGTCTGTGCTGGCACTTCGCCCCTTAAGGAGCCCGGGCCGTGGCTGCCGGGAAAGCCTCCGTGCAGGGGTGACCCGGAGGCTCTGCCGCGGACAGTCGGGTCCCCGGGCCCTCGACGGGCTCAGAGCCCCGCCCGCCCGCAGAGCCGGGCCAGGGGTGTTCGGGGGTCTGCGGACACACCCACGCCCTCCCCCGGCCGGAGAGGAAGGGGGGCAGAGCTGCCGCCATTCCGCGGCCGCTCCCGCGGGGCTCCGTTACCGGCCCCGCGC
>JACBWW010000032.1:209601-266111 GCA_020086605.1 Lanius collurio | reverse complement strand
CCCCCAGGTACCAGATTTCTATGAATGAGCTCAGCATGACACTGGAGTGCTTAGGAAAAAACTGGCTCTGAACTTGCACAGGAGTCTGCCCCATGATGTGTGAGTCTGGTTTTCCTTTTGATTTTTTTCCCCAGCATCTTGTTGTGCACAAAACGTCTCAGTGCGCCTCTTGGTGCGGGGTTTACTGAGTACAACAAGAGTCACACAGATATCTCAAGGGGAGAACAGGACCCTGAAGAGGTTTTTTTCAGTCTGCCGTGGACTGAAGAGCCTCCATGGGAGTGATTGCAAGAATTCAAGCAGTGCTTTACGGTGGTTGTTTCATCTTATGCAAGCTGCCAGGGCCATCAAAGTGACATAATCTGCAGGAAAAGGAAGGGACTGCTAGCAGCATCGTTAAAAGGGACTCTGTTCCTCCACCTGCTCCTATTTGCTTTTTTCCCTCCTACATTCGGTCTTTGTTCTGCATTTGCAATTGAATTTTGCTTTCCATGAGCCATATGCAAGCCTGGCAAGATCAGTGGCAGCTGCAGAGTCTGTGGTGGCCCATGTCCCTTCCTTGTTAGCAACTCAGCAAAGTGCAGTGCAACACAGCAGGTTCCCTCACAGAGCTGGGTGATGCTTACCTGCCCTTCTCACCTGTGCCTCCCCTGCGCACCTGAGCTGGAGGGGAGGAGCGGGGAGGCCTGGTGGGTGGTTGCTGCTGGGGGCTCCTCCTTGCTCCTGTTCTGCTCTGAAAGCCTGGCATTTGGAATGGTATTTATATCTAAATGAATTTTCCTGAATGTCCCACATGCAAATGAGGTGATGCTGTCGTGGCTCTCCTCTCACAGGGGAGAGCTGGTGGGTGGGTGCCTGGGTGTGGGGCACCTCTCCACTCACAGCCTCCCCTTGCCCTTTGGCATAGGTCCCGTGGCGTTTGGAGATGCAGGTTTCTGGGAGCTGTTGTCTGCAATTTGCAAATTATTGAATCAGCTCAGAAATGGCTGCCCGAGGCTTCTGGCTCGGGTTTGGCAGGAATAGGATCAGACAAGACTTCTGGTCTGAAAATGTCTGCAAGTGCCTTGGCTGATTTACCCAGATCTGCAGGAAATTGCCACTTTCTCTGTTCCTGCAAGGGAGAGCAGGCAGCACATTTTGTAAAAGATAAAAACTTCTCACCATTACTTGCATATCGAGCCTTACTGTCCTGGCCTGGACCAGTGGAAAGCCCTTGGCCAGTTGGAAAGATTCCAGTGTCTGTAGAGGTGCAGGCAAAGCAGGAGTCAGCTCCTCACTGGCCTCCTCTCCCCAAGCAGGATGGGCAACGTGTGGTGCAGAAGGACCTCACGGCCAGCGCAAGCAGCTGGGATCCTGCCTGCTCAAGTGCAGGACGCTCTGAACTGTTCAACAATGGTTATTCCCTGTTCAGAGGGGCAATTAGAGCCAACCCCACTGGCAGTTAAATGTCACCTTGCTCTGAGCAGGGCTGCGGTCCTGCTCCGAGGACAGTGCACCGGGGACACTGTGTGTGTGCAGGTGCAGGCTGGCAGCTTGCAAATCTGTAATTTATTGCAAGAAATGTAGATGAGAAAATGCTGCACTTTTTTTTTTTTGCTGACTCTCAGACTTTGATGTGAGAAGGGTAACACTGCTGGGTAGGGCTTGGCTGAACCAGGACATAACAAGGTAAATCAGTTTTTAGATGATGCTTTCCATGAGCAATATGCAAGCCTGATGTTCCACAGCAGGGGCTCTGCTAAGGGGTCTGTAAGCGCTGCAGTGCTGAGTGCCTGGGCTGGACCCCATGTCTGAGGGGGATTCTGGAGCCCCACGGCTGTCTGACATCAGTGGGAGCCTGCAGCAGCGTGTGTCCTCTGCTGATGTCCTCCCTGGGATGAGTGATGATGCAGCGAGATCTTGCTTGCCTGGCATCCTGGGATTGGGTGGAGAGCTGGTCAAAGTCAGGGCAAGGTGCTTCATTCAAGCACTCGCTGCAGATTTCCAGGTGTAAACTCACAGCAAGGTACCCTTGTCTGTGTTGCAAAAATCCCACACTTTTGATTGAGGTTTTTTTTTTTTTTGCAACTTTTGAGCAGCTGCTAAGGGCTCCTGACCACTGCTGCTCTGCCTGGTGTGTCAGCAGGTGCTTGTGTCCCAGGAGCCAGGGGTCAGTCCCAGCTGTGTGGGGGGATGGAGAGGAGCCCCTCCAGAGGGAGGATGAACAGCCTGTGCCCCACTCCCACCACCTGCCATGGACAGGGCTGAGCCTGGGCAGGGGGAGGAGGGAAAGTGATATGGAAGCACAGTCCCCTCTGAAAACTTACGAGACTGGGCATGGCATATTAAATAAACTAAAAAGGAAGCAGCTGGCAAGGTGAAGCCCATCGAGGGTAAAAAATGATGAATCCAAAAATAGAGGCTGTCAATTTAGAGGAGAGTCATTGCTGACCTTCTCAGGGATGCAGCATCTGACAGGCAGAACTTGTTGCTGCAGGAGTTTGGTACCTCCTTAGGCCAGGTTTGATCTGTGGAATTTAAGCATAGGCATCAGGGTAACCTGGGATGCTCCAATCTCATTTGCACATGGTGACAGAGGTAGAGCAAACCACGTGTTGTGGGGTACTTCACCATATCAGGTAATATACTGACATCTCCCCTCCCCAGCTGGGATTTGTCTGAATGTACTAGTGTTGACTTAGAGCCTGTCTGGGAAATAAATCAGATGGAGAAGATGAGGAGGCACAATGCATTAGGGTTTTTTCCTTGGGCTTTGGGTTGAGAGAGCATGAGAGAAGTGTGCACTTAGAGTCAGGGTCTGGATGGGAACAATCGGGGGGTCCAGGCAGCCTTGTCTCTGTGCTGAACAGAACTTTTTAATCAGAATTTCAGTATGTTGGTGGGGTTTACCGAATGCAGGATGTGAATTTGAAGGTGCTTTATGGTTATGATCAGGGATGCTTTAAAGAGAAAGACCTTACCTGCCCTTGCTGTGCTGGGAAGCTCACCAGTGCCCATGTACCCAAATGGGGGAAAAAATTCCCCATTTTCTCCCCCTTTTGAAGGAGCCAGGAGAGCAGCCCTTACTTGGTGGGCTCTGCCTCCCTGGGAGCTGGCAACAGGTTCCACCCAGGCACAGTCCCAGGAGGGAGCTGGGCTGGCAGGGCTGATCTTGGTCTCCGTTTGGAAACCCTGCAGTTGGCACTGCCGTAACCACATTAAGGTATTTCCTAAATTAGATTTACCAAGTATGCAGTATCCTAATTCTCTCTTTTCCTTCTCTCTTAATTTGCCTAATGAGAAAAACAAAGAAATTAAATTACAAAAGTGATGCCCGTGTTTCCTTCTGGAGAGGCTGGTGTCCGGCCATGCGGCTCCGGAGGATGCTCTGGCCCATTCTGAGCACTGGTGCCTGGCTGTGGCCGTGGCCAGGGTGGGCACACAGGCATTGGGGGGCAGACAGAGCCTCCTGGCACCTGCCAGGTGCCCCCTCAGGGAGAGAACCTGACCACTGTGACCTGTGGTTACGTTGCTGGTGCTGGAGCCACGCGTCTCCTGTTGTGCCAGGGAAAGGCGAGTACGTGGGGAGCTGCCCAGCATCCCCAGCACCCATTCTTGCTGGCGTGGGCACTGCCATCTCTGCTGTGCTTTAGGTTCTGCAGAGACTTGTACCCTCAATGTCAGCTGGGGACTGGGTCACAGTGCAGGGCTGCTGTGAGCCCCCAGGGGCTCTGGGGTTGCTTCAGGGGGATCCCTGAGGGCTGCACCCCAGTGCACAGACAAAGATGTGCTAATCTGCCTCATGGTTCATTTATCATCCCCTGAGGGTCATCAGTTTGGGAAATGGGCCGCCCGGCCTTTGATCCCAGCACTGATGGCAGACTGAATCTTCGGTGTCTGTGGTTGGACTTGAACATAACAGATTCCCAACGCAGAGACCCCTTCCAAGCAGTCATTGGGGATGGGCTTGTTTTGCTCTCCCAGAACTGCAGGAGCGGTTCCAGCAGTTTGGCCCCAAAGAAGCAGCCAGCATGTGACAGAGGAACATGTTGAGTTGGGTGATTTTATAATACTTAGAATATGATGCTATGGCAACCCACTACAAATCCCAGATCAAATAAAATTATTTGTGCGCATCGCTGTAACTTTAATCTTTTCAAAGTCATATCTGTTTTATGCCTTTGAGGCCACTGTGCAGCTGAGCGCAATCAGGCAGAGCTCAGGGTTCAAAGTAAGGAGAGCAGAGAATGAGTAGCTTGCTCCAGATCAGGCTGTGCTTTAGTGTCCTAGAAAGTCAAAGAGCAAACAAGGAAAATCTGTCATCCTCAGCATTTTTCAGCAGTAGAGACATGGTGAGGTTGTGGAGAGCAGAGGGGGAAGGAGCTTGATAAACAGTATGGGTGGGCAGAACAGGAATTCTGCTATTGCCCCACATTGCTCCAATTCATTTCTTGCATTGAAAAACTCGAAGATAACGGGAGCTCAAATGAGGTTTAACAATGTAAATTTAACCTGCTGTGATATGAAAAAGAAAGAAGATTTATTTTGGTTTAATGTAATGTGAAATGTCAGTCCTTGGTCTGGATTCACGTTTGGACACAATGCAATGGGTATTTCCCCCAGTGCCTCTGGCTACGTCCATGCTGCTGGCTCAGCCCAGGTGGTGCCATGCTTCCCCTGGCTGTGAGTGGGATGATGCTGCTGGTCCCACTTTGCCTTCCCAGCCTCCCTGCTGCCCCTCCACTGCCTCCTTGGTGCCTCCACACTTCATCCCCTTAGCATCTCCACGGTGCATGTCCTGCTGAGGAGGGGTGCAGGCACCGAGCTTGCCCATGACCAGCAGGTGTTTCCAGAGGTCAGGTGTGCCCCCTCTAGCAGGAGCTGTGTTCTGGAGAGAGCCTTGGTGGCATCGGTGCTCGTTGCCTGCGCACTGTGATGTGCGGAGCTATCCTGGGGCACGCTTCCATGGGAACCAAACCTTGTTATGCCGAGATAAACAGTTGGACATTTTGTCCCGGTTTCTGCAGGACTAACCTGGCAGGGACAGGAGGAAACTAAATTAAATCTCAGATTTTCTGACTCCCGGAGGAGCATCTGGCAGTGCTGCTGCGTGACGGCATGGCTGGCTGCCCGGGAACCACCAGGCTAGAGGGATGGGAATTTTGTTCAGTCAGGGGCTGAGGCCGTACTTTTCCAAAGCTTAGGGGACTTTTGCAGGGGGCTGTCTTGGCAGCGCCATGGCACAAGGGCTGCTTTCTGCTTTCCTGGAGCCTTGCATCTTCATGATGGCTCTTGCTACTTTCAAATCCAGTGCCTGTGCCAGGTGCTGTGTTGGCAAAGGGACCTTCGTCTGGGTCACTCCAAACCCGTGTCCCTGGGTGTCCCCGAGCCTCCTTTGCTGCCAGAAGGCTGCTCAGCCACAGGTCCTGCTCTGGTGGGGAGGGTGCCAGAGGGAAGGGAGCCATGGGGATGAGCTGGAATAGGAACCCAGCCTTGTTGTCCCTGCAGCATCAACACCACACATGAGGACTTGCAGCCCACGCTGGGCACGGGCTCTTCTGATTACTTTTATCACCCTCTCACACTATCTGTTGGGTTTTTTCTCAGATTCCAGATATTACTGAAAAGGCAGCTGCACACCATGGCTTTGCCAAGGGAGATAACCCTCATCTCCTTCCTCGTGCGCTGGCTCAGGCAGGGGTAGCTGACATGCTTGTGTTTGGTTTTCCAGGAAGCAGGAGTTGCTGAACAGCACGGATGTGACCGTCCCGGAGCGGCCCCTGTCACCCCCCCTCACGGCCCCACCGACCATGAAGGTGAGTGCGCAGGCACTGGGCTGGGCCAAGGCCCTGGGTTTGGAAAGCCAAGTTGGTGGGGAGCGGCACTTCCAACGCAGCGGCTGCACAGATCAGGGCTGTTCCCACAGGAGCAGCAGTAGGTGGTTTCTGGAATTCAGCCAGCAGTCTGTTCCGACGCCATCCATCTCTCCATCCACAGTGGTGAGGCCTGCGTGTCGGCGGCCTGTCCCGCACTGGCACTCACATTACGCAATCACGAGCATTGATGCCAAGCAGGGTGCTGAGTCCCGGTGCTGCTTTCCTTCCAGTAACCCTCTTCCAGCACCATGGCGGGTGGCTCCATGTCAGCATGAGGCAGACACTGTGTCCCTGGCAGCTGGGCACTGATGCAGGAGCTGACACACTGCTCCCTCCTGCCAGGGACGACTTGGCCACTGCCAAGCTGGGCCAGGCATGGGTAACTCTAGAGGTGCTAAACGAAACTAAATCCATGCATCTTCCAGGCTGGAATTTGCCTGTGAGCCTCTGGGGTTTTTTGTGTGTTTCCTTGCTTGGAGGCTCCCAGTGGCCCCATGGCCAGTTTGATGTTGCTGCCTTCGGCTTGGGACAGGTAGAGGCTGAGATGTATCTGCTGACATTGAAGAGATGAACATTGAGCTGCCTGGGACAGGGAATGTCAGGGATCAGGCACGGGTGTTGGAACAGATATGGGAGCAAGTCCCTGGCCTGTGCTTTGTCAGAGCTGTGCAGGTTTTCTGGCCAAGGGAGGTGTGTCCTGCTTCCCCCTGGCACTGCTGGGACAGGAAGGCCCTCTTGGTGCTCATGCCCATTCTGCAGCATCTGAGACAGCTGCTTGGGTTGTCCTGAGCATGACTCCAAGAGGATTTACAATTGGGATTTGTTCAGCTTCTTTGGAAGGGCTGTGGCTTTTTTGTGCATACAGATTTCCAGATGGAGAGCGATTTTCTATCTCCTGCTCAGCACCCAGTTTCTGCTGCAGGCTCTCTCAAGAGAGTGCCCACCTGAGGGGCACAGTGTGCCCCACTGCAGGGGCATGAGTCCTGCCATGGGGCCGGGCATCCTGTTGTGAGGCTTTGCATCTTACCCGTGGAGCTGTGTCTCCCAGCAGGCATCTGCCTGTCCCCTGCAAACTCTCACCTGCTTCCTGCCCAACCTGTTCCAGACACTTTGCCTCCCAGGGGAACCACCCTTTGAAATAACAAGACAGCTGTCCTGCTGTGGCTCTGGCTTGAGGAAACATTGACGAAGGGAGGTGTGGGGCTGGGCAGGGATGGCCGGGCTGGTGCTCAGCTGCTGTTGCTGGGCGCCCATGAGGAGGTCTGGCTGTGTGGCTGATGCAGGTGAGGAGCGATGTCAAGGAGATAATGGATTTCTTCTGGGGCTTGCTGATGACTGCTGTGACAAGTGGGGGAGAGTGCTAGGAAGGGGTGCTGGCACAGCTCTGCTTGCTGCCCTCCATTTGTGGCAGCTTCTGCCTGGTGCAGGGTTTTCTTTCTGGTCACTTCCTTTGTAAACCTCTGAAGTAGGCGCTTACTGGCCATGCTGAAACTTCTCCAAGTGCTCCCTGTCCTTGGAGACAGGCCACCAAACACACTGCCCAGGACAAGGTTTGTCCTGCAGAGATGGCAGGGCAGTGCTGCCCGCTCTGGGCTGCCTTTCGTGGCGTACCCTGATGCAGATGCCAATGCAGGCTCGGCTTGGAGCAAAAGCCTGAGCACCCATGAAGTGACTGTCACCCCTCTTGGTGGCCATGCCCTTGGTGGGTGACACAACTTTCTGCCAGTGCCACGAATATGTCATTGTACACATTCTGTAATTACCAGAATGTTTGTGGCCCAGTAAAGCTGTCTCTGAGTGTGCACAGCCCTCTGAAGGGCTCAGGCTGCTGCATGCTTTGTTCAGTACATGTGAGCATTTTCTATGGGACTCGCTGTAGCAGGCGGGTCTCATGCCATGGTGGGGTCAGGTCTTGGCTCTGGCTGCTGGTAGAGCAGGACTTGAAACTATCCAAGAACATTTGTATCTGGAGATAAACAGAATCCAAACCAATCTCAAACTGAGGAGAAGACTTTTTAATGAGTGTCCAGCTGTGGGCACAGAGCTGTCTGAGCCTGTGGTTCTTTTTGACTCCTACAGGGGTGGGGAGTAAGGACCAGGCATAGTCTAAAGCTGGAAACACAGCCAGGCCTGTGTCCGAGCCACAGCTGCCCCACCTGTGCTGGCAGCCATAGACTCCTTATGCTGTAAATCTGACCTTTGCACACCACAGGTATTAAAGGAAAAAATCTCTCTCAGATTTTTCTTTGTCCTTTGATTTTAATTTCTTCATCTCCTCCTCTGTTTTTTTTTCCTCTATTTTTTTTGTGTTTTGAGAAATTCAATTTGTTCTAAGAGCTCACTAAAAGTCATCCCCTGTGCCCTTCCCCTTGTTACCATGACTCCTTTTTTTGCCCCAAATCACACATGTCTCTCCCGCCAGCCGTTTCTGACAGGCGGTAGGATGGGAGCTGCTGATCCTGCTTTCCACTCTCCACCCGGCTGGCAGCATCTGCCATGGCCCAGCCGCTCCTCGGTGTGCCCTGGGAGCTGCGGCTGGAGCAAACTCGGGCTAGAGGAAAGGAGGGCTGGGAGAAGGGACAGGGCGGATGTGCCGCGCCTCCAGAAAAGCCACTTACTGGGAGTGCCACATTTACAGCCGTAGTTTGGCTGGGTAATTTATTTATGTGTACCTGACAGCAGGAAAAGCTGGGAGAGGGATCAGGACTGTCCAGCAAGTCCAGCTTCTGCGGGTACTGTGCTAAAGGGGTGGCCTCAGAGCAGCTCCATGGAGCACAGGCTGTCACCAGGACCGGGGCTCTGCCAGGAAGTGCAGGTAGATCAGGGTGGGAACAGGGTTACCTGGAGTTCCTGTTGCCGAGGGAGAGTGATAAGCGTGGTCTTGGCAGCTCTCCCGGGGAGGCAATGGTGGGCTGTGCCTGCTCTGGTTCTTGTCCCTGAGCCCTCTCACTCTGTGTCGCCGAGGGTGCGGGGCCCCTGAGTGTGCGATGGCTGCAGGTCCTGTCCCCGGCACCGGCCGGGAAGGACGCCCTGGCCGGGAAGGACGCCCTGGCCTTTGAGCGAGGCAGCAGAAACAGGGTTTCTAATTGGAGCAGCTCAGTAATCTCTTCAGTTCCTTTGGCAAGTGGGGATTAACCCTGCACTGGGCAGTGCAGCACCACTGGCAGCAGCTTCACCAATGGTACTGTGGTTAAGAAAAGAAATTACTCAACACCCTCGATCAACCTCTGCACAATGCTGGGTATTTGTGGGGGTCAAGGGCTTCTGGCAAGGGGAGCTGCAGTGATGCTGAGCTCCGAGTTGGGCTGGATGGGAGCTCCTGGTGTCACTGCTGCCTGGTCACATTCAGGGAGCAGGACAAGCGCTCCGGGGTGGGGGTCCAGTGTCCCTGCCATGATGAGTCTTGGACTGGCTTGCCTTGTGTCTGCTTTCATCGAACAGGAGATTTCCTTCTTTTCTTTTCAGTCGGCAGAATTCTTCGAAATGCTGGAAAAAATGCAGGTGAGCAGCAGTGTGCATGCCAGTAACACAGGATGTTTCCCCCAGCAGAGCCCCTGAGGGCAGAGCCCCCACAGCACCTCCTTCATTACTGTGCTGGGAGGTCTGTCCCAGGAACAGACCCCACCTTCCAGCCGCTTGGGTTGGAGTGATCTCCATGTAGCAAAATACCCTGGTGTTGGTGGACTGACCCTCTGTGTTGGTGAAAGCATCTAAATAATTTGATGCATTTATTTTATTCCAAACAGGCACCAAAACTGGAAGAACAGAAGTCTGGAAGCCAAAAACACAAGGTTGGTTGATTTTTATTTCTTGAGGGGATCTCTTCAAGTGTCCTACCCTCATCTCAGGGGTTTAATGTGACTGTCATAGTCACTCAAAGGGCTGGAAAGGATTTAGATGTTATCTAAAAACAAGGCACTGATTGAATTGCAGAGATGGGAGCATGGTGCCTGTAAATCCCTAATCCATCTTTATGTCCTTACTGGTACATTTCAGCTTCCAGCTGTGCAAAAGGGTTGGGGTTTGCCACGGTACTAGGAAGTTGCACCAGTAGAGGAACTCCCTTTAGACGGGACTTAGCCTGAGTTGACACCTTCCTGCAAGGGACCAGCTGGTGCTGGAGGCACTCCCTGGGCTGGGTGTGCCGGGCTGGGGTGTTAAGGGACAGCTGGTGGGAAACAGATGGTCATAGATGGTGTTTTGGTTCCTTTTTCCAGGAAGACTACATCCCATACCCCAGCATCGATGAGGTGGGTGCCCTGAACCCCCCTGAATACCTTCTGGTGAATGCCTTTCCAAAATTGCTGATGCCAGGGGAATTGGTGGAGATTCCGAGAGGAGCTGCATAAAGCATGTTCCCCCTCCCTACCTTTGTAGTTTTCGGCTTTTCCTTAGTACCATGTGTGACAGAGAAGAGGTTTCAGAGAGGGGCTGGACTCGCGCCCCCCGGCACTAAGGCTGGGGTCTGCTGCAGTAGAGAGGGCAAAGCATGGGGCAATGAGCTCTGCATCCCACCTCCACACCCCTGTCCTGCCTGACTCCTCATGGCACATGTCTCTGCAGATCCTAGAAAAGGGTAGCCCATACCCGCTGATCATCCTGCCCCAGTTTGGGGGGTACTGGATAGAAGACCCAGAAAACCTTGGCACGCCCACCTCATCTGACAGCAGCATCTGTGAGGAGGAGGAGGAAAACCTCAGCCCCAGCACCTATGGCTACAAGCTGGAGTGCAAGGGAGAGGCCAGAGCCTACCGCAAGCATTTCCTGGGGAAGGTGGGTTCCTCTGCCCACGGGGCTCAAAGTTGCACACCCTTGCCCAAGAAAAACTCTCCAATTGTGAGCAAAATGGGCAAATTTTACAATTTCCCTCTTTGCAAGGAATGGAGGCCCTGGTGGGTTCCCAGCGTGGCAGTGATGGGAACATACAGCCTTTGCCCCAGTCCCACAGTCACAGGTCTCCTGTGACACCAGTGGGGACATTGGCTCTGAGCCTTCTGTCCGTGGGGACCCAGGGCTCATGCCAGACACAGGAGCCGGCATGGCAGCCTCTGCCTTCTTGCTCACAGCCCCATAATCCTCTTTGTCCCTCTGAACACAGCGAGACCTGGGTGCTAAAGTCCATGGGCAGAGGGATTACAGCCCTGGTCCTGGCAAGGGGGTGCAAGTGTGAGAGTTGATGGGAGGGTGTTGGGGTGGCAGATGAATGTCCAGGCAGTGTCCTTGCCATGGGCGAGTGGCTTCCTGGCTGCTAACATGCTGTTTTCTATTTTTAGGATCATTTAAATTTCTACTGTACAGCCAGCAGCCTCGGAAATCTGATCCTTTCTGTTAAATGTGAGGAGACAGATGGCACAGAATATTTAAGGGTTATACTCAGGTATGGAAGAAAAAAAGCTGTGTTTAACAAAATATTCTCTCTTTGAGAGTCCCTGGTTGTGTTTCTACAGCAAGTGCTCAAGCTGGACTGGCAGCACATGGAGGGTGTCTGAGTGGGATGGGAGGCAGTGGCAGCATCCTTGTGTTTCTTTGCTGGGACTGCCTAAACCTGATAATGAACATGAGACTTTGATCTGTTGCTAAACCTGCTGGAACTGAATGTAAACCTCTGCATGTTTAATCCTCCCTGGGATAATACCAGTCACTTCTCTCGCCATCCCTCCATAAGCTGACAGGAATCAGCATGTCTGAACCATTGTGTCATCTCCCTCCAAACTATGAATATCTTAAGAGCTGCAGAGATGAGAAGACAAATCGAGCCTTTGCTCACTAACCAGGCCCAACAAATGCAGCACAACAGTGTTTCCCAGCAGCGGGTGCTGCTTTGCTGCTCTCTGACATCTGTCTGCTCATTGTTGTTTCTTTGCTAGGTCCAAAGTGAAGACGTTGCATGAAAGGATTCCGTTGGCAGGATTCAGCAAACTCCCAAGCATCCCCCAGATTGCAAAGGTGAATTGCTTGGCTTGGCTGGAACACATGCAGCAAAGCCTGTGCCAGTGCACATTGGGCAGTGTTGGGATCTGTTGGGTAGTGTTGGGATGTGTTGGGCAGTGTTTGGCAGTGCTGGGTGGTGTTGGGCAGCACTGGGATGTGTTGGGCAGCATTGGACAGTGTTGGGCAGCAGTTTCAATTTTATGATGAGTGCCTGGGCTCTCAGGTCAAGGGGCACTTGGATGGTGCTGTGTGCTGGCCCTGCTGTTGGTTTCCTGCTGATCCCAGGCAAGGAAAGAAAATGGCACTCATTTGACATGGAGAGACCTGGGACTTGGCTTGCTGCATCCTTAGTCGGGTGCCAGCCAGGCCATGGGGTATCCCAATGAGAGGATGCGAAGTGGGAGCTCCTGCAAACGGAGGCTGTATTTGGCCTCTTTGTAAGACATTCACAGCCTGAAGTTTTGGCCAAGGACCTGGCATTTACCGCTCTTTCCCTTTGCCCGCAGGCCTTCTGTGATGACGCCTCTGGGCTAAAGTTTAATCCGGTTCTCTACCCCAAGGTGAGGTAACCTGCTCAAGTTGGTTGTGTGTTCTGCATCTGAGAACCACACCCAGGGCCACTGTTGAAAACTTCTAGCCTAATTATGTGGGAATTTGGCTCCTTTCCCCCTTCCCTGGTGTTGCCCAGCTATTGTTGTACCCTGCTGCAGCTCCGGTGGGCTCTCCTCACCCCTCAATGGGCATCTTTTGGCCATCACATTTTGAACTACCAGATGAAACAATTGGCATTTTGCTTTCCTGCAGGCATCCCAGATGATAGTGTCTTATGATGAACATGAGGTCAACAACACGTTCAAGTTCGGTGTGATCTATCAGAAGTTCAGGCAGGTGAGTTCCCATGCAGCTTTCATGGAGCATGTCCCTGTGCACCAAGAGATCCACATTTCACGAGCACAGACTCGACTCTGACATTAATTTTGCCATGTGGAGCACCTCGTGTTGCTGGGTGTCCTCACTGGGTGTCCTCACTGACAGTGTTTCTCATTGCTCGGATGTTTTCCCCACTGATTAAAAAATGATATGTCTGAAAAATCACAGTATGGAAATCAGCCCACAAGCTGCTGTAGGGAAAAGTGGATGTGAAAATGGATTCTAGCAGCCATGGTATTTTAATCAGATATATGTTTAGACAGCTACGTTTGTCTTCAGGAACTGTGGGCTCTGAAGACAGGCACTTGCTGAAAATGCTCTTTAGCTGAGGACTCTGGATGGGGAGTGCAAAGCTCAGCCTCAGAACTCACTGAGAATTACTCTGACAGGCACTTTAATTATCTTACATATTACATTTTGGGTTGGTTTGAGTGACTCATGCAAGGCCGTAATTAAGGTCTCATTGTTTTTAAATACAGCAAGCAGGGGATGATTAGGGCTTGGATTTTCCAATAGAGGATTCACTTCTGGTTTGGTATTTCCTGGATAATATCCTTAGGTCCTTGCTGGGGCTGAGAAGTGGCTCTCAGCAGCTTTACCCTGGGCTGTCCTGGGGGCTGATGGATGGTGCTGGTGGCAGGTGTGGAGGTGCCAGCTGGGGAGCAGAGGTGGGGAGCAGCCTGAGGCTGTGCAGGACACCATGGAGCAAGGTGCTGGTCAGACCCCAGGGACTCCATGGATGGAGCTGGAGGTGCCAGGGGATTGGACAGGCAGGGAAAATTGGGGCTGTCAGCAGATGCACCCTGTGTTTTGCAGACCCAAGAGGAGGAGCTGTTTGGCAATAATGAAGAGAGCACTGCCTTCAAGAACTTCCTAAGTTTTCTGGGAGACACCATAACTCTCCAGGACTTCAAAGGGTAAGTTAGATAAAAAGGGTGATTTTACAAATACATTAACAAGAGACCATGTCATATGTAAAAATATCTACGTGCGAGAACAGAAGTCATCTCGCTCATGAGCGGGATGTGCAGAGCAGAAGCAAATATAGCTTTGGCTTGTTTTTCAAGGCTGGGGGAGTTAAAAAAAAAAGTGGAGCTGCCAAGAGAGAAAAACTTCTTTTTCTGCAGATTTGAGGTTGTGATAAAATCTGGCTATATTCAGCCATAGATGGAAGGAAGTCTGTGGAAATGTGCTGTGCCCGGTCTTGTGGCTTGGCCGCGGGTGCCTCCAGGGTGGTTGCTGCAGCAGCCACAGTGTGGGGGAAGATCCCCACTGCTGGTGAGGGATGATGGGGCCATGGCTAATGCCCACAGCTGTGTTCAGCCCTGGCTGACCAGCTCTGCTTTATGTGCACCCTATATTTCAGGCTGGTGGCAGCAACGGTTGGTTAAAACACATGACGCAGGGTTTGTTCTTTCCCATTTGCTTGCTACTAGATAAAGATAAATGAGCTGGGCTGTTCTATCAGCCTGTCCCCTGACAGCTGCTGGTGCTCTCTGTGAAGCTTTCAATTAATATCTCTTCATTTCTCTCTGCCTTTCCCTTGATCTCCAGTTTTCGAGGAGGCCTGGATGTCAGCCATGGGCAGACGGGAGCGGAGTCTGTGTACACGGTGTTCAGGGACAGGGAGATAATGTTTCATGTCTCTACAAAGCTGCCTTTTACTGAAGGAGACACACAACAAGTAAGAGAGATGAGGTTGCTTGCACAGAAGGGTCTGGGTGGGGATGCACTGACACTGCCCTGCCTGATGCCGTGGGCACTGCCAAGCCTTGGCACTGTGGGAAGTGGCCACTTGGTTCCCGAGCCTGGGACTGGCGCTTGCTGCAGGAGCAGAACTTCCTGGTTTTACTGACCCAATGTTCTCCCTTTCCACTTAGCTCCAGAGGAAGAGGCACATTGGCAATGACATTGTGGCAATTATCTTCCAAGAGGAGAACACGCCATTTGTCCCTGACATGATTGCCTCCAACTTCCTGCACGCCTATATTGTGGTGCAAGTGGAAAACCCCGAGGCAGATAATACAGCGTACAAGGTGAGGGCAGCCCTAACGTGCACATACCCATTTTTGCTTCAGCATCTTTTGACTAAGGCATGGAGTGACAGTACAAGGGAGAATGGCTTCCCACCCGGAAGGGTTAGATTAGAGATTAGGAGGAAATTTTTCCCTGTGAGGGTGTTGAGGCCCTGGCACAGGTTGTCCAGAGAAGCTGTGGCTGCCCCTGTATCCCTGGAAATGTCCAAGGCCAGGCTGGGCAGGGCTTGGAGCAGTCTGGGATAGTGGGAGGAGTCCCTGTCCATGGCAAAGGGGGTGTGACTGGATGATTTTTAATGCTCCTTCCAACCGAAACCTTTCTATAATTTGACGATCTCAGACTGAGGTCTGGAGGCAGCTGCTCGGCACCCACCTTGTGCTCAGTGATGCAGTCAGTGTTAGGCCTCATGGGGACTCGTACCTGAGTGCTGAACACACACACGTGTGTACACAGGTGTATTACGTGTGCACTGTTACATAACTGTGTGCATACAGACATCACTGCATAAAACACATATTTGTATAACAGCTCATTTGTTAACAAGTTTTGGTGGTCCTCAGTGTTTGAATATGCCTTGGAACAGTTCATGCCTGTGTGATGTATCACCCTGGTAGCATAAACGCTGTTATCCTGCTGCACCCATGGGAATAATGTGTCTCTTGACTCCTCAGGTATCAGTCACAGCTCGGGAAGACGTTCCCTCCTTTGGCCCACCCCTGCCGAGCCCGCCGGTGTTCCAGAAGGTAGGAGCTGAGAAGGAAGTGTGTTCTAAGCTGTAAAAAGAGTAGATGTGCATGTCTGAGATGTTTCCAAGCATTCTAGCTTGGGCAAAACAAGACTTCTGGGATTGACCAGCATTGACTTTTGTTTCCAGTGAGGCCCCTGGTGTTTATGGTAGGGTGAGTGGCCATGCACCACTGCATGGTATTACTTGTGCAAGGCGGCAGCAGTGGCTCTGGTGCTGAGGCACCTGTGTTGATGCAGGAGGGTGCCTCAAACCTACCTGGGGTTTTCCACCAATGCTTTCACACCTGGAGGGGCTGCTGGGTGCTGTGAGCTTAGGTTTTGGATTGGTATAGCTGTGGTACCAGAGATACAGAGAATCTTACAAAAATAGTGTGTTTTCCACCTTGGTTGTCTCCCTGCAGAGCCCCGAGTTCCGCGAGTTCCTGCTGACCAAGCTCATCAATGCTGAGAATGCCTGCTGCAAGTCCGACAAATTTGCGAAGCTGGAGGTAACACTGCCCACGTGTCCCTGCCTGGAACAGCGGCTGGTTTGGGGAGCTCTCCCATTCCTCCTAAGCCACCTTTCCCTGTTGAACTGGGTCAGTGCTGGCAGGACGAGAGAGCATGGTAACCATGGGGCGAGCACTGCCCTCGAGGAGGGATGAGCTGACTGTCATGTGGGTCGTTGCCGCTGCTCCTCCCTTGGAGCCCCTGGCTGAGTGCCTTGTCTCTCCTGCAGGACCGGACACGGGCAGCCTTGTTGGACAACCTTCACGACGAGCTTCACGGGCACACACAGACCATGCTGGGGCTGGGGCCCGAGGAGGACAAGCTGGAGAATGGGGGTCATGGAGGCTTTCTGGAGTCTTTCAAGGTAAAGCCCTGCCCTTGCCAACAGCAGAGCTAAAACACACCTGGGGCTGGCAAAGAGCATGCTGGGGGACAAGAAGTGTCCCCTGAGGGTAGGGTGGCAAGAAGAGGTGGAGGCTGCCACCGCTGCCTGCTCAGCCTGCGACTGTACTGGGACAGCTCCTGCAGTTATCTCAGGCACAGTTATTCCTATAGCATAGAGAAGTGAGCACTGGTGGATGAGTCACCTCATCCTGTACCCGGAGGATGGGGGCCATGGAGGAGGGGTGCACAGCTCCCCAGGCCCCTGCTGCAGAGGCTCAGTTGTGTCCTGTTCCAGTATGAGACGTGTAGGAATGGAACTGCTGTGCAGTCAGTCATACATCACAGCATTCATGTCAGTGTCTCGACGCTGAGGTTAAACAGTCATGTTTTGGCACACTTTGTGGGTGCCAGGAGACAGACCGTGCTCTCTTGGCATTGCAGGGAGTGCTGGGGTGGGAGGTGAGCCCTGTGGTCCATGTGGGGCTGCGCCTGCCCGGATGCCTGGGGCCTGCGCTGCTGGGCTGTCTGCTGGCTTACGTCCTGCACCGTGCGCTGTCGGAGTGACCGGGGGGGACAGATGGCAAAGGAGGGCTGGAGGGGCTGAGACCTGGTCCCCACGGTATCTTTTTGCCTGCTGCCTTGCACCTGCAACCCAGCCTACAGACCCAGCCCCTTGGCCAGGTGACCAGAGGACCAGTTCTCAGAGGTGAGGAGAGCTCAGTTCTGCTGGGCTCTGAGTGAGTGAGAGGTGCCTTTGCCTCTTCTGTGGGAAAAGGAGCCCCTCCTCAGGGCTAGGGTGTTGGGGAGCCTTGCAGAGTTCCACAGCCCAGGGCAGAAGCCTGCAGAGTGTGAGTGCCTGTGGGTGCTGCTTTACAGCAAAGCAACTGGTCACTTTTATCTATGAACAATGTCAAATTGTGTATGAATTGCTGCTGACCCCAATAAATCCAGTCTGATGGACTCTTGCTTGATGTTTGTTGTACTGACGGGCAGGAGGGACTGTTGGGGCTGTGGTCTTCAGCACTGAAGGCTTGGTTAGAGCTCAGGACTGCAGCTTCCTCTTATCCTGGTGTGGGTCCACCTGTGGCTCCATGACCCTGCAGCCAGAAGCAGCCAGTATGCTGCCAGTGCAGTGCTGGCACCTTTAGGAATTTGGCCTGCCATGGCTCATTTTCTCTTTAGCCTGGGCTGGGATTCAGGGGCTGTGGGAGCAGCAGCCACAGCTGAGGGAATAGCTGAGAAGAGAATGGGGAATGTAGCTGATGTGAGGAGCGAGGGAAGGGGGCTGCTTGACAGGGAGAAATGAAGATTGAAGGGAGCAAGGAGAGTTCCGTGCCTGTCATGGGGCCAGTGCTGCACAGCTCACCTCCAGTCTCTTCCAGAGGTGGATTGACCAAACCAGAAGCAGCGGTTCAGGTTAAATGTATTCTCAAGCAGTAGTTTGCTGAAGAACAGAAGCACTTTTATGTGGCTGTGAATCCTCCAGCTCAGGGGCTGTTTTGGGGCAGGCTGGAGAGGTGCAAGAAAGGCAGGAGGCTCCACAGGATCTGTCCTCCCTGAGGCACACAAACATGGCTTATGGCATGGCTGTGGTCCCCACTCTTGCCGAGGGGTCTGCGAGGTTGGCCAGGGAGGAGGCAGGGCTTGGGGCTTGTGTCTGTATCTCCTGGTCCCATAGCTGCAGTCCTTGATGTCACAGAGCAGTGGGGGAAAATCTGATCCTGTGGTGGCTGTGGGGCTGCCCCAGGGTAGCCCATGCTCAGCTGCACCTGCAGACTGGCTGACGTCACCAGTCGTGTTGTTATTGGGGTGTGCTTGCTCTTGGGGAGGCATAGGCAGGTTGCTGTCCCATGTGCCTGGGGAAGACCTGAAACTGGGAAGGAGTTCTGGGGACAGCACCCTGCTAGGTGGTGATGACCTGCTGTCCCCTGTTCCCTCTGCCACAGAGAGCTATCCGGGTGCGCAGCCACTCCATGGAGACGATGGTGGGGAGCCAGAAGAAGCACCACAGCAGTGGCATCCCAGGCAGCCTCAGTGGGGGCATTGCACACAACAGTGGTGAGGTGACCAAGACCACCTTCTCGGTGAGCATGTCCACATGTCCCTCTGTCCCACTGTTCCTCCGTCCCACTGTTCTTTCTTCTGCCCACCCCTCCACAGCCCAGTGGGGCAATCCATTCCACTGATGCAGCCTGGAAGTCCCCTGCGTGGGCTGCAAGGGTAAGGACAAGGGGGAGACTTGAACAGGCTGTGAGTTTGGGTGCTTTGTTCAAGCTGGGCTCATTTTGTGGAAGAACCAAAGATAAGCTTCCTGGGGTTTTGGCAGCAAAATAAAAGGAGATAGAAAAGAAGTTCTGGCATTATGTGGTTTTCAGATGTGCAAGCAGTGCAGTTCCTTGCAGAATGTTTTGCATCTGAACTCCCAGGAGAGAGCTGTGCTCTCAAACCCAGATTGTTCTCTGCTTCCAGCCCCCTGTCCCAACTGCTGCTGCCAAGAACCAGTCCAGGAGCCCCATCAAGCGCCGGTCAGGGCTGTTCCCTCGCCTGCACACGACATCGGAGAGCCAGGCCGAGAGCAGGACAAGGTGGTAAGTTTGTCATTGAAGTGGTGGTACTCATAGAGCATCTGCCACTCTCATAGTTTATATTTGGTTTTAGGTAGTACAGTTTGACCATCCTTTTAAGACTCTTGTATAACTCGTGCAACCTGTCTCTTTGTGCCCTCAGCGACAGTGTTTCTGGAACCCAGAAGACACCAGATTTGGGACATTCTTCCCAAGAGATGAAATCTGAAACCTCATCCAACCCCAGCTCCCCTGAAATATGCCCCAACAAAGAAAGGTGAGCCAGAAGGAGCCTGTCCTCCTTCCACCACAGCTCAACAGACATGAAGGAATTTGTCAATCAAAACCATATCTAAATTGTACTGTACATAAGTTTTAAGGGTGAAAAGAGTCTGGTGATTCATGAGCACAGCTCCTTTTTGGTCTTTACAAAGAAGAGCAAAGAGCAGCATTTGACCAAGGTTGCCCAAATCCCCAGGGCATAGAAGGCTGCTGTGCCTGTTCCTCCCTGCCAAAGTGAAGTCACCTGGACCTAGGGCTTCCTCCTGTGGCACCCACCCAGTGCTTTATCCCACACCTTTGGAAGTGGTCATATGTGCAGCACCCCAAAAGGTTCATTCCTACAGCAGCACTTTGCTGCGAGAGCGTGCAGGAGGGTCTGTCCCGTTGTCACAGTCCAAGAGACACGGTTCCCTGGTGACAGCCACGCGCCCTTCCTTCCGTTCCGCCTCTCCCTAGGCCTTTTATCAAGCTGAAAGAGAACGGGCGGTCGAACATCTCCCGTTCCTCCTCCAGCACCAGCAGCTTCAGCAGCACGGCGGGGGAGAGCGAGACCCTGGAGGAGTACGACAGCGTGGTAGGCACCAAACACTCCCTGCGGGACATTCCACACGCCCTTCAGCTCCCTGCTGCCTCCAGACCCCTGGGCTCTGTGGGGGGAAGTGCCCACCAGCCCCCAGGTGCCTCCTCACTGCTGATAGGAAGAGGCTTAAGCCCATCTCTGGGTGTGGGGAGGAGGAGGGTTGGAGTGCCTGGTGGGACATTGAGGTATTGTGGCTGCCCCATCCATGGAAGTGTCTAAGGCCAGGTTGGACAGGGCTTGGGGCAGCCTGGCCTAGTGGAAGGTATCACTGCCCATGGCAGGGAGGGTCTGATGAGATGGTCTTTAAGGTCTGTTCCAAGCCAAGCCATTCTGTGATTCTGTGACACCCCAGAGAGCCTTGGGATGCCCTGGGCACTGCTTGGTCTGCCCAGGCCAGTAGGTTGCTCCTCTCCTACCAGCAGCTGGTGGCAGGGCTCCAGTGGGCACAGGTGCAGTGGGGCATCAGCAGGGTGTGGGGAAAGACCTGACTGCAGGAAAAGTCATGTCCTGTCTCTGTGAGCAGGGAAGCCAACCCTCCACCGCATCGCCATTCAAGCAGGACGTGTTTGTCTACAACGCTTCGCCTGGCAGTGAGAGCCCCAGTGTGGGGGCCACGGCCACCCCTGTCATCATGAGCAGGAGCCCCACAGGTGGGTGGCACGCAGACTGGCAAAAGGCACCGGCTCTGCCTTCACTCCTGGAGCCGCCCGGAGCCTCTGGGTCCCTGTAGTGGTGGGTTGGAATGGGGTCTGTGGCTCTCGGATGGAGGAGCCCGCTCCCAGCCTTGTCCGGGTCCCAGGGTGAAGCAGCAGCTATGCTCACCCTGGCAGGACAGGCACCCATGGGGTGTGGGACAGCCCCATCCTGACAGGGCTGCTCTGGAGAGATGGCCCCATGTGCTGTAGTTCTGTACTTGCATGGGGAATTTGTTTCCTTTCTCAATTAGAGCACAGAGATGGCTCTTGCTGTGGCTTTGTTCCCTCTGTCTCCCCTGACAGGCATGTGCAGTAGTTGTGGAAACTCTGTCTCCAGAGGCTGAGCCATGACTCACAATTATTTAATCAACAAGCAGCTTCCCGTGGTCTTGGCTCCATTCCTCTCATGCCAACCTGCTCACCAACTCCATCCATTTCAGTTGGAGGATTTGCATGATGAAATGCAATTCAAAATGGCAAAACAGGCAGGAAAAGCTCTTTGCTGGTGCATCCTGTGGGGACGGTGCAGTGAGACGGGGGATGGCCACAGCCACCCCTCGCCCACAGATCCCTGTGGCTCTGATTCCTTGAGCCACAGACAGCCTGCCACAAGGCACCACCATCCATGTGGAAACACACTGTCAGCTGAGGAGCTGTTTTTGAAACAGCCAGGGAGCACAAACAGACCCAAATGGCTCCGTAACTGGGAATGTTGCCGGAAAAGTGAGACCATGGAGTGCAGACAGGCTTTTTGTGTCTTGGCACCCCACAGGCCCTCCCCCTTATTTCATTAGTGATTCTCTGAACTCTTAAACCAGCCCCTTTTAATGCTTGAAGTGTTTATTTTGTATCTTTCCTGCCAAGAACATGAAAATCCACCCATACATTATATGGATCAGTCATTCCTTGTAGCCTTTTCAGTGGCATTTCAAGGAGAAAGACTGTGAAGTATAATTAAGCCTCAATTTGTTCCATCGCAAACACTTAATGTACAGCTTTTGCCAAACATTCAGCCAAGGCAGGCTAAACATTGGTAGCACTCCTGACAGTCTATTAAAGTGCCTAGCTGGGAAACTGCAGCCAGCACTACAGCAAATATTTTCGTTCACAGTTTATTATTTTTGTTCTTTGTTTGTCCTCTCCCTCCAGCAGATCTAAAGAACAGAAACTCTCCAAGGTCCAACCTGAAGTTTCGCTTTGACAAGCTCAGCCATGGCAGCTCCAGCATGGTAGGTGCCAGGGCTCTCACTGGTGGGTTGCTGTGCAGCTGTGTCCTCCCTGCCTAGCATGAGGGGTCTGGGCTCTGAGGGTGGCTCTGGGGCCCATGAGAGAGAGAAGGGAAGGGATTTTGTGACTTCTTTCCCCTTTGTTTGCAATCCACTCCATGTTCTATTCTTCCACATAGAGCCACTAGCAGGAGGAAGTCATGAGCTTGTCCTAGGTGAGTGTTGGTATGTTTTATTTTGTGCTAAAAGGCTGTTTGGGGGTCAGCTGTGTTCAGCCAACCGTGGCTGCTCAGACTGCTTGTTACTGCTTATGGGATCCATATTGCACCTTAGAGCATCTTAAATGCTACTGTAGGTGAGTGAAGGAACGGGCGGGTTAAATGATAGGTCTGCACCCACCAGTGCTGCTGTGTAGCTTTAACTGTTCCTTTCTGGAGCACCATGCTCCTGCACCTGCTCCCAGGGTGAGGGGCCCCAGCCCAGCAGGCTGCATTTTTCCCAGTTAATCTTTGTCAAACACCGGTGCCCATCTCCAGGTTTGCTGCACTGTGCTCTTGGCACTAGGTTGGAAAGGCAGTGCAGGACCTTACCCATTCTAAAAACCCAAGAAGTGGAAGATTCAGGAGATGCATTTCATGGGCAGAGGTGAAGGGAACTCAGTGGGATTTGCCTGGGTTCCTTCTGTTCCATGAAATTAAGGGTGTCATTAAGAAGACCCAAACTGAGCAGAAGAGCCCATGGAACTTGAAATGAGAGAAATTTACATTTCTGAAAGCATGGATCTCAAAAAGCTGGGATTTTCACCCCATCACTGAGTTTCCTTCTCCCTCAACCTGGCCTGGTGCTTTGGGGAAGGGCACTGCTGTGGCTTCAGTTCCCTCCCTGGGACAGGTGCTTCATAACCAGCACCACAGGGGAGGGAATATTCTCCTTCCACACTCCTGACACTTTTATCCTTTTCTTCTTTGCAGAGAAATCTTGTTTTGACTAAGGGAAAAATCTTCAACACCCCATGGGACCACGCATGCCCCAGCTGTGGGCAGCAAGGTGCCCTCGCCTGCTGGCTGCCTGCTACACCAGAAAAGAGCTCTCACCTTGCTACAGCGCTGTCCTGACAGGAACCAGCCACCTTCTCATCTGGTGTCCCCCTGTCCAGCACACGCCCTGCGTCCCCCGCTCTGTGTGCAGGAGGGGACATGTCTCTGACTGTGCTGCACACACCTGCGGCCAGGGCCCCTCGAAGTGCTGTGCTGGGTCACCCTGTGGCTGCCCACAAATGCTGCAGCTGGTGGGCACCGTCCATTGCCCCCATCCCTGGGTTGCCTGCCAGCTCCATTTGGGCAGAGGGGTAGCAGGAGAGACCTCTGCACAGTTTGGGTCCCTCCATGCTTTATTTGCAGTTATCAGTGGGGAAACAGGGGTTCATGTTTTTTTTTGTCTGAAGGGTGAAGTGTCGGGCCAAAGTTAGGTATTAGTGGCTCTGGGGCAGTTTGCCTTCTACCTTTGTTTGCTGTTGCTCTTCTGTGGGGGCAATGGGGCAAAACCTCCCCAGGGGAATCCTGGGCAGCTGTCCCTGGAGTGGGGTCTGCAGTGTCTCTCCAGCCATCCCCCAGCTCCTACCCACACTCCAAAACTGTTGGGGCAGAGGCAGCCCCTTACTCTGAACTTGCTCAGCATCTTGCATGAGAGGCAGGTCAGTGACTTGGCCCAGGGGGTGGAGCTGGGGACCGCAGCCAGCTCATCTTCCCTTGGCAGCTTCGTCCTCCCTGCTTTGTCCCTGCCTCACACTGAGCACAGGCCTGGGAAAGGTGACCCAAAGCTAAAGCTGTGGTGGATCACAGCTTTAGCTTTTCTGAGTACTAGGACTGCAACTAGAGGGGATTTACTCAGAGAGCTCTGCTTTGGCGTGGATCACCAGGCAAGCAAATGCATAAAACTCCAGTGATTTGGGAGGCATTAGGCTGCTCCAGCCCTTGCAGAGTCTGTCCTGCTGCTTTTGAGCGAGCTCTTGTTATTCTGAAAGGATTATAGATTCTGCAAGGTAACTTTCCCATAATGCCCTTTCCCAGAAAATACCTCTCTCAACATGCCAAGAAATCCTTTTGCTCTTTTACAGAACTTCATGTGAAGCTTCCTGGAGCCTGTCTACAAATTTCACATTGCTCATAGATTTCTCTTACCCATTTTCTGGAAGACAGGCCACGATGCTGCAGAGATATTCCCCCTGCCCCCCCAGCCTGTGATCTTTGGAAACTCTCATGAAATCAGGTTCTCAGTCTCAAGTGAACACAGTTCTTTGAGTTTGTGATTCCTACTAAAAACAGGACTTTGAGTGCCAAAGTCACCTTCACACAGTGGGTGCTCCAAGAGCACAAAGTACCTGACAGCCTGTTTCAGGAGGCAGGTGCAGAACTATGCTCCTGGAGCAGCCCTGGGCAGCTGCCGTGGCTGTGGCTGCTCCTGCTCCCCTCTCTCTGGGGCAAGTGCTTATAGGATTCAACCATCACCTCCCCTTCTCCCTGTCATCTCCCTGGGCCAGAGATGAGCCAAGCCAAGCTCTGCTCACCCTGGTCTTGCAGGGAGGTGCTCTCTGACAGCCTTACGATCTGGTTCACATAGGTGCTCTGCTTGTGCTGTAATTAATCCATGTGGAAAGGCTGTAGCTCTGATGGGAGGGGAACCAGGTTAAATAAGGAGAACACATTGTGAAAAGGCAGGGAACAGTTTCACCGGCCCTAAGTGCTGTGTAGGACTAGTAAATACCAATAACTCCCATGGGGACAATCCCTCCTGCTCCTAGCCAGTTGCATTTCAATAGAGTTTAAGCCTTGAGTTTTTCTTTGGAAGAGGAGCCTGCAGTGTACTCAGCCCAGCCTGTAGCTGTAGGTGTCTCAGGATCACACACTTTGCTGTTCAGCACTTGTCTGATGATGCTTCAGTAGCGCTTTCAAGCCCACTCCCAATCCTTCTCTTAAAAGCTTTGGTCAGATTGCCTGAGGCTGCACAGTGAAATGCTACGAGTGCAATGACTTGCTCCCAGGGTTTGCTCTGGGTTTGCTTTTTCCTCTGAGAAGTCACTCGGTTCTGTAGACGATGTCATTCTCATGGGTGTTGATCTCTGTGAGATCTTTCAGCAGATGATGCAGTGGCTACTGTCAGCTGGTTTGCCATTTTTGGTTGTTTTGTTTCTTTTTTTTTCACTTGAAACTGTGACTTTCCTTTTTTGACCTAGATTGATTTGGGAACTATTCAGATGGGACTAACAGGCAGAGCAGTGTGAAGCCTCAGGGAGAGTTGCAGTGTGCTGGACTTGTCTCTCCTGTGCCAGCCCGCTGGAGCAGCGTTGGGGCCGGGAGCTGGGTCTGGCACGAGGTTTGGCTCCTGGGGGACAAATCCAGCAGCACTCACTCCTTGCTAAAGGTCTAAAACGTGCTGTACCTCCTTACCAGCAGCTGTGGTTTGAGTGCCCCGCTCCCGGCCGGGCTCCGGTGCAGTCCCTGCTGCCCTGCAGCTGCCGGTGCTGGCCTGCGCCTCCCACCCCGGAGGGTCCTGATTGTCCCGTGCCCGTTCTGGGACTGAGCAGTGCTTGTGTTACAGCCCGGGGACTTCTGCACTTCCAGCAGTGGGTGAAGGCTGTATATATTTTGCAAAATGTTTTGTGCTTATAAGTGACACATCTATACATACATAGAAAGGAGATATATATGGGTATATATATATAAAACATATATATATTTATATATATAGATAAAAGAAAGGATCTTTAACTGACACTAGAATTATTGGGCAGTGCATTTTCCTTTCTGATTCCACTGTTTCCATGCACACAACTTCTGCCATACTCAGAAGTGACATGGCAGAGGGAGCAGAAGGGGCTCAGAAACGCCTTAGGGGGATGATGGGGGAGCCCTCGCTGTGTGGGAAGGTCTCTGTTGCAAGGGACTGCTCCCCTTCCTGCCAGGGTCTTGGTCCCCCACTTGTTCCTGCTGCACCCTGGCTGCCCCGTGGCTCAGACCAGCTCATGGGCTTGGTGAGAGGCAGTGGCAGGTCGAGTGCAGCTCCACATCTCCAGTACTGGTGCCACTGGCTCTGAGTCCTTGTGCAGAGCGGGCTGGGACCCTTTCCCCTCCACCAGCATCCCCTCCACCAGCATCCTCTCCATCAGGGGCTGGTGTGCAGCTGCCAAGAGCTGGCAGTGAGCTGCTGCTCTGGCTGGACTTCCAATCAGGAAAGCACTTGGCACACACTTGCATCTTCTTGAAACCCCACAGAGCCAAGCACAGGGTGGTTACACCTAAGCACAACACAGAAGTGCTTTTTTCTGAAGGAAGCAGGGGATCCTAAGCACAAACTCACTTTCTTTCCAGAGTTTTGAGGGTCTTCAGGAATGGCAGGTAAGGGGCCAAGAGATGTTGCTGCCACAAATGGGCTGTGCCTGGGCCTGGGATCTCTTGGCTGCAGGAGGTGCTCAGTGCCGGCATGGCTCCCAAAACCAGGACAGACCCTGGCCTCTCTGCAGGTCCCACCTGCACTCTCGCTGCTCCGCTGATTCTCCAGCCCCTGCCCCCAGCCCCCAGCATGCTTTCATCGTGTTCAATGAATGTAGCACTGCGTATGTCCTGCAAAGGGAAATGCTGGATTTGTATCAGAGAATGTGAAGAGAGTTTATAGAGTGAAAATAAATCTTGAAGAAATGTATCTGAAAAAGTTTATTTTTGATGTAGAGAGGTGGTGCTTTGTAGTTTCTGGTGACCTATGTCTGTTGTAAATAATGTATATTTAATTTATTGCTATGGTAGCAGATTGTTATGTATAAAACTAAAGGTTCACAAATGTATATTTTGTTGCTTAAATGTGTCTTTGCAAAATTCACAATAAATAACATATTTTGTGTCCATATATGTACTCTGTGTGTGTGGCCATGTAGCGACAGCTTTAGAGGAGCTTTTTGGGAACATTCCTTTGAAAACCAGGTGAGGGGCATGGAACCGGGCTGAGCCATGGCAGTGGGAGCCTGGAAGCGCTCACGTGGAGTCAAACTCTACGGCAGTGGAAGCAGAGGAATATTGGAGCCCAGCTCCATCAACCCTTCTGTCCACACCAGCCGACCTTCCCTCAGGACATCTGACTCCTGCATCGCCACTGCCTCTGGACATCCCGGGTAAGCTAACAAGGAAATTGGGTTTTCTCTCTCCAGCTCCTCAGTTCCAGCTTTCCACAGTCTTCAGAGCAAAGTCCCCAGCTGGTTCTGCCAGCAAATTGCAGATGTGACCAGAACCAGAGCTGAGGACACAGTGGTTCTGCCATGCTCATCTGCCAGCGGTCGGGAGGATGACTTTACTGTCTGAGCACCTTCTCTGTCTCCTGCAGGGATGCTCACTGTGCCACAGACTGCTCATCCTGATCACACAAGAGAGTAATTTGATCATTTGGTCACAGGAGCATCTGCAGATGTGAAGACACTGACCCCAGTTAAAAGCGGTTGAATATTCTAAGGCTGTTCCAAATCATCTTCAGATCTTATCAGATCTGGCAGGGCAGCATGAGGCAGCTATTAGGGGAGATGATAAGACCTTGTCTGTCTCTTTAATGAAAGTCTGGAGGTACCAGATAATCATGCTGAACAGTGCTTATTGGAAAACCTCCTGAGTGTAATTAATCAAGTAATTTTCTAGGCACTGTAGGAAAGTAGAAGGAAGAATGAAATCACAGAATGCTTTGGGTTAGAAGGGAAGTTTAAAGATCACCTACTCACCCCCTGATAAGAGCAGGGACATCTTCCACTAGACTCGGATGCTCAAAACCTTATCCAGTCTGGCCTTGAACACTTCGAGGGATGTGGCTCTGCAAATCTACTGGTCTGGACTCAGCTTTAATGATGGCTCTATGTGGCTTACCCAAGCAAGACATCAACTGATAAAAACCAGGTTTGATCTTAATATTTGAAATTGGACTTAGGGACAAGAAAATCCAGCTTGGGTTTGGCTTTGGTTTTGGTTTTTCTTTTAGGCCTGCAAGCTCTCAATACAGTATAAAAAAGCTATTCAGAGTAGATGTTTACTGCAGTTATTTGTCTGTGTGGTTGTATGCAGTGTAGTCTTCAAGGATGAGGTGAGTGTTCCATGGCACAGCCGGGGTGCTGCAGCCCCACAGCAGTCTCAGACTGAAAATCTCTGTGAAAGGCTCAGGATGACACAGAGAAGAAAAACAACTATCCCTGTTCACATACTTTAATAATGGCCCTGTAAATTTATTTGACATGAGGTTTTGATATTTATAGCCAGACTTATGCTTTACATTTTTTATAATAGTGGATGTTTATTTCTCTCACCCACTACATCGCATCCCAGAAAATGCACGAATTTATGACAAACACAAAGTGAGGCTGATGTACTTTCTTTGTAAAATTAGAAGGGTTTGGCACCTGTGGGTGTGCCAACACACAACTCAGTGTGCTGTTGAGCTACTGAAAATGTAAATCCTTCAGTGTTTAATTTCAATAGTGACTTAGTCTCCACGTGGGTGGGGGAAGAATTTTCCAGTTTCATTCCTCGGAGCTGCTGAACTCAGAGGTTTCCTCTTTTGTACAGAAGGTGGCACTGGAAATACAGGAATGAAGTGCAATCATCTGCTTGCCTTTACAAACAGGCTTGTGTCCAGGTAACGTTGTCAGAACACCTGGCAACAGGAGTGTTCCCTCTCTCGCCGTCTATGAGGTCCCGTTCTGCCTCTTGCTGAGGGCTGATTTACCGGGTGACACACAGTTACCACAGAACGCGTTAAAATGTCTGAGCTCCACAGATGAACCGGGATCTGGTGTGAATCGTCAGAGCTCGGGATAGTGAGAGACAGTCCTTAACACTGAGAGCGTTGTCTCCTCTCCAAGGAGGGAGCTGCTGGGTGGCTGTGCTGGCTGCACTCGCGTCCCTAGCCAAGCCACCAAGAGCCGTCTCCTCACTGTGCAGGTCCCTCGATGCAGGTTCGTCTCAGCCCCTCCGGCAAAACTGCAGGACCTGAGCCCAGCTCACCATTAGCAGGAGGAAGGGTTCTTTCGGCTGATCTGAGCTCTGTGGGCAGCCGGGGTTATACAAAGGCGTTGAACGGGACGTGCTTCGCTGGACGCAGTCCCGGAGCCTCGGGATGTGTCGGCTCCTCTCGGGACCACAGCGCGGCGGCATCGCCTCGGCGGAGACACAAACCCGAGCCTGCGGAGCACCGGCGCTGAAGGTCACCTAAAAATACGCAAACGTAGTCGTAGTCGCTTAGAGCTTACAAGCTTGACTAAGTGGGGAAAAAAATCTTTCTTTCTTTGCAATGTCGGAGATGCTGCGGGAGACGTCATATTCATGTCGCACAGTAGCTACTGCTTAGGGATGGAGCAGCTGCTGCTGGGAGAAGTTCAGCTGCAGAAGGCGTGCTTGTGTTCATAATGCTACTAATGTTTCCTTTACAACTTTGCCAAATGCAACAATTTTAAAAGAGCTGCTACAGGAACTTCTTCCTTTACCCTCAAGGCCACTTCCCCTCTGTTACCTGAAGTCAGAAGCTGGCTCAAATTCGGAGTGTAGGAATGGCCACCTCGAGACACTCTAATCACGCCTCCAATTGTCCGACAGGGACCGTGATGCTTTGCTATGGTGCTTTGTCTGAATTTTGGGTGCAGAAGTAGGGACTGGGCTGTATCTACTGTGCTCTATTTTATCTCCGTTTTCTTTCCTTGAAGCCTTCCTAGAGGAATTATTTGTTCAACAAATTAAATGTGTTGGGAATACCACACGTTTGTTCACAATTCTCTGTCATGTATCACTGACACCAGTGGGGATTTCTGCTACATCACTGGCACAGTGCTGGGGCTGAAGAGAGCACTCTGGGAGGTGGTTCTGCTGCTGAAGACACGACCATATTCATTGACAAGCAGAATTAATTTGTTGGGTTTTGTTTGCATGGATTTTACAGGAGTAAAATCCCACTTATTTTCAATTTCTGCGCCATGAAAAGTGTATTGATTTTTCTTCACTTCTGATTGTTCACATTACTGGATTGCTTTTAAATAGTTGGCAGAGATCATTCATTTTCCAGCTCCAACATATTTTACAGACAGTTCCCTGTTTTATTTGTGTGCTTTGGGGAGTTCCACAGTTATACATCATACTGATCACCTGCAAACTGCAGCCCTGGCAGGAGGGAGAAAACTTCTCCTCTGTGCGGTTTTTGCCCCTTCCTGCCTTCTCCCTAGCATCTTCAGCACCAGTGTTTCACCTCCCTGACTTAGAAGTTGGAGCTGAGGCTCAAAAAAACTCTGAGCTGAAGATCAGAACAGGCCCAAGAAATGACATGGCCACAGAAAAATCAATACTGTTGCAAGAGGTGCTGATTAGTGACAGGAGAGTAAGAGGGGTCATTGGTGTTTGTTGTCACAGGAATGTGAGGATGAGCTCACCAAGGGAGTGGGAAGCATCCTTCCAACCCAACACACAAAGGAAATGAGGGAACCTCTGGGCATTTCAGAGCAGAAACCACCGGGCTTTGAAGTGCTGCCCCAGCCCAACACACATCTCTTTACCCTTTCCCCTGAGCTGTGTCACGTCTCCAGGCTGAGCCCTTTGGGATCAAAAACTGTCTGTCCCTATTTGCTAGTAGAGTACTTAAAGCAATGGAGTCCTGATTTCACAGAGGCCTCCAGGCAACAGGGTGACAGTGCTAATAATGATAATTAATTATTCATTTATCACTTCACTCTCAGTGAATAATCTCCAATAATCATGTATAATTTGCTGCTTCAGTGAATTCTCTGATAGTAAACAGAGATGGTAAAATGAAGTCATGGGAGTGAAAACCTCATGCAAAAGGAGTGAGAAACGGGTCAAGACTAAAAAAAAATATATATAAGAAATGTTTGTGCATAATCATTTGCCCAGATCTAGTAATGTCCTGGATTAACACATAGAAGGCAGATAGAGACATATTACCCAGTCTCTTACCCAGATCTTGTTAGAGACTCAGAGATCACTGTATGATCGCAAACAGGACCCTATGTTCTGTGGCCGGAGGATGATCCAGGAGATAGTTTTTTTCCTTCTTTAACCTCATTTTAGGGTGAAGGAAGTGCAATAAGAGAAAGCTGCTTGCCACTGAAGCAATTAAGTATTCATAAGGCCCAAATGATTGGGGCATCCAGACTACAGGTCAAAACCAAGCCTGCCCTGGAAAGTCAGGGAAAGCTGCTTCCAGTGCTTCTCTGGGTGAATTTGCATAGTTTGTGATAGTTAAATGACACTGACTTCCCCATTTGCCTTTTCCCTTCCCACAGCCACTGACAACACTGACCCAGAGGGCTGTGCCTGTCCACATCACGTGCATTTATTGCAAAGCTGTTTGTGACAAAGGCAGATTCCAGAACAAGGAGCTGAGTTGAGTTGTGGTGCTGTTATGGGAAACTGCTGAAACATTGTCTGTTCCCACATGGAAATCTCTTTCAGAAGCAGATTCCACTGTTGTATTTTAGTTTGTGGTGCCTGCTCACATTATCCCTCGCTGACGTACAGTGATGATGCATATGTTGGATCTCACAATGCTGAGAGAATTAACGCTTCAGAAGTGTTTACATCCCCCATTATTGACCTTCTGTCAGTAGCAGAGTGCTAATATTCTCTGCAGAGAAACTAAAGGCACTGACAAAAATCACTGAACTTCTCATCTAAATCTCCAGGTAAGAAATGGCATTTCTGTATGTGAACAGCACTGTTTGGCAACACAAATCCTTACCTGTCTCCCCTTTGAGCTACAGGATATTTGTTCAGTTTTTCTTTTTTTTTTTTTCTGGACAACTGTCTGAAGCATCACTTGGCAGATTTTATTTACTCATGCCTTCCTCTCTTATACCTACTTCCACAGAAGTATTAAAGCATTTAACTTCCATTTATATGTTCATAAGTGGGTGACTGAAGTCTCATTGATGGATGGTGGGATGAACAGTTAGAGCTCTCTTGTGCACTGAAAGATGGGCATTTTCAGACAGAAAATGGAGTCTAACATCTGAAAGCTATAAGGAATTCAGATATCTCATATTTTGGACAGCTGGTTTGAATGTAAAAATCCAGGAAGAGATTTACTAATTTTCTCATTAAGCCACCTGAACCAAATCCCAGTGTCTGTGTGAGATGCTTTCAGTGAAGGACACGGGTGTTTGCCACTGCTAATCAAAACAGTGCAGGCCTGGGAATGCCACACTGGCAGCTGTGGCTGAGTAGCAGGGCAGCCATCCTGAGCTGGTGTTGGGCTGGCACAGAACTGTGGGGGCGGAGCATCCCCACCTGGGAGCACAACTTCCTCTGCAAGCCCAGCCTGGCCCCACGAGCAGGTCAGGGTAGGACCTGCAGCTTGGGAACTCTCCCTTGTGCTGGCACCAGCTCATGCTCTGAGATTCACAATACCCGATCCAGACTTCCACAGTACTGGAGCATCCCCAGCCTGCAGCTCCAGTGCTGCTCACTGCTGAGTAAACGTTAAACTTCCATCTTAAAGGTATGTCCTGAGACTTAATTAATGCTTCTGAAGTATTTTAAAGCCCTCAGATGGCAAGCAGGCTAAAATATTGACAGTCCCTGAGGACTCTTCCCCTTCAGGGAGGAATCTGGGTGTTTTATTTAATGAGCAGCAGTGTCTGAGGTCTGTCTTGACTGATTATTTCTGAGGCAAAGCAGCAACACATTCACACGATGCTGCTGAATTTTAAATAGACTCCAGTTTATCATGGAAATACAGCACTGGAGCAAGTACTCCCTTTTGCACTCCTACAGACAGCCTGGCCTGAGACTCTCCCTCCAGGAACTGCCCCACTGGGGCAGAAAAGGCACCCATGGAAACCACTGCACCCTGAACAAGCTGGGGAAATTTCACCTCTTCTCCCTCAGGGAAAAATGTATGGAGCCAGGTGATTCATCTTTTCTGCAGGAATGTGTCTTGCTCACCTTTTCAGTATCTCCAAGTTAAACAGCATTGGCTGCATTGGGCAGCATCTCTTCTGACACCCTGGGAGTGCTGGGCAGCTCAGCGATGCTGATAAACAGCTTTATGATAATGCAGATTATGTAAATGTACCAGTTTTCCTATCATTTCTTGTGCTACCCATGGGAACAAGTATTTTCTGGTGTGTGAGCAGGCTGCAGCATTCAACCTGCTGCCTTTAAAAAGTATGCTTTACATGTGCTTTACAGAAGCAGAACTATCCTCAGAGGTTCTTTCCCCTGACACCTGAACTAGTGGCTGTGAACACAACGTGAACCGTGTGAAGCCAAATAACCCTCCAGGAATTCTTTCTATTAAAATAATTGCTAGGGCAGAGGAATACTGCAAACAGCTGTGGTTCATCCCATAAACATATTCTCCCTCCTTTTGGAGCCTCAGCCTCCAACTGATGCCAGAGCCTGTCAGCTGCAGGAACAGTAGAACATATTTCCTTTGCAGAAATGAAACGATTACTGTTGAATAAATCTGTTGTGCACAGACCTGAACTCCCCGGTGCGTGCTGCATATGCAAAAGGGAAATGTGACAGTGTTTCACCCTGGATTGAGCTGAAGCGACAGTTCATCTGCCGAACATGCTGGCTGTGGAGCTGCCATGTGTCAGCAGCCTAGCAACACTGAGAGTGATGAAAAAGTCCCCCGAAATCAACCCAGCGCTGAATGGCATCATCTTGCCCTATAGTGTCCTTGCCCTGGCAGGGAAGCAGCTGTGCCATGTCATGGGGACGTGCCGAGAGGAGGTTCCCTGGAAGCCCAGCATCCTCCTTCTGGCAGCCTGAGGGACTGGTGGCAAAGGGCTGCCCTGGGGAGGACAGGAGGATGGGGGACCCTGCGCCCAGGGGGTCTCAGTGCCCCTGGGCTGGGGCAATGGGTGCTTCTGGGCTGTTGTTTGTTCTTACAGGAACCCAGGCAAGAGATGAGTCCCTGGCTCCACCGATCCCCCGAGGTGGCTGCCTGGACTGGAGGGGGAGATGAGATGGACCAGAGCAAACCCCACTCTGCAGCTGTGAGGGGACATGAAGGAAAAATCACAGAGGTCACCGCAACCTATATGTGCCCCCAGTTTCACGGGCTTGGTATCGCCTGACAAAGTCAAACCCTCTGACAGGCCCATTTATTTCTGTAAATCACATCTGAGTGGAGGAGATGAGCAGCAGACACGGTCACTGATGACCCTGATGTACTGGTGAGCTGTCACCAGCCCTTCCTGTCACAGTGGTGTTTCTCCTGCCTGGCCTGCAGGAAGGTGAGGGCTCTGCAGGGAGTGGGAGCAGTGCTTGCCCAGCCCCACGATTGCCTGTCAGCTTGCTCAAACAGCCCGCACTGTATTTGCAAAATATTGTTAATCAAGAGACACAGTTCAAGGCATTTGACTGGCATATCCCGTTAAGTAGTAGCAAACACGCTGTAAAACCACTGTGCTGAGGCCACCTTCCTAATGAATGCAAAGTGGGAGCAATCAATCAAGGCCAAAGCAAAGCCAGTGCTGGCACCGCCTCTGCAAATGCAAATTGAATGAACAGTAATGAGTGTTATTTAATTAGTCCACACAGCTGCAGTGTTACAGCCCTGGGTAGGACACACCTTGTTAAATTTCATGGTATGTATCCCAGAGTGTCTGGGAAAATGATGGAGGTTTGCCATGAGCACACCTTGCACAGCAGACAGGTATTTTCTTGGTGATAAACGCATTACCCTCAGCTGGTGAGCTCTGGATTTAGTGGTGCAAAGATCTCCTAAAAAGCCAGCTAGTTAATGTACAAATTAGCCAGCAGAGTGCAGATTTTTGGTGTGTCGGTGCTTTGGCCAGGATGGTCAAGAGACTGGGAATGGGACCTTGCTGTCAAAGGGTCAGTCCTCAGTGAACTCCCTCCTGCAGCTGCTGCTCCAGGAGCTGTCACTCCATTTGGAGGGTCTCGGGCAAGGACAGGGAAGAACTTTCTGGCACGGTGTTGTGGAAGCTGTCGAGTGGGTGATGTCCATGGCTGTATTTTTGGAACTGGCAGTTTTAAGCAGGGAATTGCAGTCCTCTGGCAGCCATGGACCTCTGTCTTTGCAAACATGTCTCCCTCACCCTAAATCATAGGTGGGAGTGCTGCCCATGCAGCAGCAATGCCTGCTCCCTGTGGAGCTGCTCTGTGTTAGAATCAGCTCTGTGTTCATCTGGCTTCCACTTCACCTGCTCAGGGACTGGAAACCCATTTGGCAGCTGTTCTTAGCACCAAGAGGAAGAACACCTGGGGCCAGATTTTTCCATGAGACGCTTTTATTCAAATCCATGTCAGGAATTTGGTGAAAGAAATATTTTAGGCAATTCTTGCGCCTTTGTTCCTTTTATGTTCAGCATGACCTGTTCTTCCTGTAGGATCTCTGGTCACACTGCAGGGGATGGTGGGATGGTGTTTAAAAATTGATGTTTTAGCAGCTTACGGTTTTAATACAATTTAAATTATGCACATTTTTATTGGACTCATAGGTTCATCAGCAATTAGTCTCTCCCAGCTGCACAGGAGAGTGTTCAGCAGCTCTGTACTGATTTCAGCTTTCGCCTCTGAATTATAGTGACTGGCTGCATCTTAGTGCCTTGGCAAGGTAAACAAATCCACAGGCCGTTATTTGAGAGCTGCTGGTTAGCAGCCATAAATGTGTAATCAACAACTTGGTATCCTTGGAATTAGATCTTCTTAACAATCATTAGTTTCATCCCTTGATGCTGTAATAACCCTCTTGGTAGCAGGCAAGAGCCAATTATACTTCTACCTGGAAAATTATAAAAAGTCTGTGTTGCCACAAATAAGTGAAAATTTTAACCAGCCTAAACCTGCAACACGTGCAGGATTCATCTGTAGTTTATCTGAGGTTGAGCATTGACTATTGGAGATAATACTATGGAAATCCATATTTATTTTGCACATTATGGATTCTTCCACCTGATGCCAAGCTGGCATTGGTGCACAAGTCCTGCCTCCCCTTTCATATTCCTCATGTGGAATCTGTGGACCAGAGCCACCTGCCCAGCATGACCCAAGGTCATGTTTTGAGAGCTGCAGTGAATGAACTTTGATTCAAAAGTGTTTTGTGGAAGGATCCCTGGCTGATGATGCACTGAAATGCTCAGGGGGAGGATGCTGTCATGATACAGTGACCAAATTGCTTTTATCTTTTGAATGTGATGGGGAGCTGCTCAGCCTGGGGGTCCAGAGGCTGGCTTTTCATTTCTCCCTCCCTTCTGCAGCCCCAAGCAGCTCATGGAACATCCCTGGGACCAGCTTTCTGCTCCAGCCCACCCCTGCCTTTTGGGATAAGCCTTGGGGAGGAGCTTGGAGCTCTGGAGTGCTCACTCTCTTCCTGTTTTGCTCCCAGTGCAGCAGGATCTAACAGAAGAACACCCCTGTATCACTACGTTTTTGTTTACCTTTGGTCTCTGTTCATTCAGGGGGAATTTTGCAAGGTGCAGTGAGAAGAGAACATGTACCTGCACCAAGTACAGTGGTTGTGTGGGCTCTTGCTAAAGAAAATCATTAATAATAGGTCCATCCATCCTTCTCCAAGTGGTTCTTATGCCATCCTGCACAAGACTTATTTTTTTGAGAGAAGTGATAAGTTTCTAGGATGTGACATCAGCTTTACAGTCAAGCTGCTGGCATTAGGAGAGGAGAATGGGAATGTAAACCATAAAAATAACAGATGGGAGGCAGATGTGGTAAAATGGAAGCAGAGGCAAATTATAAAACCATTCAAACTGCTCATGCAGATAAAATCAGGGAACAAAATCACATCTGCAATCACAAGGATTGGGTGCCTGTCTGAGAAAAAAATGTTTGACTTTGCTGTTTGTTAGTGCTGCTGGCGGTGGAGGTGTTCAAGTTCAAAGTCCTGGAGGAGCAGTAGGGATTTCTGCTGTAGGGAAACTTGGGCTGTGGCAAATTCATTTGTTGCTGAGGAGCATTTTTGCTGTGGAGGCTTAAAGATGGTGTTTTTTCTCAACCCACACTGCAAATGTTAATGTTCATCTTGTGCCAGTGCAATTACTTTATTGCAGTAATAAAATATCATCCAAATAACTGAAAAAACACGAAGGGAAAAATACCGCTTAAAACCTAAAGGGCAGATGAACATGAAATGGAAACAAAATAATTCTGGGATCTTCTGGAGCCCTACTGGGTGTGTGACAGGGTACTGAGGGACAGGGCTGAGGTAGCGCAGTGACAAGGCTCAGAGCCTGGGGGGAACAGGGACAAGAAGGGCACCATGAAGGTTCTGGTAAAATGATTTTAAAAGACCCAAACAAAAGACATTGTTACATTGGAGTATCTAAAATCCTCCAGCCAGTACCTTCTCTCCAGCAGAAACTGGATATATCTATGCCTACCAATCAGGTTCTCATTTTCTAGTAATTAGCAGATTACAGACTTCCTGAGTCATGAGTTGTGTTGGGCACAAGGGGCTTAATAGCCACAGATAGGTTTCTCCTCTGAATTAATTGGATCTCTTTTTGAACCCATTTATCCTTCTGGCCATCACACATCTCACCATTTAATTACACAGTGTCTGGGGACCTTTAGAGGCACCCCTTCCCATTGTACTGAGCATAAGGAACAGACATCCAGAGTCTCACCTTCTTCACACCACTTATTCAAATCTCACTGCAGGTTTCCACAACATCTGATGCTTATTAAGGCCTCATTTTCTGAGGACACAGGATGGGGAGTCTGATTTCCTTTTCTTAATGAGTTTTCAATTTTTTTTCTTTTATATGCACAAATAAGAGGGATGAGGTCCAACTATGTTCTGAAACCTCTGTTTGGAAGGTAAACAAAGACCCTCTCTGTTCTCAAAGATTGGCTTTATTACTCTAAATTGACTAACTCTTCCTGATACAGGGCTCACTTCAGGATCACAGCATTTGGAATATGCTCTGAAACATTTGGATCAAGGCATTGAAGTGGGTGCTGTAGCCAGGCAGTGTGTCTTACTCTGCACTGGATGAGATTAGAAACACAGCTTCAAACAGAAATGGGAAAAAATACAATAATAGGGAGGGGGAAGGAAGGAGGAGGAAGGTTAGAGACTGAACCTTTCAAACTGCTCATGACCTCTTATTTGCTTTATACAATGATATTCCTATTTATTACAGCCTCAGATCAGAATTAGGCTTTTTCTACCAGTATTTATGATGATGCTGGCAAATTGATGAGTCTTTGTTCTACAGAGCAAATGAGTGATTAAAGTAACCTTGTGTCTAGAGAGTTCTGCTTTTCCTTCTGGCAAGTCTTAGCAAGAGAAGCCCTTGGCCTCTTTGCAGCACCAGGGGGTCGAATTTGTTTGTTGGTTGGTATGGGGCTTTTTTTTTTGGCTGGGATTACCAAGCTAGTACTTAGCCTTTTATCAGAAACCCATAGTTTTCTGTGGTTCTTAAAACATTTCGGTGTATTTTACATTTAAATAGAAACGAGACCTCCTTGAAACAAATTCATTCTGGTTGACTTTGCACATTGATGATTAAAGAACATGGTTCTATTTTTTGTCTCATTCTGAGCAATGTCTCATTAGATTTGCATTTTATTTCTTTTCATATCCATCATGATTTGTGTCAGCAGAATGGTTACATGGATGGACAGCTTATCATCAGCTTCAAGTGAGGAAACAGAACACAAGAATGGTTACTAAAAAAAGGGAAAGGTAATTAACACTGGGTGCCAGAATATAAATGAAGCTTGAGATTTCCATGTTGTTAATCCAAATTAACCCTCGTCTTAATGTTACGGAGTGCAGGAGGAGATTCTGGGCCTCTGCTCATGTCTCTGCATCCCCAGTGCTGTGTATCCTGGCGTGGCACAGCAATGTCCAGCAGTGACCAGCAGCCCTGGCGTGGCTTCAGCTGCTGCTGTGGTGGGACCTGAGAAAGATGTGGAGCTGCTACAGAGCTCCTACACCCAAATCCAAACCCGAGCTGCTGAGCCTGAGCAGTGCTTCACCCACAGTGAAAGCTGCTGGTCACTTGAGAATTCGCAACTGTCTTTGCAGTGCACTTTGCTGTCCCTTCCGTCATTCTGTCATCCAAATGTGGTATGTCTGCAAAGTAATTGGGCTCCATTATTTGATGTATAAAGTGGGAGTGCGAGGGAGGGTCAGGGAGGACAAATTAAAATGAATTGAGAATCTTTATGTGAAGAGAAAAGAGGACTGGAGGGAGCCATGATAACTCTTTACAAATACTTAGGGGGACATTATGAAGAGGACGGAGACCAATTACTCTCATTAGTCAGTGCAAGTGGAACAAGAAGTAAAGCTGTGTGCTGTGCAAGGGAAACCTGGATTGTGATGGGAAAGTTCTGGGGATAACACCACAGAAGGAATCATCTGGAGAAGGTGTTTGTCTTAGCCTTGACCGAAGAACCTGGTAGAGTTCAGACAGCTGACATGCAGACTCCAGGTAATTCACCAGTACTTTAGGGATAATTTTTTTCTGTTTTCATGTCTTCCTGGCATATATTCCTATTCAACCATGGGCATTTTTCCTGTTCTTGTGTCAACCCTCAATATTTGAGGTGACGCCTTAGGTACCCACCTACAATTTGTTGCTCCTTCTGATCATACACTTCTCATGGAAATGGGAGGGAAAAAATCTGGGAGGAACCTGAGTGGGAATCAGGGGGAGTGGATTAGCATTTGCTGAGCTGGGCACAAGGATCACTCAGGGAATGAAGCAGAGGATAATATTTTGAGGTGATAAAACATTAAAATATGAAACTTGCATTTGACTCAGATCCAGCCTCAATTTTTCCTTTTTAAGCTGCAGTTTAGGAAAGCTGAATCCTTGCCAGTGGCAAGTGCAGGCACTGGACTATATTGCAAAAGAGAGAAGGAAATAAATGATGTTACTTGGTGGTGAAAAGACATGAGCAGAAGGAGGACAAAGGAAAAAGGTAACCATGGAGTTGAAACAAAAAGGCACAAGATCCTCCTTACACGATGTGTTAATAAAGGCAATGCAGTGATTTTCACTCAAAGGCTGGCTGAAGAGGTCAGTCAGGTCCATGCCCTGGGGCCTTGGATTCAATGCAGGGTGGTGGTGGTGGATACCAGTGCCCTGCTTTTGGATGAAACCTCAGCTTTCCATTGATAAAGTTACAAACCTTTTGCTCTGTTGGGTTTTTGTTTGGCTGTTCTTCTTTTCCTGTGGCCTGTTGGAAATACACCCAAAGAGTGTGTAAAGCCTGCTGCAAAGGCACGGATAGACCAAATATCCTAAATGCAATGCAACGTAAAACCTCGGGTGGTTGGTTGGTGCCGATTTTCCTCTTCTTTGTGTGTGTCTGTGGTTCAGTGGTAAGAAACAGCGTAAGCCCTTGTTACACACAGACTGGCACCCAGCCTTCCCCCACGTCCAAGCCCAAGCTCCGTGGTCCCTGTTCTGCAGAGGCTGATCCCTCCCTGCTGGGACATCATTCCCTTCTTGTTTTCATTCATTCAGCCCTCTGAGCAGAATCAGCCCCTGAGTAGGCAATGATTAAATAATTGATTTTCTCCCATTCCCTTTCGTAGCTTTTATTGGAGGTACAGACGTCACTACATCCATTCAGGGGAAAGAGATGATCAAAAGACGAAAGACTAGAAAACACTATTTAAAAAATAAACGTGAAGTTATGATGCCTCTGTCTGCCTGTGAAAGAGAGATTTTTATGCAGCTTTTGGCATTTACAAATCCTTTGTGAAAAGGTCACCCTGTAGCTGGAATCTTATTAATACAGAAGAACAGCCCAGAAAATGTCATGTCTTTTTACCCTGATATTTACCCAGAAAGGAGTGACTCAGCACCCGGAGCTCCTCTGCCAGGATGGCAGTAACGAGCTTGAGCCCAGGGCCGTGCTGCCTGGGGGGAGTGGGTTTGGCAGCCGGTGACAGTGCCATGGCAGCTGGTGACAGTGCCCTGCCCATGACCCCAGGAGCAGAGGGTCCGTGTGTGCACACCCTGCACCTCCTCTGACTGCAGAGAGGCACTGCTATATGCAATGTGCATATATATAGCCAAAAATATATATGCATATCTGTATATATGCATATAACTGTTCTAGAGACATACACACGTTTTACATGGTTATGGGTATAGTTTCATGGATACAATCAGTCCAAGTCCCCAGAAGCACAGGGCTCTGTTCTTCCAACTCCCCTTGTTATCAGGGAAATCTCATGATTATATTTTGAAGCTCAACTTCTGTTTTTTGAACATCTGGTATCAGCACTGCCAAGGAGCAAATACTATGGGAAAGGTATTGATTCCTCAGAGATTTAATTCCTTTCATTTTAAATGGTAGCCCTAGCTGCCCTTTGCCTGCGCAGAGTGTGGGGCTCCTGCAGGAACAGGATCTTGTTAATTGTGCTGGAGTCATTTTGCTGCATATTTCAACAATGTGAGTGGTGCAGTGTGATGAACATCTACCTGGGGAAATTGAAGTCTTCAGTTGCTATGGCCAACACATTTTAGAATGAGTACAGAAAAAACCCCAATAGATAAGGGCTTTTAAGCCACAGAGTGGTAAATACACACATAATTCTTTGAGTAGTTTTAAAACACAAACAAAAGCAATTTCTTCATCAGCTGTGGAAATTAAACCCTGGATATGTGGAGCAAGAGACATAGAAATACAAAGACAGAAAAACACTCATCTTTCATTACCACATCAGTTTTTAATCAGCTGGGAAATGCTGCTTCTTCCCCCAGATGAGCAGGTTGGATGGAAAGAATGTTCTACCTCTGTCTCCCCCAACACCTCTTCCTTTTCTCATAGAAATTTTCCATTTTAATTAGATTCTTTTATTACCGCCTTCTTTTCCAGCACATCTTCTCTTGCTTTTAAACTTTTTTCCCTCTACACATCTATTTTTCATTTTCTTCGATTGCCAAGAGCCACAGTGTGTGTCCGTGTGCATGTGCTGTGGGAAGGAGAAGAAAGAGATAAGAAAAGAATAAAAAGAGAGAAAAGATGGAGGAAATTCATCTGACAATTGTTGGAAAGATCAGCAAAAACGCTGACAAGGCCCTTTCATGAAACCAGAAAGTTTTCTTATTTTGCCAAGATGGAGGTTACACCCACAGTCCCTTCTCCACCCTGGCTGCATCCCAAAAGTCTAAGGGGGAGTCAAGCCCTCGCTGCCTGTTATAGCCACTGCTCTGCCTTAAGGACTTTATACAGTGAACAAACCAAGCAGAAACAAGTAATTCCTGGTTTCTAAGCCACTCTCAGCTCACTGACAGCTCTGGCCTATGATGCTGAGGAGGGGGATGCTCATGAACACCATGGGGCTGCTGGCCCCAGATCCTGTGTTGTGCTGTGGGAAATGCTGATTTGTGTCTTTCGTTGATGCATGTTAATGCTTTCATTTGCATCCCAACTCCAATGAAAAATTTATGACTGTTAAACTTCTGTATGTCATAATTAAACACAAACAATAATTTTCAAATAACTGTTTACCACGCTGCATATTCAATTGTGCAATCAATCTCAGTGACTCTTTTTCCTTGCAAATGAAGGGAGGCGGGCCCGTACCCGCCACGATGCGCTCACACCGCAGCCCGTGGAAGATGAAGAGTCAATCTGACATTTCAGGAGAGAGAGGTTACCTGTGGAATAAATAGACTGAAGCCCTGTCATTCTCAAATAGATGCCACCTCCTCCTGCTATTTGTTTGGAGGAAAGCTCCCAGAGAGATGGATGGGGCAAGTGCTGTTCAAACATTAATCTTAATGCAGAGAGGGAAGCAGCTGCTTGCAGAGCTCTGCCAAGGGACCTAAGACTTGCAAGGAATGTGTGTTAGCTGGTCCCAGCCCTGCCACCGGCAGCAGTCCCACAGCCAGGACCTGCTCTGGGGGGAGACAGGGACCAAGAGACCAACAGAGACACCCATGCTTGTGGCAAGCTCTAACAACAATCGGGCAAGGGGATGTGCAGGGAAAGCTCCACTGAGAACTGGCAGAGGAAAAAGACCTTGGCATGAGGATGAAGTCCTACCAATGGCCCTGTCCCAGAGCATTCCTGTCCTTGCCTGCTCAGGTGGCTTTACCAGCAGTGCCCAGAGTGGTCAGCCAGGAGCCAGAGGTGCTTTGGGAGCTGAGGAGTTGGTTCATGCTGAGTCAGTGGCTCTTTAAGCGATGTATTGACAGGATTCAGCAGCAGCCTGTTTCCTTTGTGGCACAAAATCTGAACTGGTGACCTGCCAGTAGGTGCTGATTGGTGATGGCTTCATAGAGAACTGCATTTGTCCTGGAAACAAGGTGAATAAAAGACATAATGGAGTTCAGTGATGCAATACAGAGAGCAGTGTCCTTTTACATTACTAACAACACACACTATGCTGTCTGGATCCCCATTCTCCTGAGGACACCACTAGGAAGCTCTTTGTAAATAGGATGTCTCAGTTTATGTCCTCTCCCAAGCAGCACATTGATCACCCTTTGTGAGTGCACAGTCTCGGGGAGTAAGGACTGCACTGGGTGTGAGGAAGACATTGCTCCCAATCTGAGCTGTGTGGGGACTGTCCACAAGCCCACATCTTCTCCATGGCTGAAGCTGAGACCGCAGCACCCTCCGCTGCCACGTCTGTGGGGATACCACCTGTGCCAGGTACCACATGAGCAGGAGAGCCTGTGTCTCGGCAGCACAAGGGTTGCAGATGGGCCACAAGCCCCCTGAAGGGTTTGCAGAGGGGCTGTGAAGAGCAGGAGGGGACAGAGAAGACCTCTTTGTGCAGCCCCTGAGCTCTGCTGCCTCTGCGAGCAGGTGTCAAGGAGTCCGAGTTGTTAGCTCAAGAGACCTCTAACTGGCTGTGAAGGATTTCTTCTCTCGATTATGGGTTTATATTGTCCCCAGGTTGGTTCTAGTGGCCGGAAGCTATTTCCACCCAGAGATTTTGTGAAGTTGAATATTGTCCCAGACTGGGTCCCTAAAGATGGTTCCTGTAACTCTGGTCCCTGCTCATGCAGGTAAGGACACAGCTGGCCACACAGGAACCCTGCTCTGTCCCGCTGCCAGCAGGGCCAGGTATGCCCTGTGGAGCAGCCAGCAGGGGATGCTCCCAGTGAGATCGTGTGTGCTCAGCTCTTGCCACATCCAGAAGATTTCAGCTCCATGGACCATCAGCTTGTTGGCTTTCATAAGGACTGATTCCCTAATTAAATTAAATTCTTTAGCAATATTTAATGTTGCATATGCAACATTAATTTTTGTACTAACATGATCAGTGCCTTATTCACACTTGTTTATTTTCAGAGTGTTAACACAAACTCTGTTGTAAACACATTTTCACAAGCCAAAAGCAAAGCATAAAAATCAACAAATACATTTGTATAATGAAGATTCCCAGTTCTACAGTAAATGTGATGAGAGAAAGAATGTCATGAGAGCAAGAGAGGCTTTTGGAGGGCCCTGCTGCTCTGACACTCTTGTCATTTCATAGGGGAGCTGCTCTCACAGTCACATCCAGCAGCAAACCCCACCTGGGAGTTTAACTAATCCCAGAACATTTTGTCTTCCCTTCTGGCTAAGCCCCGGGTCCTGCCTGGGCAGCAGGTTACACACGGGGTAGAAAGTTTAAGGGGAAAAAAAGGCTCTGAAAGGCACAGGAAGCCTCACTTTGGACTTTGGCATAGATTCAAAGTGCTCCACTGAGACCTCAAAACTGTGTCAAACAAATGTAACTTATTGTCTCTTTCCCTGTCCTCAGTCCCTAACAAAGTTGTTTTCATTATCAGGGAAACCCCTGGAGAAGTGTTAGCATCGTAAGTAGCCCTTGTAAGTGGAACCAAATTAGGGAAGCCAGCAGACAACAGAGCAGAGCAAACAGATTTCATTTTCTATCTATCAGGTTCCATTAGCTCCACAGACAGGTCACCATCCCAGCCATGGCCTGTCTGCGGTCAGAGTGCACCCAGCAGATTGAAATGGAAACATGTCTGCTGCTGAGGCTGACACTGCTATTGGATTTAACTCTCAATCACCAGCTGAGCGAGGGACCGTGCAATCCACTGGGCACCAGGCGGACACATTCCTACTACATCCTGTAAGCAAAGCTCTCCACAGTGGTCACCTGGTTTACACATACCTCTGATGCGCATCCAGGTGAAATCAAACTGCTGCTGAAAAGGTTCTTTGCACCCTGCTCTGCCACACGCCACTGCAAACCCTTTTTACCCACCAAACTCCTTCCAGCATCTGCAACACATCACTGGCAAACTGCTTAAACACCACAGCAGGAACTCATCCAGCCCTGGCAGTGGTGGGACACAGACTCCAGTCACCTGAACAGCCCTCACAGCTACAGGGGAAGCACCACCAGGAAGTGAAGGGAAGAAAATTTACCTTGTAATTGCTAACAAGCCCCATTTTTCCTTGCTAGCACATAAACAAGGGATTTGGGCTCTCTTGCTGCATTAATGCCACTCATGAAAACTAACTGGGGAGGCTGGATGTTTTTTTCCAGGGTAAGGAGATGTTCCAATTACCAGTAAATTGCCAGCACTTGCAGCACAATGCTGCATATTAACTCAAACAAGTGAATGTTCATTGAATTACCCAGAAGAGTAAACAGTTTTTTGTGGGGTGTGTAAATAATCCCAGGGTAGGAAAGAAATTGGGGAAAGAGATTTTAAAAACTAATTTGCCTGGGCAGAGAAAAAAATTCAAAGAAAGTGAGTAAAAGAAAGGGTTATCAATTAAATGGTTATTTTAATTGTTTCGAGCTGGGTCATGTATTCTTGACTGGAAGGAGCAGTCCCATTCTGCCACCAGCACTGCATAGAGACTTTCCTGGGACAGGAGAACATGAGCAGCTCCATCCCTGCCTTACAGCCCCTGCGGCTGTCCCAGGCTCCCCATGTCAGGAGGAACACGAACCAGGTGCTGTGGGGAGGAAGAACGGGATTCAGGCGTTTCTGTACTTTCCACCTGAACCAAACTCCGATGTCTCTCCAGCTCAGTGTCCATTACAGTCACTAAAGAACAAAGGCTTAATAAATGCACGTGGCTTCAGGGGGTTTTCCACCATTTTCTTTTTTTTCCAACTCAGCTCCCTCATCACTGAGCTAATGCACTAATGGACACTTACCATTACCTAACTTCCGACCTAATGGGCCCAGCAAATAAGTGAAAGGCCCATAAAATCAAATTTACTGAGCGCCATTCCTTTTGCTGTCCATTAACTGAAACTATTTATCAGGTTAAACAGATCCAGGGTATGGAGCTATATTCGTCTTGTATTAATGTTATTACGTGGACATTTCAGGACCCTGGGATCTCCAACAGTTGCAAGGAAGTGCTGTGAGACCAAGCTGTCACTCCTGGCAGCAGTTTCAGAAGCAGGAGGGGTGCACCAGCCTGGAAGATGGGTTTCTCTTCCTTAAGGCACAAAGGAGCTGCAGTCAACTGACTGCTGCAACATTCCTGGGAACAGGAAAGTGCTGTTAACCTTAATGACAGTGTCTAGTTTATAAATAACCAAACTAGAGTCAGATAAGATGAATTTCAGAAACTTTCATGTATATATATTTAAAGGATTTTCACTTGCTAAGTTACTTTTTTCCTTTCTAAACTCCCAAGGCCCCAGTAAAGCCAGTCAATACACCATTACAATCATTTGGGGACCAGTAAAGCTTTGAAAAATAGTATCTGTGCTGTGGATTTCAAGAAACCATTTGAACCACAGTAAGCCTTGAAGATAACTTTGAAATGTATTTTGATTTCTCAATAATTTCTTGAGAACCACTAAAAGAAATGAAAACTCTGCACCCTGGACAGACACAGGCTGGGAAAGCACTGTGAGGGGGGAAAAAATACTGTCAATACTTAGGAAAGGAACTAAGGAGTGTCCCCAAAGCACTGTTTTGCTAGCAGAGGAGACAGCTGGAGCTCTACTCTTCCCCTGTCCACAACACCATCTCCACCCCCAAGCCTCGCTCTGCACCCTTCGGGTGCTGCTGGTCCCTGCTGCCAGATCCTCAGAGCTGCTGCAGCCACGGCTGGGGCTGCTGCCACCTCAAAACACAAGGAACTGCTTGTGCAGGTGGTTTCCTGCTTGAAATGGTGTTTGGTCCCCAGAAACCCAGTCCTTCCTCTCTCCTTTCTCCCACTAACCATCCATTTGAATATTTTCTAAAACAAGAGAGCAGCTTCAATGCATCCAAGTGATGGTATTTGTATTGAAAGCCGTGCTGTGCACACGGTTCACAATGAATCAAACAGCATCTAATGTCTCCTGACCTACTTCTCAGATCCTTCCTCGTATCTGCTTAAACTAAAACCCTTGCTGGGATTAAAGCATTCATGGCATCTGTCCAACCGTCAGAAAAGTCCATGCTGGAACCACAAACCAAGAAAGCTGCTACTGGCAGTTTCAGTGTTGTATTTTACCTTCAAAACAGGAAAAAACTTAATAAAACTGTGAATTATCACACCCATGGGAAGAGCTGGAGCCTCTCATTGCAGAGTGGTGCCTCCAGAGCCAGAACCGGCCTCTGAATGTACCTTTCTTCCTGTGCAATGAAAACAAGACATCAACAGAAATTAGGATCTGTTTTTGCTCTTAAATCACTTCATTTCCTTCAGTATTTGTGCTATAGATGGGAATTAAGTAGTAAAGGATTTCAGGCTGTTAAACAATTAAATGCCTGGTTCTCCATTTTGTCAGCTGTGGGTTAATTTGGAGGCACAGGCTGCTCTTTGCATCTGGAACATTTCTCAGTTGTCAGCAGAGCGAGCTTTGTTCTGAAGGCCACAGAGGTACCAGCTTTGAGCAGGAACCAGACCCTGGAGAAGTGACAGGGATGCACAATCTCACCTGTGAGATGGTCTGTGCCGCAGATGGGAAAGAATTCTGAGGGGAATTTTCCCCTTTTTTGTGAGTCCCTCTCTGTGCCCTAAGAGTGGCTGGGGACAAACTGAAGCCAAGCCCTGTGTCCCACTGAAATGAGGGTGGGGTCACCCTGTGCCATAGCAGTGCTCGGGTGATGTCCCAGCCACAGCAGGTCCAAGGCTCCGTGTCGATTCTGGGCACTGCCGAGCTGCAGCTGTTACTGGGGTTAACAACAGTGAAGTGAGGAGCAGGAGTCCAGTGTGCATTGGTTTTCAGTTAATTTAGCAGATGATGTCAGCTGTCCAGGCTCAGGCTATTTCTATTCGTCCCCATTAACCCCAGCTCTGACAGATTGTACCGCCGCACTTTGGGGACCATCCATCAGTCCCCGTGACTCCCCGTGACATTGCTTCCTGTATACTCAGGGTGACTGAAGAAAAATTCCATTGTTTCTGTGGGTTCCCATTCATTCCTGAGGCAGGATCAGGCCTCCAGGAACCCATGGTGCTGCTGGAAAGTGGGATTCAGACATTGGTGCTTGGCCCTTTCAGCTGGGTCAATACCTGAACCAATGCCTGCTGCAAGTGGCCACCAGGCACTTTGGAAGGCTTCCTGCAGATGAGCTGAAAAACTGCTGTCTCAAGTCCTCAGGGTCTGTGAGAATTTGACTATTTGTGTTTAATCACTTTTATCAGAGATGGGAAACTCTAAGTTCTGCTTAAAATCTTGCCACCTTCTTGCATATTGAATTTCTGTTTTAGCAGGAACAGGACTTTCAGTCTAAAGCCCTTGCAATGTCAGTGAAAGATGACTTGAGATGTGTGATGTGGTAAAGATCTTTCTGATTTTTCAGGGGATGTTTCATTATTTCAATTTTCTCATGTTCTGGAGACGAAAAAGGATTCCCGTACAAGGAGTCCTTTGGAAGAGGGAAAATTTTGGTTACTTCAAAGGCTCGGTTTGAACAAAATATAGTTTTACTTGAGCCTAACTTGTGGAAAGTGCCAGAAAACGGAAACATTAAATACTGAAAACACAAACAGGCACTCCTCCTTGAGCACCCCAGAATGAGGCTGGAACGCTGCCCCCTTGCCAAAGTGTTTTTTTCCTTCCAAGTTCTCCTTAGAATACACGTTTTGTTGGAACTCCACAGCCTCAAACACCTGCAGTTACAATGATGCCATGGTTAAGGTCTGTGTTCCACAGGAAGTCAGCCCATCCAGATCTGGGCAAATCAGCCCTTATTACTTATTTATGAGAGTTAATTTCATGTGCTGGCATTTCACACACCATATGGAGGAGCGACTGCCTGAGCCAAGTTGCAGGCAGCTCTCAGCTGCCTTTTTTTTTTGTTGTTTTAAATATTGCTGCTCGTGACTGAAGCAAGGTTAATCACTGCCTTTACTAAGAAAAAATACTTCTTGAGAAGCCCCAAATCCTCACCTCCCAGGCAGTATTATGCCACAGAGAGCTGGTGTGCCCCAGTCAGGCCACCGGCTGCCTGGTGCCCCAGTATTCACAAACAGATCAGTGTGGTGCATACAGTTACAGGTAACAGAGCTTGGGTATGTGCAGCCACATCTGATAATTTTCACAAGCACCTGGTATTTGCTCATCTGATGGTGACAAGTGAACAGTCTGGAGTGACTAGCCATCAAAGCCTGTGTGCTGCACCCTCAGCAGCTCAGTCCTGCTGCTATGTTCTGTGCTGCTACTGTCACTGAGAAACCTTTCCTCACCAGTAGTTTCTGTTAAACTTGGCATCTTTGTCACTTTTGGGAAGCTTTTTGTAAGGGTGTCAAGGCCCAAGTTTGACCAGAAATTCTTACTGTGTAAACAAAACTAGAACTGTGCCCACTGGGGATTTGCATTGCTTCAGCTATCCAATTAGCTGATCCCTGACATCCATCCAGACAAAAATATACACCCCAAAATATACAGCTTTTTTCAGTATTTCTCCTTTTCAGATGAGGTATGTCTCCAAAGATAGCACTGAGACAGATTCACTGGAAGGTTGTGGCACTTCTGGTATTTGCTGTGTGAGAATGACATTTGTGATAAGAAAAATGGAAGATGTGGAGCAGTAACAATGGCAAGAACATTCCACTGGGGACAAAGAAATTATATAAGGTAATGAAAGCTGAAATGGTGGGATGGCAGGAAGGGGACCATGGCAGCTGGGAAGCAGAGGAGCAGCAGTGCTGAGGTGGGCTCAGGGAGCAGCTTTTGTCTGGGATGAAATTAGCAAGAGAACAGCCCTGGCTTCTGGCACTGAGGGGGACCTAGAGGAGCCCCTGAGTGAGCCTCCAGGGTTGAGCACGTGGGTACAATAATCACAGCTGCCTGGTTCTCCCCCTGCATCCTTCCTCATCACAGCACCAGTTCCCTCTCATTTTCCCCACGTCTTATTAAAATCTCTTTTCTCTTGGAGATTTCCATGGCTAGTGGATCCGACATAAAGTTGTTTGTTTCCTTCATTTTTGAGGTATGTTTGATCTATCTTTGAAGTGCTACAAACACTGCAATATAAAACTGTTCTCATTACAATCTGAAATTAAAATTTAGTAGAAGATGTGCAAAGCAGAATAAACTTTCAATTAAAATCTAAACACTGTAGTGAGAAAGAAAACTGGAGGGAGCTCCTAGGCTTCTTTGCATTAAAAATGCTTAAGATTTAATTTCACTGTGACATCTCCTTGGAATTACACTGCTAATTGATCAAATTTTGTCTGTCTGTTATTTAAACTTTCAATAAAACTTAGATTAATGGAAGGTGTAATTCTCCCGGGCAGAACAAATATTCCCATTGTTCATATCAGGTATGGAATAGCAATGCCCCTACTAACAGCTTCTGCATTCAACCTGGGAACAAGAAGTTAATCAGAAAAGTGTGGTGATTCCTTAATTGCTCAAATGAAAATTTCTCTGTGTGCCATTCTCCTCTCTCGTGCTTCCACACCCCCACTCTCCACAACTGCTGCTACAGATCTTTAAAACCACACAAGGCAGCATTTCCATGACTGATTTACTTTGTTCCTGATGGAAATGAAACCCCAGCTTGCTCTACCCATGGTGTCCCAGAAGCACCTTCAAAGAAAGCAAGCAAGCAACAGCTTTATGGAATCACAGAATAATGAGGTTGGAAAGATACTTAGGACCCCCGAGCTCAGCTGTTCCCTCAGTGCTGCCAAGGCCACTGCTGAACCCTGTCCCTGAGTACCACACCTGCAGGTCTTTTAAATCCATCCAGGAATGGAGACTCCACCACTGCCCCGGGAAACCTGTTCCAGGGCTGGACATGTTTTCCATGAAGAAATTTTCCCCAGTATCCAATCTAAACCTCCCCTGACACAACCTGGGGCTATTTCCTCTCATCCCTTGTGATCGTCTAGAAAGGATGCCCACTGCAGTAAAAATTAGCTCCCACCTCTGGCACCACAGAGGAAGGAGCCTGAGTCAGGAGGCAGGAACATCCCACACTCCTGGAATGCCCAAGGAACCTCTGTGCATCCCAACAGCTTCTGGCTGAGGAGGACCCTAAGATTCATATCTGGCTGTGTGGACATTACTCTTAAAGAGCCTTTTGGTCACACACCAGCTGGACCCCAATGCTTGTTGAGCATGTGTCTCCCACAGGCACCCACAAGAGCTGCAGCTGTGAATGAGCCTTTTGCTAGCACAGGGGACCTCGAGCCCCAGCTTTTGAAGATTCAGTGATTTTCCTACACAATACACATGCTGACACAATGTATTTTTGGATGTTTCTGGGGGTAAAACCATTTCTCTATTTCAAACTGAGTTTGAATAAATTATAGAAAGCCTCTCCAAGATACAGAATGCTTTCCAAATTGCTTATTTTAGTTTTCCATCTCAGTGAGGACTAAAATCTCTTGTATTTTTAGAGAAAGTGATCGACAGTCAAAGTACCACCTGTGGGCTGAAATGGTGCTTGCTCCAGAAAACTGGGATCAGTCTTGGATGAAGGACATGCTACATAGACATGACAACACACTGTTCACAGATACTAATATTAACATACTACAAAAAATTAGAGCCCATTTTTACCATTCTTTTCCACTGTGAGAGCAATGTATATGTGCCAAACTGTTAATATTCACAAGAGGAGGAAATCACACATTATTCTTCCCTGATTTCTGCTTTTCCAGCAAATTTACTCTCTACCAGACTAAGACCTTTTGTACTACATCTAATAATAGTCAGAAGGGCTCTAACAAGACAGAGGAAGAATTCAGGAAGCAACACCTAGTTTGTATTCCTGCAATGGTCCTGTTTGTGGTGAGGTGCTAAATTAACTCCCACTCAGTCATTGTGAAAACAAGCTGTAGAGAATAGCAAGGAACTTACAGTTTCTTCTGAATTAATGCTGCATGGTAGCACTTTGTTTTAAGAATAATTAATGATAATTCAGTGGTGGAAGAGCCAGTCTTTTGATGCCTCTGAAGCACGTCAGTGGTAGATGGCTACAGTTGTATCGGCTGGGAGTCCTGCTTAAAATGTAGCCAAATATTTTCATAGCTGTGATTCATCTTTTCCTCCTCCCAGGCCTGTGCTATATTTATTACACATACACTTCAGGAGGAGAAAAGAAAAAAACCTGGTGTACTTGAAATGGGAATAAAAGGGTGAATTTCAGGCACTCTGCTCACACCAAGCCAGGTGTCACTGGGACACTACTGTGGATAGGAACTAGAAGGAGGGATGCTGATCCACAGGAGAGATTGCAGGTCCTCATACATCCCTCTGACCTCACAAAGGCGGCAGCCCTTGGAGCCTGAGACCTGGATGCCTGGCCAGGGCTGCAGCTGTGCTCCCTGCAGAGGTTTAGTATTGCTCAGCTGAAACATGGCACTGTCTTTTCTGCCTGGTTGAGACAGGGCCTGTGATGGGGTCTTGGTAGGAATCTGCATAAATGATTGATCCAGGTGAGCAGCACATGCCATCCTCATTAAAGTATCAAGGGGGCTGGAAATGAAAAAGATTCATGTCTGCTGCAGGAGGCTTTCGGGGATCAATATGTTCCAACATATGTTTTAATACTTCCTCAGTTCTCACATGTGTCTCATGAGATTTCTTTATTTATCTTTTTTTTTTCCCAGGGTTATGAAGCCAACTGTTTTTGATGCGTTCTAAGGCAGAGACCTGCTTTTCATAATAAATCTCTTTCCTAGAAGGTGAAAAGCATGAAGCTGTGTTTCTTATCCAAACAGACCATGATCAGATTACACTGCGCACAGAGCCCTGGCTGCTCCCACTGCATGTTGCTGGAGTGCTCAGCACGCCTTCGGGGAGATTATTGTTCCAGAAAGGGGCTAAACACAACTTTTGCTTGTCGGTGCTTCTTCAACATTTTCTCCTCCCTTTATCTCTCCTTTTCCCGGAGGATGCTGTGCTTTGATGTCTCTGTAATACAGATCATACCGACACTGAGGTGAGTGCAGATCTATACTGGAAGTGGGAAAAGCTGTTCTCTGCAGCACTGGAGGAGGAGGGTGAGCAACCCATGGAATGGGATTTGATAAGAATGAAAGGGAAAAGGGCATGAGACTGTGTTGAAGCATGTGGGACATGCAGAGCACCCCTATTTGTGCTGGCCTAGGAGCACAAACCAGTTCACAGCTGCCCTGTAACTTTGCTTCTGAGGCTCATGTGCTTGGTAACTAACCCAGCTCCTCATCAAACTAATTAATTGAGAGAGCCCAAGGGGCCACTTGAAGCCAGTTCATGGCAGGATGCTGTGAACAGCCCCCCTTGCTCACTGCAGAGCATTGGGCGGATTCTCACAAACCCAGTTCAGCTGTGAGCTGGTGGGTGCTCTTGGAGCTGTGCCAGGAGCAGGGTGGCTGTGACCCCTTGCCCCTCAAGGGGCTCTGATGGTCCTGGGCTGACCTGGGGGGCTGTGATGCTTCTGGTCTCCCCAGCCCTGCTGGCTGGCCCCAGAGGCACAGTGGCCACTGCTCCAGCCCAGGGTCACCTAGACCACACAAATCCTCTATCTGAGGTCACCTTGTCCTTCTCTTTTGTTCCAGGAAGATGAGACCAGCTGTTTCTGCAGTAAGTGGGGTGATGAACAAACCACGTGTGGCACCTCCCACATTTCACTGTGTTGCAGTTCACTGTGGAGTCCATCACTGCTGGGTGGGAAGGAAAGACAGGACGTTTTCACATCCTGCTCTCATTAGCTGTGTGTGCATGTGTTGCTCTTTTCTCCAGCACTTCCTCCTCTCACAGCAAAACCGTAGCAAGAAAAGGAGCACTGCTGGATTCAAACCTGGGATAAAAGGCTGTTATACAAGAAATCATTGTATTCCAAAAATCCTATCCCAGGGGCTAAATAATAGGATAAAAAATAATGATTGCATGAAATCCAAAACCAACACAAGAAAGGAAGTCTTTGCAATTGCAGTACCCTACCCAAGAGAGCCTAGACTATCTCATTATTGCACTGGAAATGCAATTTATTGGTATTCACACCACCATATAGCTGCCATCAGTCAGCATTACAGACTTGTAATTTTCTAAGTATATGATGTTTGGTAAGTACAGGTCTCTGACAGCACAGAAATGTACAAAAGCCAAAGGGCAGGAGGAAGCACATGCTGCTCTGGTTCCATTTCACATGCCAGAAGGAGGGATTTGGAATAACCTTTGCTGTTCTCACTACAGCACATCCCTGATCTGACATCCATGATATCTGTGCTTGGACACCATGCTGTGGTGGGAAGGACTTGAATTTGCATCTCCCAGCTATCCTACACAGAGTGCAGAATTATTATTTGTACCCTAAAATTCCCGCTAAAATCTTGCCTGGATAATAATTTCTGTGCCCTCTGCCCCTCTGCCTTTGCTGAAGTCAGTGCTTTCATCGAGCCCTGGAGCAGGTCTCACCTCGCTGCTGAATGAGGGAATGTGTCTGGGAATCACAGGGAGCTAGTGTAAGTCAAACAGGGAGCTTTGGACGCTCAGCTGCCGGGCTGACTGGTTTGATTTCCCTCTACAGCAGAAAGTGCTTGTGAGAACAAAAACATCCAGCAGGTGCTGAAACCTTGTTCCTAAATCGTGAGATTGGGAGCTCTAGACACTGACAGGCTGCAAGGCCAGCTTGGCGAGGCACACCTCAGGCACGGCTCCTGCCCACCGGCTGGGGAGGATGTGCAGCTCCCTGGTCTGACCCTGGTCACAAGAGCGCTAATGAGTCATCACCAATTCCTCATTTTCACCCTAAACAAGGGGTCTATCTCGGGCTTTGCCTTTCTCTCGTTTGGACAGCATTTGATAACTGAATCTGACATGATGACACAATTTCCCAGCTCATGGGCCCTGGGAACAGGGACTTCTTTTTGGCTGTCCTGCCTGAGAGATCATTTGAAAATAATTAAAAGATGGAGTCTTTTATGTAGTTTATGATGCTTTGATCAAGGTTTTTAATTAACCTATCTTGCTTTCAGCTACTGCAAGTTCATTTCACCCTCATTGATAATACCATACTGGGATTGAGTACAGCGCAGTGGAGACCGTGAGCCACAAGGCTGCAGGGCCTGGCTGAGGAGCTCCTTTAACCCCTTGGCCACCGGTGCCTCCTGACAAGGTTCTTAGGGGGATGTGGGACTACTCTGAGTGTGGTGAGGTGGCTGGGGAGCAAATGGCAGCAGCTGGCAGAGCATGCTGTGCCAGATCCCGGCCAGGCACAGCCAGAGAGCCGGGCAGTGCATCCATCACCACTCCTGCCAGTACCAAGGCCAGGCCATTCATCAACCAGTCAATTGGGAAGCAGCAACAGGGGCATGGTCAGGACACGTCTCAGTGCTGCTGCCAGTGACAAGGGAAGTGTCAGGCTGAAATTAGTCAACCCGACTCCTACAGTCAGAGAGACACGGGTCCTTCAGAAGGGTAATTTGCTCCATCAATCTGTGTGGAGACATTGAACCACTTGCGCGAGGCCAAGTCAGTGGGGAGGGAGGTATAAATGTCACCTGACATTAATGCTGATGCCTCTGCACTGCGAGGGAAGCTGCTCTGAATCAGCTCAGGGCAGACCTGTAGTGGCAGGAAGCTGGGGAAGATGGAAGACAAGTTATGATGGTCCTGCCCAAGAGAGGCCTGTCAGAAGGACCAGAGCAGGGAAGGAGTTAAAGCTCTCCTGTCTTACAGTGCTGCTCCCTCTACCAAAGCTGCCATCAGAATGAACTTCTGTTCAAACTGCTAAATGTGAGGGTATCTCCATTAACCTCCCTGTGCTGAGCTCTGCACCCCTCAGACTGGTCACAGAGTGTGGACTCTGTATCTGATCAAGGAGGACCAGGATGCCCTGAGACCAGGAGCTGTGGCTGACTCACGATTGACCTCCCTCCAAAAAATTGCTTTATCTATTTGGTACTGCCTGGTCAAAGCAGCAATAACATGTCTCCTGGTGCTTCCACTCAAGGTCACAATATGAACTTAATATTGAACAAGAGCCTAAAACATATTCTGGCAAGTGAAGAGACTTACGGTGTGCTGTGCCAACGGCTTTCCAAGAGGCACTGGAATAGGCTGTGCTAATAAACCCTGCGGAGAGCCATCGCGTGGGGGAAATGCTGAATCATTGCAGCTTCCTCTGAACAGCCACTGAGGCTGGATAAATCCATTCTCAGCAACTTCTTTAAGAAGCATTTCTTAGAAAAGTGTTTTTAAACAAAATTGAAATTTCTATCCCATACCATTAACTTAAGGAAAGGCTAATTAAGACCAAGCTCCTGGAATAGAAAGAGTCTGTTTCCGAAACTGTCACAAAAATATGCATTTTCATGATGCTGTTGTTTCCTTAAAAAACCCCAAAATCTTCTACATCCCAGTTCCACTGCCCTGAGACAGTCCTATAGACAAGTGGTTTCATCTTCTTTTTTTCCCCCTAGTCAGAT
>JACBWW010000032.1:0-209300 GCA_020086605.1 Lanius collurio | reverse complement strand
CACCAGCATGTTACTTTCTTTAGAATTGCTGGAACTAAGATGTGGCTCAGGTTTTATGAAAATGCAGTAGGACAGGAGTCCCAGACCCTTCTGGGATTTTTCTGACAAATCTGACTAGGGGGAAAAAAAGAGAAAGTAAAAGACCCAAGGAAAGTAAAAATTAAGTTGTTTAGAACAGGAAATTTTCTTAAAGACTTGAATACCTGTGGAAAATGTGAGAATGAAATAAGAAAAATATTTATTGAGACTCAAAGCCTCCAGTTAAAAACAAATGTAGTGAGAAAAGTGGCTTTCCACTTTTAATTGTCTTTACCACACTAACTCTGTATCAGTCTCTTCTAAAAGCCTATTAATTCTGTAATTTAGTGCTAGCAAGAGCTGCGAGACAGACAGAACCACCACTCTTTTTTTCTTAATTCATTGACTAAATGACATCAGCTATCAATACTAGGGGTGGTTTCTCCTCCAAGGCTTTAAATACTAAAAATTAAAACCTTTTTATTGTTTACTGAATAAAAAAGTGCTGGCACACCAGTTAACAGAAGGGGTGCTACGACATTAGATGTTGGTGTGTTAATTGTGGCTAAAAATAACCTGACAGGTCCGAAGAGCTGTCGAGTGAACAATTTTCCAAGCAGGAGGGAGAATTAGCTTGACTGCTGCAGCTAGATTCAATGTATGTGTTTAGCCATAGTTTTAGAGTCTATTCTGAAACTAGCCAGAGCTGGGAATAGAGTTATTAAGGCAGAGACAGGCCGGTAGGTGGATTTGTTGACATTTGAGGTTGTATAACTAAGTAACTGCCAAAAAAACCCCCACTACCTCAGAGCCAGCAGCAAAACTATGTCCATATTTGAGTCTTTACAAATCACTAGGAAAGATACTCAAAGAAATAAGTAAATCAAAGCCGTGTGTCCATGAGGAGCACATGGACCTGCAGGAGACCATCAGCTGGTCTAGGGCACCTCAGCCCAATTCACAACTAAGGTTCTTTTTTTCTAAGATAACTTTCAGTGTAACTGCAGTGGAATTTCCCGCTCATCTGTTGTCAGGGTGCTTCAGTCCCATGGGAAGGATGCTGCCTCCTCCTGCTGAGCTCCTGATCCCGTGCTGCACCTGGGATGGACCCTGTACAGACCTGCAGCATGGAGAGGGGCATGGAATACAGGCCGTCCCATTGCTGGGCACAGACACTGCTCTCACCACTGCACTGGTGGCACCAAGTGTCACTTTGTCCTCCAGTGCCAGGAAAGCAAGCAGAATGCCTTAGCCTGTCTGACAATTTATTCCCCACTGATTCTGTCAGAAGAGAGAAAAAAAAAAGAAGCAAAAAGTCCTTAGATTCAAGGTTTCAGAGCTCAGGACTGATTTTCGTGCATATACTTTGTTCCTCACTTTAGAACCATCAGGTTTTCTTTCTCCCAGGGAACATAAACAACTGAATTTTAAACCAGACTCCGCAACTAACATGACATTGTGAAGGACATACCATCTCTAGATGAGTTAGTAAGTATTTATAGAAGCATTTTCTTCCTGGCACAGCTTTAACAAAGCAGTGTATCTAATTTCCTCTGGAGAAATGTGTTGGAGAAATCAGTAATATAAGTCTCATCATAAATAGTAATGAATAACTTCTCTGGCATAGTTGCTTATTTAGTGAAGTTATTTAAATATTAATGGTTTTATAGGTACACTCACAGGGTAAAAATCCATGACAGTAATACCCCAAAACTAAATCCAGGATTCCATGGTCTGAATTACAAGGCAGGATGTGGATCTAGTTACTGGACACAACAATATATGGAATAGCTCAAACCTTCCCTTAAATATCAGAGATTTCATGGAGACCTGCTCCTCAAGAGCATCGAAACCCAGAACACTCAGAGCAAACAATTAACTCGCATGACCACAGCCAAGCTGAGGGGCAGGAGCACAGAGTCTGGCACAGTGGGGGACAGGGCCACGTCCTGCTGGGACAAGCCCATGACAATCTGCTTGGCCAGAGCGTGGCTGCCTGGAAGGCAGCAGTCTGGGCTCAGAGCACAGGAGCTGCAGGGCCATGACCCAGCTGTGGTGACAACAGGACAGGAAGGACCAGCCCCCACGAGCGGTGGCCATGGTGGGGCTCCCTGGTCTCCCTGGTGTTGGGGTCCCCATCCCTATGGTGAGATGGAACTCCATGCAATGCACCCTGTCCCCTGCACACAGCAGTGATGCCTTTGGTTGCTTTGATGTTAGCAGCAGGAGACATCACAGCAGTGCTGAGATGCTTATTATCCCCTTGGGTTCTTTTCTTTTATTCGTCATGGGTTTCAGCCTGTTGTATAATATACATTTTTCAAGTTAAGCATCAAAACAATGAATACAAATGAGCAAGGAAGTGTTCACTTGCTGAAGGAGGAGAATTACTAAGAGCAACACTGCGCAGTATTATAATGCATTTCCACTACTACACCAGTTGTATTAATGTATTAGAGACATCTACAAAGACAAATTGCAGCTTAGTTCAAAGGCAAGAACACTCAAATGCCTGTAAAACACTGCAGGCTGCTCTAGGAGATGCTCTCCCTGAAACAATATTTGGATTTCAGATCTCTCCTGGCATCAAGAACAATATGCTCCTGCTCCCTCTTCCTAACTACACCAGCTTGTGACGGCACGTGGGCATTCCCATCACTGACCAGGATGCACAGACAGCCACGGGCAGAACTGATGGCATTGGCTTATCCGAATGAGGACTTTGTTGCTGAATATAAAGAAGTATCAAAAGCCTCAGGAAAGTCTCCCTGGAATCTTCTTTCCCCTTCAGCATTTAGAGATTCTGAATTTCCCAGCAGGAATGGACAAACAGCCCCTCAGACTGTGGGACACACGACTCTCCATGGTACCACAGCCCTGCTGTGGATCAGGAGCAAATGCATCATTTTGGAAATGCCATTTCTCACCAGCACCAGGGAGCTTGCATATAAAGAGCCAGGCTGGGAACACAGAGGTCGCTCACTGCAATGAGATCTCTGGGTGACATGAATCAGATGAGCCATTTTCAGGACATTAAGATTGTTTACAAATCCAGTCAATTTTTATTTAGTTTTGAATTAATTTTTGTATGTATTTTGTTTTGCCCTCCATAAGCACAGTCATTCTTTCTGATCTCCTTCCATCTCTCCCTGGCATATGGTATTTTCATCTTGCTAACAGGATTACATTTACCCTGCCGGGCTATAGCAGGCACACAGTTTCATTCAGACTTTCACTGCTTCACTCACAAATGTGCTGCCATTAGTAAATGTCAACCCTGGAGCAGGGAGATGTGAAAGAAGGAAATAATAAAATGAGAAAGGGGAGAAAAAAAAAGGAAAGAAAAGGAAGAAAAGTGTTAATAGCAGCTGTTAGGAGCACAGAGTATCTGGTGAGTTCCTGGGGCTGGAGTCTTTGGCAGCACTGTGGTGTGAGGGGCAGAGCCCCGCAGCCACAGGGAGTGGGAACCCTCTGCCACAGCCCCCTTCACATCCTGCTTTGCCCTCTGGGGGTAAGCTGGGGGTGAGCATCACCCACAGCAGCCTGGGGACAGCGGGGAGAAGACGGTGGGATCTAGAGGATCAGTCAGTGCTGCACATCCTCCCACAGTGCTGGCTGGGAGCAACCAACCAAATAAACAGTTTCTTTTTCCTGGATATCTCAGGTTCATTAAAGAAGCAGAAAACCAGCTTTGTTATTCCTTTGGGTATCATCTCTGTCAGTGTTTTTGCCCGTTGAAAGGGACAGGATGAATTCAGCCAGTCTACAGGTATATGTATCCAGGTTCTGTTTGCTGGGTGCCAGGTCCCCTCCTCAGCTGGTGCCATGTATTGCCACCTGGAGGTGCATCTCGTTTACATGCCCATCCCTTCCCTGTACATCTTACAAGAAGAATTAATTAGTTCAGATGATAAAGCACTGTGGGGAAGGAGAATCAAGGTTAATAACATATTAATAAAATATCAGCAAGGAAAAATGACTAGCTGTGTCCCAGCTAAGCCATCTCCATGACCATAATCTGTCCTTGTCTTTGAAAGTGGTTATATCTCAATAGATCAGGAGGGAAAAATAATAGAGATGAAACAACACTGCAAGGTTTCAGCTCCACATGAATGCTCTGCTTGCTGCTCCACTGGCAACAACCCGGTGAGCAAAGGAGCAAACTGGGTTGCTGCCAGTACCCTGGGAGTTGTTCTTAAAATTAGTTCTGAGGGAGATTCCAGCCTGGTGGAATAAATGAGGGACAAGAATAGCCCCCTCCCTGCTGTTGCCAAGGTCCAGCCCCGGGCACAGTGATGTGCGCACCAGCCTTCAGTTCCAGGTTTGCGTTTGCAGAGTGGGAAATATTGAGCTGCCAGAGAGCTGTGGTTGTCATGCTGCCTCAAAACATCACCCAAATTCTCCTTTCAGCTTGTTTAAATACATCACTTTATCACTCCCAGTAAGTTTCCCATTAAGTGTTCTCATCAGCAGAAAAGCCATGGAAGCACATAATTTATCTGGGGTTTCAACACCACCCCAGCTAATACCTGTCCCCAAGCCATGAAGCAGACAGAGAAATAATACAGGCATCTTCTGTGACAGGCAGGGAAAAAACATTTTATCTTCACTGCTGCCACTCATTCTTGCCCAGGGGAAGAGACAAAGGCCAGGAACACCTCTCAAAAACAGGAAATGCAAAGTCTGTTGAGAGGCATCTGCAAACTGCATTTTCCCATTAAATTGCATTATCGGAAGGGAAATTGAAATTGAGTATCACCAAAATAAGAGGAAAGCCTCAATCCAGAACTTACTTTCTAGAGCCAGACCCCAGACATTGGCTTGGACATGTTAGGAATGGCAGCTCCTCCCCCGTGCAAGCAAAGCAGGAACCTGCTCTGTTCTCTAGCTGCTACTGATTTATAACACTTCAGAAACCTCTCACCATATAGTCTTTTAATGCTGAGCTGTGAAATGAAAAGACATTTTCACACCATTAAAGGGAGGTTAATGTAAGATGAAAAAGAGAGTATTTGCATTTAATGAGTGAATTTGAAGAGCTCGGCTGGATTTCTCGCAGGCTGTCCCTGGAAAGCTGATCTCCTGTATGGAGAAAAGTTTCTTTTCATAAACAAGTGTGTTCCTCCCGTCTCCAATCCCAAAGTGAAGGACACTTATTTAAGTATCACATTGAAATACCTCTGGTCAGGTTTCAGAATAAGAAATAATGGCTCTGGAGAGTGGGAAAGCACAAGGTACCTGGCAGGGAGATGACACACATGTAGCTGCTTCTGAGGCTTGTATGTTTCTTGTCACAGTTTTCCATTCTTTTCAAATCCAAGTGCTGCAGCATAGCACCAATACATTAACTCTATGTGTAACTGGATAACCGTGAATTTTTACTTTCCATCTGTTCTTCCATGGGAATGCTGCTGGAGCCAAGCTGTGCCAGGGACAAATGAGCCCATCTGGCTGCCTGGACCCTGCAGACCCAGGCCACCCCCTCAGGGAGCAAAGGAGGGCCCTGGGGCCCCTACCCCAGCCCTGGAATCTGCACCATCACCTGACATACACACTTCAGCCTTTAACCAACAACAGCTCCTGCCTAGCATGCAACAGTTGGGAGTTAAGATTCCCACAGTGATCTATGCTCCCATTCGTATCTTTTGATATCTGGAAGTAGAGAATTTCAGCGAAAAAGGACTTTCCACTAAGATGACCATAAATCTCAATGTGTTTACAGCAGAAGACTGACCAGAAGAGTTTATTAAATCTCTAAGGGATTTGATGTATATCAAACTGTTACATAAAGTCAATACTTTGAAAAGAACTAGACAATAAATACCCTACAAGAGGCAATATTTCTATCACAGAGAAAGCAATCACATAAAGATTAGGAGACCAATTTCAATACTGAATGTCAGTCTGCTCTAAGAAGACATTTATTGTTTTTCTGAGTTATCACAGAATAGCAAGATAAGCCATAACAATATTCTGAGCCCAGCTAATCATGCTATCAAAGTCAGAAATACTCTTTCACCTTTTAAAAATCACTTTTCCATTTGCAAACAAAAAGAACAACCTCTTGCAGGTGCAAGGGGAGGGAGGAAAGGACGTTTATCATGGTGGGTGATGAAAAATCTGGAACCACTGCCCCTCAGCCACGAATACAACTCACGGTCCCTCTGTGGGTGCATGAGGCAGGTGCTGAAGGGGGGAGCCCACCCCAGAAACCCTGGTTCTGCCTCAGTTGCTACAGTTGGTTCAAGGACAAAAGTATCACCTGGGACAAAGCTGTCCTACCTTCCAACACTCTGAGAAGGGTGTCAGAGCAAGGACTGGGAGGTACTGGGATGCCATGGGAATGTAGGTCATTCAAGCACTATAAAATCCAACAAATATGGACTCTGGCACGGAAATTGCCAGGAGCTCCAACCATGCTGGTGGGATGAGTTTGAGAATTTGGGTTTGTCTGGCTGAAGCAAAAATTTCAATTTTGAATAACCAAATGGGAGCTTAAGAATTTATGTGATTTGTGCACAGCACACGTTTCCCCTCGACACTCCAACACCCAGCAGAGAGCGCAGCAAGCAGCACATGCTCTGCACGCGGGCAAGAAGATAAGTCCTCCGCAGCAGAGATTAGCTGACAGCCAAAGTGAACACAGCTATTAGTAATGACCCTGGTCCAAAAGGGAATCATCAATTATCCTTATCATCTTCAGCTTGTATTTCTGGAAAGATGAATTCAGCAGATTGGTGTGTACTGGGAAGAAAGGAAATGACACGGAGTTGTTGCTCATTGTTATCGAGAACTGAAACACAATGAGATGGAGGTAATTATCAGCAATTTTAACACAACTGTACCAGATGCATCAATGCTGTAACATTGAGCATCAGTGGGTAGGAGGTACAGGAGGTACCAAACATGATTTGTAGTCCAAATCAAACTTTTTATCTCTCATAGGATCCACACAGCAGTGCTCGAAGGCCAGTGTTTTGGAGAAGTGATGTGCATAGCTGCTAGAAACTCCTGGATACAGATAAAAGGTGACCAGACAAGTCAATTTTATAATAAAAAGCAGTTTTTGCTTAAGAATCCAGAAGATCAATGTGTTTAATCATAATTCTGGGGGAAAAGGAAAACACCCACAAAGAACAAGCCCTAGAGCAGAGGGGGTTTAGAATGCAGAGTAGGGAGTTATACAGCAAAATTCTAGGAGCCCTCAGTTGTAACTCCTACTTGTGCTGATTAATCTAACAGGGGATGTCAAGTCTGAGTCAGCACATGAATTACATCCCAAAATATTTTTTAAATCCTTCTTTTGACATTGAGATGAACCCCAAGACAGGATGGCACCAGAACATGATGTACAGCACCATTGTCTCCTTGATGGTTCGGCAGGTTGTGTGACATCCTGTGACAAATTATCTCAATTTTTGGGCAGCAGATTAACTTTCTGGGTCATTTGATAAATTATAGGAAAAGAAATTATTTGAGATGCAAACTAAAATGGAGTTCCAGTGACATGATACCTCTCACTGACCCTTTTTGGGGGGGCATTAATGAGAGAAAATGGCCCCTTCTCTAGCTCTTTTCGCAAGGTAATTGTAATTCCAAGAAAGAGAGTACTTGCAGTTTGCCTTGTTTATTGTGGGGAAATAGTGTTTGATGCAGAAGAATCAAAGCCCCTGAGGAGGGAGGTGACCATGGCATGAACTCACTTTGAGGACTCAGAGCACTGATTAATTCCACAATAAATAAGTAAAAATACATATTATACCAGCACTGTATTTAGATTTGAGCTACACACAAGCAGCAAGGCCCTGCAGTTTTGGGAAGATGCAGCTTCCCAGTTCCTTGGGCTGTGGACAGAGGAATGGACACCTGAGCAAGCCCCAGCAGAGAACTCTGCTGCTCACATCCTCTGGCTCCCTGCCAGAGCTACCCACCACTGTTCCAGGAACACGTTTTTCAGTTATTTGGGAACTCAGAATCACAAAAGGTGTCTAAATGGGTCTTGAGATGTTTGGATAACGGACTTGCATCCTTCCAACAACCTTGACAGAAAGGCACAACTGTTCTGTTCTCTTTCTAATGGAACCCTGCACTCTTATGGGGCTGGAGAAGTTGGGTCTCTGAGGTAATTTGACAGCATCTTTACTAACCTATGGGAAAAGCAAAAGCACTTAAGGGGATTTTGTTCGTCACTTGAAAATTAGCCCAGAGGAAAAAGAATCTTCAATTCAAATTTAATTAAAAACTGATGAACCAAAAGCCTTGTAGTGGCTCTGTGAAGTCCCATCCTTACAGCACAAGAACATAGCCCTGATAAGCAGCAAGAGGAAAATAAACACAACAGATTTAAAGCTAAAACCCAAACAGAAATGGGCTAAATTGTAATCCAGTGGCACCAGACTGTCGCCAGAACAGATATTGTCCCACTGTGCTTAAACAGGGGCTTCAAGGGAATTGCTGAGCTGCTTGTGTACTACTGGCAACATCCCAGTAAACTTATTGTCGTTATTTCATCCATCTCTTTTGGTCAAGCCCTCCTGCCCCCAAGGAGAGGGGACATGTCCCTGAGATGCACACATCCCTCTGCACTGTCACACACAGCACTGAGCCAGGGTAATCGCACATAACCAAGGTCAGCTTCGTTCCCTAAAACATTAGAGCAGCTTCATAAACAGCTAATAAACCCACAAATGAGTGATGACTTGGCACAGGAGGAGGAGAGGTCAGTGATGCTCAGCTGCTCCAGAAAGGGAAAGCAGCAAGTCCCCAGGGTGGTCTGGGGGATAGCACTGGTGTTACTGGAGCTGCTATGGGAAGGGCTGAGCAGGGCACCACATGCACGACCTGAGCACTCACACGGCCCTCAGAGGCATGTGGGTGGACATTACCCACAGCAGCAAATCTCTGAGGCCAGAGTGTATGGCTTCACTTTACCAGCTGGACCAATTGAATTAACTATGGGAACATTAATTATTGGCTATTGTTGTTTTTATTTCAGAAAAACCAACTGGCATTTTACCAGTTCAATATAATGCAAAACAGTCACTAACCCCAGCCCTAGCTTTGGCCCTAGATGCTTTAGATTGATGGTGATTTCTTTGCAGCTCTTACTGGCAAAGAACAGTTTTTAAAATGGTCCCAAATACCAGACTAGGCAGAGGAATGAAATTTCCTCAGGTACTTAAGGCCTCCTGTTTATCACCATCTGTAGCATGTGATACACATTGTTGTACATTTTCTGTCACCAGTGATTTATGAACAAAGCACACTGTTCAAATAAGCTTAATACATAAAGAACTAAAGCATTCTGTGACATAGTCTTGAGGAAGCAATTGCCTCCTCCACCTCTGGACCTCCTGTTCCATTCTGAAAGACTAGAGGGGCTGCAGGAGGCCAGTGGCCAGCAGCCACCTGTGCCACTATTGCTGGGACAGGGCTGGCCAGGACAGGGAGGAATTTCACCCCACTCTGCCTGTGGCACTGCCGTGAAGTCACGTCTCTGTCACAAATGGAGGCCAAGAACTACCCTGATTCCACAGAGGGTTTGGGCATCACAATGTATTAGAATGGAAATAATGATGAGAGTAGTTCCATGCCTCTTTGTGATTCTGATACTAGGGTTTAAAACTCTTGGCCTGGCTTGAACAACTTCTAACTTGCACTAAAAAATCTTCTAGGGAGAAAGGAAAAGTCAAAAGAAAACTCTGGTATTGAAAGCAGGGAGATGATGGAGCCTCCTGCTTGGGTGGCTCCTGGCAGCATTCAGACCTGGAAATGAACTGCCCCTGGTTCTCTGTTCCTTTTCCTGCTGATGCCCTCCATGGTTCACACAGGCCAGGAACAACTGAAGTGTCACAGACAATCGCCTGCAGCCCCCACGTTCTGCCTCCACCGTCCCTTCCTGAGGCTGCAGACACTCACTTGGGGTTTGCAGAAGATCCAGCCAGCTCTCACCACCTCCTGCCCACCTCTCCCACTAATGGACACAGCACAGCCATTTCCCCAAACTCCTGCATTTTTCTTTGCATGATTATCTCCCTTAAAAAAGCACGAATTGAAAATGAGATGCAGAGCCAGCGGGTTCTTTTGAGCTATGGTTATTAGCTGTGTGGAGGATGAAAGTGGTACGACTCCCCAGATAAATATATAGTTCATTAAAAGTGTTCAGGATCACTCTATTCTGCTGATCAAAAGCCTAAATCACACAGTTAGTAACATTAAGGAGGTGTATTATGACTTGAGTTATATCTGGATAAATCCACTCGAGAACCAAGGCAAGCCCAGTGGCGCTGGCAGGCCCTTGCCCGGAGCCCAGCAGCCACACTGCAGCTTTGGCTCTGATCCCAGCACATGCAGCCCAAGGCAGGATTTTATCCTGTTTTCAACAACTGAAACCATCCAGGCTGTTTGGGAGCAGTAGACTGCACACGTGAGTAGGTGTTTTCTTCCTCAAATCACAGCTGTCAGGTTCCTCTCACTCAGGTTTTAATGAAACCTGTTGTTGGGGCAACAAACCCAACCAGCACTGCCCAACTCCAGAGGTATTTTTAAAACCACACCAGAGCTCTGGTTTCAGTAGAGTCCCAGCAGAATGCTGTGAGTTTGGGAAATGAGCACATCCTTGTGTCATGAACCTCCAACAATTAAAATGTGTTTATACTAAGAAATGTGTGGGTCTGGAGGTTGCAGGGAGGTTTCAGGCTGCAGAGGAGTACTCTGGTGATGGACTCTGCCACCTGTCACAGAATTGCTGCCTGCCCTGGATGGAAGCCATTGTATCCAGAACGTGCCTTGCAATCGAGCCCTGGCAGCAGCGCCTGGTGGAGGGGCTGGTCTCTTCCACCTGGGGGTGCCTGTGAGCACCGTGGGCTCTCTGCCCTGCTCCTGCCCCAGTGCAAGGAGTGGGAACCATGGATCTTGTCTAGAACCACCAATACAGAGTCTGGCTCTGTACAGCAGAGCCACATTGGCTCTGTAGTCACGGGACAAGGGAGTGCTTTGTGCCATGGTTCTGGGCTTACTGCAACCAGAGATATTTAAATCATGCCTGATGAAATACTGTTTCTGGAGAACAACTGCACGCTGATTTATTCAGAGTTACCAACACTGGCCAAGGGTGATTGTCCCATCCCTTTTGTACAAACTGCTTCTTCTTTCATTAAGCACACAGCTTAACAAAAACCCACAAACCCACAAATCCTCTGCATGACCAGGCTCTGTATCCCTTGGGCAGAGACCTCTGCAAAGTCCAGCCCGACCTCCTAAGTCTTGGCTCAAAACCGGCTGCTTTCTGAGTTCCAGTCATTTCAAATCTGGCTCAATAAAAGCTATCTGAGACTGAGGACATGAATACTGATGACAAATTTTGCATCCAAATGATGTCTCAATCAGTCAATTTTAAAGAGAGCAGAAGTCTCTTGTTCAGCTTCAGGCTTTGTCAAGGACACCACAGAGTCCAGGCAAACTGCTCCTTGGGAGGTGATGAAGGAGTGCTGGGTCTGGAGCAGCTCCTTTCCCACATCTCTGCCACCTGAACTCACCACTGTGCTCACCCTGCTCAAACAGGGCTTGCTCCTCTTTCCTGGCTGCCCTCACAGCACAACCCTTTAACAATGGGATGTTCCTGCTCACTCCACTGCTCATCCCATGGAAGCAGGACAGCTCACAGCTGTTGGAGCCCCTGCATTTCAGTGTGTTGCAATTAAACAACAGGCACGCTAATCCGCAGCAGAAGAGTACCAGTGGGATGCTGCTGTTCCCCCCTTCCCTCTCTGGGAGTTCTTGGCCAGGCACTGATAAATTAAACTCAGCACTTCCTTTGACTAAGATGGATGGCAAGCTTAAATGATATCCACTGAACAAAATGGCTGATTTGTGTATTCTTCCATTCAGGATTAGGCTAATAAGATGTTCATTTATGAATCTATTACTCAGTCATTTAACTGCTCAAAAGAAGAGGACCAGGCAAATTTCACTGTCTAGGAATTGATTTCCATCTTTTTAGACCAAATTTTAGTGGACGGTTTGCAAAGGTAATTTAGTGGCACATATCAAAACATCATTAAGGTGACACAGTATTTTAAAACACATGAGAAAAACTCAGGGGTCTTGAAGCCTCCAGGTATAAGGCAGCCCTGCTCTTCCTCACCTGCCTTTTGCTGTGGGTCCTGGAAGGACACACAATCAGGGCATTTTAGACTGAGAAGTGAAAAGGAGCTCCCCGTGACCCTGGGGACCTTTGTGGAACCCTGAGCTACAGCAGCCTGGGTGCAGGGCTGTCCCCAGGCAGCACAGGTCTCTGCGGGGCTGTTCCTAATTGCTGCAGGTGCAACCTGTAACTGCAGTGTCACCTCGGGGGCATATCTGCTGCACCTGCTCCAGCCCTGGAGAGCACACTGTCAGTCACACAGGGCTGTCCTGGCAGCATCAGCATTTGCCTCCTTTACGCCTGTCATCAGCAGGAGGGAGAAGGTTAGTACATCCCCGCTCACACTGCTGGGGCAGTGCTCAGCTCAGTGCCCAGTGGAGTGCATCCCAGAGGGCAGAAGTGCTGTCCACTCTGGTCCTCGACGCAGTGACTTCTGGGGACAACAGGAAACTACACAGCAGATTTTCCAGAATGATGATTTGCAGTCGCTAATCATCCACACCCAGTCTGTGGAGGCTTTGTGTCCAGATAAACAAACCAGCACTCCAGCATCTGTGCGGCCAGCCGCTGCGATGGCATTAATTCAGGCATGGGAGAAGGATTTCTGCTTGAATTAAAATAAAAATCAGCAGCTGTCTGGTTCTGCTAAATTAAACCAGGAAATGACTAAAGACACTGGTTAGGCTGCTGTCGTTAGGATCCAGACTGAGCAGACACTCCTGCACAAAGCAGCTCTCTGCTGCTCTTTCCTCCCCAGCCCCATGCCTGTGCTCCTAACTCAAGGCTGAGGTGCTCACCCATCTGCCAGGGCTGGGGTTAACGGCTTTGCCCAGTGCTACTGCAAGCTGACAGAATCCTCCTCGATGAGCCCTTTAGGGCACCGAAGACCAAGCTGTAACACTCTCTACACCAGTCACTCAAGGAACAGCTCATTACCCAGGATTTTGATAACACTGCTGAGCACTGGAGACAGGAACACAATTATCTTCCAACCCAGATTTACCACACTTCTTCCCTCACTGAAGCACGACAAGCTCTAATGGAGCACTTTGGTGTGAGATCACTGGTGCCTTCTCAGAGACAGAGAACAGGAGGGCGCACAAGAGTTCTTAATTTATACTTCATCTACTGGGTCTTAGTTAATTTAACAGGTCCTTACTTTCATACAACAAATTATGCGTCCAGAAAACTGAGCTGGTGCCAGGATGCAACTGTTTCATTTAGTACACCCACCCATGAAAAGCTATCTACGTGTGTGCTGTCTTGTGCTCCACAGTAACAGAAATTTTCATGCTTTGTCCCTCTCCGTGATGTCTTTTCATGCAGATAGTTAAGAAGAAAATACAAATGTACTATCCAGAAGTCCACTTTCACCCAGTGACATGCTTTCTCTCCTGCCTGTGAAGGATGGCAGGGATGATGGGATTTAGCACAGGGTCAGATGCAGAGAGCAGAGGGCAATGCTCTGGCTCCCCACACGTAAGAGAGCTGCTGGCAGCCCTGGAATAAAGACTCGAAGTGCCCTGTTCTTCTGGCTCAACTTCCCTCAGCAGGGCCCCCACAGGGCACAGGTGAGCCTTTCTCATTCCCAGCCTGCAGAGCCCAGAGGTGCCAGGGCAGGGCCACTGCTTGCCTGGAGCACAGATCATGAGAGAGAAGCACAAACACAGAACATCCAGTCCAGGTGGTCTGTCTGTCCACCCACCAGCCCTCTGTGCCCTGACAGTGGCTTTCAGGGATACCCTGGTGTGCCTCCCCAGGGCAGCAGCCCCTCCCCGAAACAGCCCTGGGGAAAAACCCTTGCCAGGCTGGTTTCTCTGTCAATTCCACACACTTTCAGAAACCAGGGCAGAGCACTGGGCTGTGACCAAGTGAACAGCTCAGTCTGACATTCATTTATCTCTTTTGCATAATGCATGTAGAAGTGTATCTATTTCTTATTGCAGAATAATATGTCTAGTTTATATATTGGCATCTGTGTGATGTACTGACATTTTGTGCACATTCACTGCTCACCCCAGGGAAAGCTGGTAACCGAATATCACCATGGCCCTGTTTCACAGCACCAATTACTATCTTCCCAAGTACTACTTGCTTCATTATCTGAGCAAAGAGTTTTATCTTACCTACCAGGCAAACCTTCCAAATTCACAGCTTGGTAGATAAAACCTTGAATATTCAGTTCAGCCATAATGGCAGCTAATACCCCTCTTAACTGCTGCTCTTAAACAGTTGCATCCTATCGTTGTTAATCACATTAAAAGGTATTGGATATATAATTTCCTTTAATTATGTGAAAATATTGGTTGCTTCTTTTCTGTGGAACATTATGCACAGAGCAGCAGTGATTAATGCTAGGAGTTTCAAAAGGCAGTCAGAGAAAGCTCCTAATTGTTGATTTATGCCCTAATTCGAAGAGACCTGTTATTTTTCCATCCTTTTGATCTTTACTTTCTGTTTGAGTCCAAAATTATTCTGCCTGTGTCATCATTACATTAATCAATACAAGTTTTGTCCTTCACAAATCTGTCTAATTGCTTTTCTCATTTAGACAGTCATTTGCTAACAAACACCATCACCCACTAAAACCAAGGGGAGGATTTACATGGTGCACTGAGCAGATTTAGAAGGGGAAAGACATCATTGTTATGGGCAGTGAGCTTTTGAGACAATACTTCAGATAGCAAGCAGGGAAAGAGAAAACCAAGTGGTTCAAAACCAAGCAGTTTTGTGTACAGAGCTCCAATCTTCAACTCTCCCACATACCCAAATATGGGCTTGGATTTTCTGACTATGATTCCCGAATTCTTATTTTTTTGGAGGCCACAAATGACACTGAGCCTTCTGTGATAGCATAATAGGAAGTGCCTAAAATGACAAATTAGGAGGAAGCGTGTTTGTGACAGTGATAAAGGGAAAGTTTAAGGCTTGTATTTAGATGAATTGGCTGGAAAATTTGATCCACATGGTCTTTCAAATATGATTATACAAACATAATTTGCATAAATATTATAATTAAAATTCTGCCTATGGCATAATAAAAAAGGGAAAATAGTATTAAATGATCAAGGCATCTGAATGTTTGAAATATCACTGTGTGATGTTTCGTGCTATCCATTAAATAAGTAATTTATTGCAAAACCTATCAAAGCAAAAGGAAACTAAGTCACATAAGGCTGGCTTTTTACTTTGCATGGTTTTCTTTCTGAGGATATTAGTCCTTCCACAGCACATTTGATTTTTCCAAGGTACTAACTCAGAGTAATTATAATACTGGATCTGCTGTAGAGCTGTGACTCTCCAGATGCTGTAACTGCAGCGTGTGCTGATGTGCAGCTTATGGCAGCAGGGGACAGGACTTGTGATTCTGGGGTGGGAGTGCCATCCTGTGTCCTGCTCTGTGCTACCTCCTGCCACCTGGAGCTGCGGCACAGAGCCCGGTGCGGCCTCGGGTGTCTCACATGGGCTGCATGGGCCCAGGCCAGCGCTGGAGCGGTGTCCTGTCCCCAAGGACTGACCTGACCAGGCTGCCGCAGACCTGAGGAACCTCTGCCAGGTGCCAGCACCCCTCCTCTCCTGGCATCTCCACACTGGAGCACTGCTGTTTTCATCTGCCTTTCCCAGGCTCTCTCGCCCTGCCATACACTGAAACATTTCAGACAAACACCAGATTGCCACACTGCTGAGCCGTGCTGGGTCTGGAACACAGTGACAGGCCACTGCGACTTGAATCGCTGTTTGCTTCTGCATTTGCTCACTCCCACAGCCCCTGGCAGCCTGCTGTTTTCTTCTCTGTGCCCCTCCTTTCCCTCTCTGGGCACAGCCCTCCCTGTGCCCCTGGCAATGGGCCACCACAGCACCACCTTCACTCTACCATGCCTCACGCAGCCTTCCAGTCAAGAAAGGTTATCGAGGGATGCAGGCGGTGTGACGGACACGGGACGGATGGCAGGATCAACAGCTACTGATCGCCCGTGGGAAGCATTAAACATGGTTCTCAACACCAAACCAAGCTGGTGGACAGCAGCAGCTGAGGGACTATGTCACTGGCTGGACAGGCGGCTCCCCATCTGCTCGTAGGACAGGACAGACACTGGTGCCCACGCTCTGCCGCACCCGGCTCAGCCCCATGTGCCCACAGCCACCTCACATTTCCTGCCAGAGCAGGGACCACCTGTACTCACAGCACCAACACCTCGTTCAGAGAGCAGATTGGGCTGGTTATTTATTCTGTCTGTTGGATCAACCTGTTAGTGACCGAAGGATGAAAGGGCAAGTAGGAAATGAGCTTTGAAATGCACAGGGAAACAGCCTTCCTTATCAGCCACTATTTCATCCCTGCCACTGCAAAGATATCTTTAAGTAAACGGGAAAGAAAAATAGGATAATAAAAGGAAGAAAACTTAAGAACAGTTTACTGAAGCGTTTAGACTAAACTGCTGCAAGGTACGTTGACCCTTTGATATAAATCCTCCACCTTGTCCACCTCCAGGCCTGCAAACAAGGCAGTCTCACTCCTAATGTCACTTCCACTGCTGAAAATGTGACATCAATAAAATCCTGGTTTGTCAGTACAAATGGAATTTTAAATTGAATTCTTATCAAATTAGCCTTTCATCAAGGTCACGCAATATTGTGTGAATAACCTTTTGCAAGGCTGTGTACATGGCTACTGCCGGAGGTGAGAAGGAGACAAATTCTAATGAGATTACCCAGCTAGAGCACTCAATAACAGGCAATAGAGGAGATGGGGTGACATTAGGTTTAGCGATAAGTTAAGTAAATGGCTACACCATTGCTCGAAGCACAATGCTTCACCCCCCCCATCTCAGCTGTGAGCCCACACATGCAGTACCTCTCTCACAGGTCTCAGTAGCCCCAAAACAGCCACAGCTCTGACACACCAGAGCCAAACAGAATTTCCTGGAGGAACCAGAATGAATTGTAAATGCATCCCCTCTACTGGCTCTGTGGTGCAATAAAACTTCCCTTCGTTTCAGGGGAATGGTGTTTTGCAACAGCAGCTGGAGGGATTTTCCATCAGCCTTGCACATCATGACTAAATTTGTGGGAAAAACCTGTTTTTTAGCATGAGGAGCTCAGGGAGTCTGAGATGTGCACATGCACTGTGGAACAAGGACACAGCCTTGCTCCCTCATTCTGGGCTTGGCTCCAAGCATAGCCCAGATCCATACTGGACCCGCCTGTGGCGTCACCAGCCAGGGGGGTTGAGCAGGGTGCCAGGGAGGGGTAACACTGCCCTGGCCTCCCAGCACCTGCCCTACAGCCCTGAGAACTGCAGGACCCTTCTGAGGAAGATGTTCCTGCCGTGATGGAAAAATCCTAATAAACAAGTAAGAGCTGCTGCTGCTATCCTTTTAGATAACATCTTCTTGACATGAAACATGTAGCTCAAATTACACAATCAAGAAATAAACTATCCAGCTGCTAAAACCTCCTTCCCAAATAACAAAATAGCTGCATATTTGACAACTCCAAAAAATATTTCAGCAAACATAATAGAGAAGATAATGATAATTAGGCTGATATTTTATGCCATAACACTCTTGAATGCCTACAAAAATACAATATTTTCAGCAAAAGATAATTGAAAAGATTATTTGGCTTATCTAAAATAAGTTTTTCTAAGCCTCAGCACATCTGTTACAAGAATTCCTGCAGACACATGGTGCAAAGCTGTTGGCTCAGAGGGCTGTTCATTACTTTGAGAAAGAGGTGGATAAAGACAAGGAGGGGTTTGTTCATGATGCATCCTTTTGACAGGAAATGAACATAATCACTTTTTATTGGACCCATGGAAAAGTGGAAGTGACTGAATAAGCCCAGGAAAACAGCAGCCAGCTAAGGCAGAGCCCTGCACAGGGCAGCCTCCTGTGCGGGGCAAATGTGAGGATGCCGTGGCAGAGCGAGGGATCTCTGCACACAGGTGTGAGCTGATGTAAACCCTGTGCTCTGACATTTCCCTGCAAACCCACACAGTTTCCTCTTTGTTGCTAAGTTACGTGTTTATCCAGCGCCACACAGATCCCTCCAGCACTGAATGCAGGGTGCCTCTTGCAGATGCAGCTGCAGTGTTTGCTTTCAGTGACGACTCAAGCTGAGCATTTGTTTTTAGTACATGTTCTTGCTGTTAGGGTCTGCAGGTTGAACCTCTGACAGACAGGTGTAATTGAGAGCCACTTTCTATCTTTGGGGGCCTGGGGGAGGGAAAATCGAGGCTCAGCTGCAACGCATAATTGATGCCAAGGGAGCCCATGATACCAAAGGGCTGTGGATGCAGCCAAGGCCTCACTTACAAGAATACTTTGGCATTTCAAAATTGAGAATTTCAAGTCTGAGGGGCCACACATTCCTTGTCTTTATGCTTCCCTGCTTGTCCCCCTCCCCACACACTCTTGGTCCAGGCAGACTCAGCAGGACCTTTTGCTTTCAACCATGTCTGTACAGTGCTATAGTGTCTGTACTGGTGGCCCCTCCAGCTGACAAAGGAGGGAGAAATGTCTTCATGCCTTGTTTTGGGGTCCCTCAGTGCTCTCTCTCATGTGGATGTGTTCGACCACCCCAGCTACCTTGGCTGCACTCACCTCTCATGCTTCTGTAGCCACAAAAAAGTCTTCCCAGTGATCCCTGTGTGATTTTGCGACACAAGATTTTTATAAATCTCAGCATTTCTAAAAATATTTACTTCTGCTCAACCAGTAATTGTGACTGACTGGGCAGAATCTGGGAAACAAAAGGGTTTTACATGAGCCTTGGTAGGTTTAATTTTCAGTGCTGCTGTAACCCAGCCCTGTAACACCAGAAGAGCCACCAGTATCTGCTTTACGAGCTGAGCACAGAGCAAGAGAGAAGCAAAGGGGCCAGTGCTCAACTCTTCTCATGCAAATGAGTAAGCATCTCATTATTCTGGGGCAGAAGCCCAGAGCTGGTCCTCAGCAGCCTCTCACCCAGAAGCTGCTCTGCTGGTCCTAACTGGACTCCTGGCATGAACCAGGTTTATCCTGGGCTGAAAGGCCCATCCTCCATGTTCAAAATTCAGAATACACTATGCACAATGCTTGTGAAAAGTGTCAAATGCAATAATATATTCCCATGTTTAACTTCAGGCTACCCCCTCACCAACCACACCAAAAAGTGCTAGAATTGGACAAGATTTCCCAGGAGTAAAAGAAATTAATGTTCATATGCTTATAAAGGCTGACAGGTGAACAAACTCTTCTACAGGGCAATTGCAGATGGTCTAAGTGACATTTTAAATTCTTAAAAATTTTCCATTTGCAAATAGAAGTCGCCTTGCAAGATGATAAGCAAATGAAGCAGGCTTCCCAGAAACTCGTCCTTTTAGTGGTTTTATTTTCCATAAGAGAGAAAAATGATCAGTGGTTGGGGGGGGGGAGGGGGAAGGCCCATCAGAAATAGACTTTTGCATCTATCTTTTTTTAATCTTTTATAGAAGAAGAGTAATAGGCCAGATACAGCACTAATTTTTATTGTACGCTACTCTGGGAACATATTTTACTCAGAGCCCTTAGCACAGAAAGCAGATTAACTGGAAAAGCTAATGGCACAGTGAGGTATAAATATTTACACAAATGTTTAGCTAAATCCTTTATTAACAGGTCAAATTTTCTCTGAATTTTTCACCTTTTGTTATGAGATTTTTAATGGGTTGATACCTTTCCAGGCTTTAAAAACTCCTCAAGCAAGGAGGAGACAGCCCTCCAAGTGCTCCAGCTCTCACTGCTGTGCTGTTTTCATACCAATGGCTCTCACAAAGCAGAATTATGCCCAAATTCCTGTACTCCTACATGGGATATGATTCCTCAGAGAGTGAAGGGCAGCCAAAGAGACTCACAGCAGAAGCCCCATGGCTGCGTCACTGTCCCTGCATCCTCTGGCCCCACACCCACACATGATGGAGCAGCAGGTGACAGGAACCTCTTCCCAGAACAATCAGTCTTCTCATTCAGCAGCGCAAGCATTCTCGGTCTCTCCCTCCTTCCTTCTGTTTCTCGTTTTCCCATACATAATTCTGAGGTTAATAATGATCATTAAGTACACTGAAGATAGATACCTTCCAAAAATCTCTAAAACATCTTTTACTTCAAGGAACTGGAGGTTGCTGTAGGGTCCTATTATAGTTTTACAGCCTTGAATTTATTGGAGATGGTTTCAAGTCAAACCAGACACTCTGACAGCAGAGAGTGAAGGTCTGGGCAAACTCAATACATCAACTCTATGATCAAGTGAATTCAGCAGTCTGCTCAGAAGCAGGATAAAAAGTGTGGTTTGCACTCATCAATTTTCTTTTCTGTCTATCCAGTAAAAAGGAAAAAATAAAAAAGGAAGGTTATGAGAAATCATCACCTCAGGTCACTCAGGAATTTCCCTTTTAGCACAGCTGTGAGGAACACCCCAGACTCTCCTGGTGTCACAATTCATCCAGCTCAACCTGCCAGTCCTGTCTGTGCCCGAATGAATCCCATGAACACAAGGAGCTGCTGGAGGCAGGAGAGAGCTGGACCATCTCCAGGCTGCCTGTCCCCAGCAGCCCTGCAGCACCCACCCGTCCACCAGTGGGGGTTTGTTTGGGTTTTTTTGGGAATTTCTTCCTTCAAAAATTTTTTTCTTGAAGAATGGGAGCAAGGGGAAGGGCACATCTTGGGCAGGAAGAGGTCTGTGGGAAGGCATCTGTAGCAGCATTGTTAGCAATGCTCAAAAGTCAGCTCAGAGCCAAGGAAGATGTGAGATTGTTTTCCCCTCTCCTGCTACTCCAACCTGTTCCCAGTCAGTAGAAGGTGCTCTTTTTCCCTGGACCTGAAATGGAGCTGATTTACCCCAACAACAGCTCCCAATCTGTAAATGCTCAAAAATTTGTCTCATGGTTCTCTAGTCATGCAGATAATTTTGTTCTTAATTAAACAAATGCCACAAGGACAGCTGGGAATTAGCAGCTGTAGTTTGACCAAGGAAATATGATACCTCCTCTAATTAAAAGAAAAACCCTCAAAAGTTCCCTAATGAAATCTCCACTCTGATAAGATGGAGCAGCTATGAACTCAGAATGCAAGACGTAACAAGGAAGCACAGTGACTGAGTCAATGCAATTTTCTCGCAGGAAAATACTTCAACTACCAAGAAAAGAAAAGAAGCTCTGGAGGTTGCAAGAAGTCAGCTCTCCAACTGATTTTCAGCTCTACTTTGTAGAGCATCATTCGCAAGTAATGACTAGGAAAATGTACAGCATCCCAGTTACATCCAGGAGCGCTAGACATCGGAGGTATTGAACTTAACTGCAGCAACTCAGAATGTGTTAAACAAAATCTTTTATTTCCTAAGGAGGCAGGCATCTGCAGCAGGGGATATGAGGCAGCCAGAGATTCAAATCTGTTTGCTTTTTTTTTTAATATTGGCTCTTTTGCCAATCTCAGAGCTACCCAACATATTTACATATTCTGACACACCAGACTTGCTCTCTTGATAGATAAAATATGCAACTCTATTTAAAGATAGAGAATCTCTCTGCATTTTTTTCTAAATAACATCAGATACATAAGAGACTCCCACTGGCATAAAATCTCTTACTCATTTGACTCTTAACATTGCCCCTCTGGACCCAGCCCTTAAAATGCTCGTCATGTTGGGCAAAGCAGCACCAAGGGCTCTGTGTCACCTCTCCTAGAACACCTCTCGGTAGCCATGGGGCAGGGACAAAGATGGGGCATCACACAGTACCTGCCTAAGCTGCGACTATTAGCCAGTGGTTCAGAAAAACAAAGGGAGCAGAAACCATCGGGAGCTTACGCAGAGTGGCCAAAGGCAGCAATTACTGCAGAGATGAGGCTGCTGCCATCTGAAACAGGGCTTTTCCCAATCTTTTGCAGTCTTAGGAAATTATCATTTACCTCCAGACAGTCATTTCACAACAGATTTGGAGGAGGATATGTACCATCCTTGATGTCTTGTGGACTCTAGGGTTTGCCATAGGGAGTAAATACATGAGAGTGGAAACTGGGTCAGGTTACTAAGGACAAACGTAAAAGTAAGACAAATGTACAAGGACAAACCCAGAAAACCAGTGGACACTAAATTAGGTAGAAATCCAAGGTCCATCATCCATGACCAAGAGAAAGCCTGGGTGGTATGGGAAGGGGGTAAGTGCTCTGTCCGATCAAGGGGCAGCAGCTCTGGGGTTGACCAAAGCGGTACCAGGAGGGAAGAAATGATGGATTTTATTGAAACAGTTGTTTTGCAAAAAAGAGTCTCTGCTGAAAATCATCTGTAAAAGATAATACAAACCAATTTAGATCCAGGAACTTTGATGCAGCACCAAAAATCATTGCAAAAGCACCACTTTGGGGGTGGCAGATAACTCCATGTGACAAACCAGGCAGTGACTGTTAATAACATAATTGACTTCATAGGTTCTTCTAAGAACAGAGACTCCACAAGTTTCCAAAAGCAGGGACATGTTGTCCCCTGTATTTATTGCATATAACCGCATACTAACAATCCCCAGGTTGTGCCTGGAAGAACCACTCCGCTTTGTAAAACACCTTCCTGGCTATGCAGAAGGCATTCTCATGCATTTGCAGCAAAGACACCCTCAGTATCCATCCTGCCTCAGGTCTGCACAGTGACTTCCCACACCAACCAGCTCCCTGAACCCATGCCATAAGCATCACAAGTGCTTCTGTCCTCTTTGAAAAGCATTTGGAGATCTGGAGCAGCAAAGTGCTGTTTGATATCTGAACTGCCCTTTTATCATCAAAGCACACGCTTAAGAATAGATCAGCAGGATTAGGGCACAGGCCAAACCAGAACTCCCCAGTGCTCAGCATCCTGGCTTTGGCACAGAACCCTCCATCCTTTTGTATCCTCACCAAAGGAGAGGGGAGGAAAAAAAGAACCTGCCAGCAGGGCTGATCTGCTACAGCAAGGTCAGCCTTCCCCTTGCAACAATGAGAGGGTCTAGCTGTGCCCCCAGCCCCACCGTGTTACACAAAGCAGAACAGTTCCATTTACCAGGTGTTTTTTTTTCCTAAAGCAAACCATAAGCCTTTTCCAACAAATACCAAAGTTTGCACAGCAATGGCAAGCACTAGGATAGAGGACTGGGTTGCATTTAACTGACTGGGGTTTTCTGGCAAATAATCACTCAGATGAGGACTCCTAGGGATGCCCAGGATTCAGCTGTGAGCCCCTGAAAGCCCATGGGGAACAACCAGTTTTCTCCAGAATTTCCTAGCTGGGCATACTTAACTACTCATTGGGGAGAGTGGGGTTGGTCCCTATCCCAGCACAGGGACAGCGCCAAATGCACTGCAGATCTCTCCCAGAATTGGTATCACTGTTCAGCTGGAATTTGATAAACCAGTCTCTGGTCCAAATCCCATACCTTTTTCTCCTTCTTTTGTTTGTTTATGTTTCTGCTGTTTGTTGCTTCAGAATAACCTACTTTTCCCAGCAGAGGAGCTGCTAATGCCCTCATCTCTTAACGTTGTTTCCCTCCTTCCCTCCTGTCAAAGCTGACTGAACCTGGGCCCAGGGGCTCTCCCAGGGCTCAGCTTTTATCTTGTTTACTCATATTGCAGTTGGCACAAAGGGACTGTGAGATCTAGGGAGAATCTTCCCATTTCAATGGGCAAAAAGGTACCGACAGGAATAACTCGAGTTGTTCAGAGAAGCAGTAGTTGTTAGCACCACGCTTCCAGCCCTGGCTCCCCGCCCCCATGCGCCAGCAGGGCATGGCACTACTGAGTCACCAGGATGGCAGCACCCAGCTCGTGCCTGTGTGAGTGACAGAACTCCATCCCTGGTGTCCTGGCTCTAGCTGGGGCAGAGGAAAGAGTTTTTCCTGCTAAAGCAGGCAGCAGCAGGGCCCAGATGCCATCAAGATCTGCTTGGCTGCATTGGAACCCAGAGCTTGGCGGGCAGGGACACTGATGTGAGGGCAGGAGCCAACCTCCCAAGGCCCTGGGACAGCTCTGCAGGGATGGAGCAGCTTTACCACCACATTCATTACCTTTATATATTCCTGCACTGTTTGCAACAACACATACAAAATTGCAGTGATGTATTATTTATGAGAAATAAATATTAATCAGTATCAATAAATATATATGCACGCATAAAGAGAGAACAGCAATAGATGATGGCCACTGAGTGGTGGGGAATGTCCTTGCACACAGGGACTTGGCAAACAGTAGAAATATATCAAACAGATACACAAATATACTCCCTCCCTCCCTGGGGCCCAAATACCAGGTATAAACACTCAGCTTTAATATCAGATACAAGAGTATTTTTTTTAAAGCTGCAGTAGAATAAAGCCTTGTTACTCAGGGGACTGTGCAGGTAAGTGGGACTTTAAACTGCCCATCACCCAGCAGGGACAGGGCTTAGGGCATGCTACTGAATGGACACCAGCAAACTGACCCTTCACCAGGACAGTCCATCAGCCGGGCCGCACTTGTCCATGGCGTGGGGCAGGGCTTCCCTCTCACAACAGATTTACCAAAGGAAGGGGAAGAACCAACCAAGCTGAGAATCCTTTGAAAAACTGAAAGTCAAAGAGAAATGAGGGCTCACAACCACAGCAGGAGCTGTCAGTATTCAGTATGTGCTGCCATATGTTTTAATAATTTCAGATTTCTCACATGTCTCTAGGGAGCCTCAGAGGGGTTTTCATGCTCTTCACTCAGTTTTCAAACTTAAGGCTGTTCTCATCAATAAAAGATTTGGTTTACACACTGTATAATGAAAACCAGGTGCAGCTATGTAATATTTCTCTTTAATTACTATTTGTGGCATGAAAAAGAAGAATTAATCATTCTGCATTGTTAGAGCAGGATGAACCACCTACTAATCACAAACTTGATTTTCATTCAGGTGATGTTGCACAGCATTCTATTAGTCCAAGTAAATATCAACACCAGTTTTAATTATTTTTTGGTCTTTCTCCCTGCATGAAACATCTACCTGATGGGAACAGATACACATAAATTAAAGAGCTATGGCTCTTTACTCTCACACACCTGGTCCAGAGACATAAAACACTTTCCCTCCACATCTTTGGAATGAAAGACATCCCCTTGTCTCCACCTTCCAGCTATTTTCTCTAGCATCAATTTTTTTTTTAATGACTTATGGGTGAAAAGTATGAATTCAAGGAAAATGTAGTCTTCCATCATTTATTCATACTATCCTTCAAAGCCAACCCACCCAAGAAGCCACAACCATTTCTTTATTCATACTGTGGGCACACATGAACGAATGTCTCAGGTGTTAGCCCTGCTTACAGTACTTCCTGATGTTCAATTTTTAATTCCTGGCAGGGGTCTGATGTCCAAACCCTACTGAAAAACAATAAATTCACAGAAATGCCTATCCAACAAGGGGTTGTGTTAGCACTTACTGAATGCCATTTTGTGATGAGATGTGCAGAAAGCTCCAGCACTCCTAAATTATGCATGGCTGTGCATTCAGCGGATCCTTTGCTTTATTTGCAGGAGTCTCACTTGCCAGAGCACTCCAGGGAAGGAGGAAAGGCTCCTGTCAGAATGAATACAGTCAACCAGAGAAAGAGGATTTCACCAATTAACTGATCATGTTTCTTTATTCTGGTATTTTTCCTCTCTGCCTCTCCCCAGCCCTCCAGGATAGCAGAGAGCGTAGGCTCCACTTGCAGCCCGGATGGGAGCGCTGGCTCCAGGACTCGTGGGGCTGTGCCTCTCCTCCTCCCCAGCCTGGCAGCCAGCCCTGACAGTGTGTGAATCTATCACATCTCATGTGTGCATCCCCAGAGCCCCCCGGTGCTGCCACTGCCATGCACAAGGGCCATGAGCCACCCAGAACCACTCCAGATAGTGCTGGTTGAAACACACTTGTCCAGAAAAAAACCCTCAAAATACAGTACCTGGAACCTATCAAATTGTTCTGTTTGGATTACATTGGAGAGGAGATTTGGAGGGGGCTGGCTTAGAAGCTTTTCTTATTTTGAAGGTAACTGTGCTGTTAGTTATCACTCAAACCATCAGAGAACACAAGGTTCAAACCAGACCCCTGTGCTGGGCAGATATAAATATTCATGTAAAATACAAATGACTGAAGCATTGATTTAGCTGAACAGAAATTATTTTTCTGCAGCAAGGCAAAAGAATTTAAAAACATTAATAGCCCAGTAAATCTGAGGTTTTTGTTGTTTTGTTCCGGGATGGAGCAAAAATCTCAAGACTGCTGAAGTCCCATAAAACCACCTAAGGTTAAGCTGTTTGTTTCATCATTTTTTAAGAGATAATTGATTTCCCAGTCACATCTTGAAATTACTATCACTCAATCAATCCAGTCACTCCAGTATATTCATCAGCTATATGGGATACTAATCCACACCATTTAAAGAAATAACTATCTATTGGACACCTCTCCACAGTCCTGCACCAAACTTCTTAATTATCAAAAATAGAACTATAACCTGGCTGCCTCTTCCTGACATCATTAGACTTGAGAAAGGAAATGAAATCCATTTGATAAAAATGGAAGTGCTGCAGAGGGCAGTTAGAAAACCAAGCTTAGTCTTCCTTTCCAGTCCAACATAGGGACACACCTGACTGTGCCCCCAGCCCAGTTGTCGTCAGCACTGGCCATAATGGTTCCTGCTGGGCACTAGCATGGGCCCAGAACAGGCACAGGACTTTCTCATACTCCCTTGAGATTTCACTTCCCCATCTGTTGCCATTCCCATTTCCTAGCTGCTCTGCCTCCCTTGAAGCTTCAGCCCCTTCAAAGCAGGGACTGTCCATACAAGCCGTATGCTCCCTGGGACGATCCTGCTCCAGGTTCACATTTTGCAGCAGGATTCACAGGCTTTCTCTCCCAGTCCCATCTCCTGGGTGATCCTACATGACTTGCTGTGCTCAGTGTCCTACCTGCGCACAAGTATCAGGGCCCCAGCTCCTCAGCAGCAGCTCCTAATGCTCTGCTTCTTTGATCTGAACTCGATAAACCATAAATGGACATTCCTGGGGTTCCCAGAGTCCCACAAGGCTACTGGGACTCCCAAGCTCATCTCACATTGAGTGCAGCAATTCACAGCCCTGAATTCCTTCTCCATACTCCTGCCTGTCAGCCCAGTGTCCCACTCAAACCCCTCCATCCCAGCCCACAGGGTAGGCAGCCAACAGACAGAGCCAGTTTGGATCCACTGCAGCTGTCCTCTCCCCCCAGCAGCCGTGGTTCATTACAGCTGACTAAGATGAATGCCCATATCCGTGGCAGCCTCCTCAGCACAGTAACCACAGTAGCTCTCAGCTGATAAGATGCTTGTACACAACACGTTACAGCCTGTCCTGGCAGCTCTACCAGCCCCACGCTGGCAGTCAGGAGACTGAGCTGAAAACAATTAAAAATGGAATGGCATAGCTCTCTTACCTGGGAATTGACCCAGAAAGGAGATTAGAATAAGGCTGTGAGAAAAAGCATGAGGTAGTTTACAGCCAAGCATTCAAGGAATGATAATCCTCAGCCCGATGTTTCTCCTGCTGTCATAAGCACTGTTTTCTTCTGGAGACTTGGGGGTTTTAGTTTTTATTTTTTTTGTTTTTCCTTTAAAACCAAGCACACACATGGTCTGCACTGCATGGAAGCAGTGAGTCCATAACTTCCATCCTACCAGCCCTCCACCCTCCCTCATGACTATGCTTGAAATGACTGATCCAACTTCAGACTGTGAGTAGCTGTTCCTCCACAACACAGCTGTGTGGAGATAGATGGAAGAAAGTAAAGCCCTTGGCTATTTCTTTGCCATTGCTGCTTTTCTTTGCCTCAATTCCTAATACAGATTTTATATACGAGGAACTCTAAGAAATACCAATAGAGCGGGGGAAACACAAGCACTCACATTGATGGTCTGCAGCATGATATGGATTAATCGTGGCTCTCTAGTACTGGGAACCACAACCCATGAATTCATAATCATCACAGACAACTGCTGAACACAACAGCTGTGCAGGCTCCCCATTACATGTATTTATAGTGGTGGCAATCCAGAAAACAGACACTGCTTTACGGAGAGAGTTAAAAAGTGATGCCATTTGCAACACACACACGCACATTAAACAACCATAAAGCTCCCCCCTGCACTGCACAGCATTGTAATAGATGTTGGCATTATGTCAGGAAAAGCAGCTTCCTGGATTCAGCCACATTAATGTTCACCCTAATGAACTCTCTGGTGGAGCTGTCATAAATGACAGAATATCATAAAAGGGCTTCGCCGCCAATAGAGGCCAGTGAGAGCACAGATACTGATTACATGCACGGGATGAGCTCGGAGCTGCAATGTTCTGAGGCAAGGCAGTGATATTTCTGGTTTATCAGTTATTCATTGTGTTAAGTTTGCTGCTTTAATCTCTGCAGGTGCATTTGAAGTAGTACATTGAAGGATTCATGGAAAAGAACTTAAAATATTTCCTCCAAAGTTATTAAAGGTAATAACTGAAATAGTTCTTTTACCTGATGATAAAGCCAATGGCTAAAATTATTCAAGCTTTTAAAAATCAGATAATAAACTAAGTTTCTCCCTACTGGTAATCAGCTCATTTCATTGCAAAGATCTTCTTTAAAAATTCAGCTTTGTTAACTCCAATCTTGTCAGAGGCTATTCAGTGGTGTGTTGGTGTTTTGTTTTTTTTTGTTTTGGGTTTTCTTTGGTTGTTTGTTTAGGGCTTTTTGAATTGTATAGACACTAGGGAAGAGGAAGGGAGATTGGACCACCATTTCTTTCAGTTCAGCCGCTACTTTTAACCCACACTGAGAAGTTCACTCACCAGAAAGCATTTACCCTAAAACACTCAGGGGTCTTGGGAGCTGGGACCATTTCTGAGTGAACAGTCTGTATGGCCAGTCCCACCCAGCAGGGAGAAGTTCCTCTCCTCCAGCAAACTTCTTCAATGTAGTGTGCAGCAACCACATCTTGGACAACCACAGTCCAATGACAGCTCTGACTGCCACCCTTTCTGCAGTGATATCCAACCAACAGAGAACTTAATTCAGCAAGTGGCCAACCAATGTAACAATTCACTGACTGCTCACGGACTACTGCCTGCTTCACTTTGGGAATGCATGTACATCCTTCCCATCCATTGTGAGTGTCATCTGAGGATAGCAGCATTTCTGCATTGGTTGCATCTCAATCAGACCTTTTCCCTTCTTCTGTTTGTGTTCATTCCTTTATCAGTGCCTTCCTGTCTAATTTGGGCTCCCTTTGCTATTTTGTTCCTCTTTCCCTCTTCACCCTACAGGTGATCACAAATGGAGCACACAGGATTTCACATCGCACTGTCACAGCAAGGATAGTGGAACAACTCTGTAATTAGTCCAAACCAGCTCCATCATTTCTTTTAGCAAAGAGTGATTTTGTACAAATTGCAACTGCAGCCTTGTTTCCAGAGAAACAGATACTGAAGGTTTGGATACAAACTCCAGCCCCCATGCCACACCCCTCTCCTCCCTTGGAGCAGGATGGAGCCCATACAACCAGGTACAGGGAAGAGCAGCCTGATACAGAATAATTTCTCCATCATTTCCAAGACCAGCAAGGGACAAGACACCAATGTGCTGTGCTTCACAACCCCCCAAAGCCAATAACCCAACACCTGCTGAGATAAACTAAATTCATCCTCTGCCCAGCATGGTCCTAGCAATGTAGGCAAAGCCAGGTGCAATTCCCACTTTTCTTCCTGGGCTCTGCCACAACTTTTTGGGAGAACAAACATTTCTGCAGTTTTGCAGCCTGCCTCCTTTGCTTTCTTCTCTGATGCCTACAAAGAGGGGCCAATAGGAGCTAATAGAGCCTCCTGCAAGATTAAAGTAATTCTGCAAGTCAAAGGTGTCCTCATTTAATAATCTCTGGATCTCTATCACTCTGGCAGCATGTCTTCATCAACCCATTACAGTCTGAAAAGAAGCAGGGACAGGGGATAGGGAGGGCTGTCACAGTTGCTGGTGAGCTGGCTCCACAGCTTACCTGTCAGCTACAATCAGGCATCCAGAGATCGCTTTGCTGCAGAACTAAAAATAAATAAATAAATAAATAAATAAATAAATAAATAAATAAAAAAGAATCAATCACTGTTATCCTGATGTGATAAAATCCTCAGTGCTCCAGACATGCCGGGTAATTGATCACTTCCTCATGACATATATCACTCCCTTGCTCTTCATCAAAAATAAACTCACCGGAAACCAAAATACAGAAGGCAGCCCTGCCTCTATGGAGCAATCCCCATGCCTTTCCCCCCAACTCCTTAACAATAACTATTACAAAGCTGCCCACCCCAAAGAGTCAAGCGTGCTTCAGTCATGAAAAGAACATAAACTGGAGTGATGATATAGTTATTAAGGCAAGACTTCTCCCAGAGTTAGGAGCAAGAAAGCTCTGGAGAGAGTTTAGAGGTGAGTTTTTAGGAGTCCTCAGAAGAACTTCAGATGATGGTGTCAGCCCAGTCCCCCTTCACCAGCCAGATTCCAGTTACCTGAATCTCTTGTGTAGTCTCAGTCTGCTACATCACTTCAGGACAGAGAGGGACAAAGGAAGAGGAGGAGACACCTCCCTGCATTATCCACCCACTAATCACTCCCCTCCTGGAGTGTCTCACCTGAGCCACTGACTCTGACAGGTGTGGAGGATGACTGAGCCTGTCTGAGGGTTTGGGGCTTGGCCCTGAGAGGTTTCTCACGTTTCTGTGGTACAGAGGGAACTCAGACACCAGCACAAGCACTTGGCTCCCTCTGGGGCTGAGGGTAGGCAGGAAGGGACCCCCAAAGAGTGGACAGGCAATAGGGCTCAGCTCCACAGCAGGATACAGGTTACATCCCAAACCCATCAGTTCAGGTGTGCTGCACTGCAGGTTAATTAAAGCATTGTTTTGGCTCTTGCACTAGAAGAGCAGAGCTGGGTGTGGGTGTTCAGTTTTGCAAGGGAACTTCCATTTCTCTGGACTCCCTGAACAGCAAAAGTACAAATGCAGGCAAAGAAATCAAATGTTGTCTTGCTTTCCTTGAAGCTTGTTCCTGGGGAAAAAAAAAAAAACAGTTCCTTTAAAAAATGGTCCTGAATCCCTGTATTTCCAGCTTTTCCTCACTGCTTGAACAAATATCATGCTCCCAGTATAGCCTCCCATCTGCTAAATGCTTGCAGAAACTTCGGGTTTCTTTTAATTTACCATCTTAATTAATTGCCCTGAAGCTTACATTTCCCTTCTTACCTTTTGCTTCTTTATCAGCTCATTCTTGCAGCATTTGTTATTGTTGCAGACAGTTTTGTTTAAGGAGGATTTGCTCCTTTCCTGCCAATCTTCTTTTTCTACTTGACTGTGCAGCAACTTTGCCTATCAAAATAAACACAAGCTGCCTGGTTTGCTTATGGAAGACTAAGGACAGTGAGTGGGAAACAAATGGGCATTGTGGCAATGGCTGGTGTTTACGACTGCCAGTTCCCCACCTCTGCCCTAGGTGAAGGGAGAGGTATTTAGTTAGAGGAGAACAAACAATACAGCCCCACCTCCATCCCCTGCCCCGGTAGCTTGGCTGGGGACACAGTTGCATAAAGAGGCAGAGGTGGAAGCTGAACATTGTTTATGTAAAGCAGCAGATGGTGGCATTACATAATCTGAAAAGTTATATATGTGTATATATTTATATATCAATTTCTCTGAGGCAACAGGACATTACATCTCAGGGACAATATGTATTGCTGGCTGGGGGGTCAGTCTACAAACCATGTGACAAGTTGAACCTGGTTTTGGCTGCTATGTCTCAAGAACAAAAAATTTAGGTGCAGATTTCCATCTCAAACTTTCTCTCAGCAGAAGGAAAAAGGAAAGCTCAAAAGTCATCGGAGAAAAAGTAAGAAATTATCCCTGCCGAATGCAGCTCCTGCGAAAGCAGCAGCAGAAATAGCCAAACATGTAAACAAGTGTGGAATTCCAAGTATGTGGTACATGCTGAATCCTTGCACTATCTGGCCAAAACCCCTTTACTGCAGAACCCAGGACCTGTTGATTACTGCCATACATGTGGGGTACACATTATTTGAACCCTGTGTGTCTCAGGTTGTCCTGTGCTGGTGTCAGTGAGCTGAGCACCACGGAGACCTGAGGCCATGCAGGAGGTCCCTGCTGTGGACACTGCGCCAGTGTCCTTTGTCACAAGCTGCCAAACTGAAGGAGTGACAAAAGATTGTGTGGATGGATCCCAGGTGTCCATGCTGAAATGACCGTGGAACAGGGCTCTCAGCTGAAGGCAACTGATAGCACCCGTACAGGAGAAAAAAGGCGCCCGCTCGCACACCACCAACGCCACCAGAGACCTCCCACTCATCCTGTTTCAGCACTCAAAGAGTTACTGCTATACATCCTGTGATGGTGACGGGCCATTTTGGCAGAGAACACAGGCATTGCCCCTGGAAGTTGGTGCTGGGCTTGAAACGGCCATTGGCCTTTAAATGCAGAAAGAGCAGCAGACATTGAGTGCACATTAATTTAAAATGTAATTTTTATCCTCTGCTGGGACTCACGTGGGATTTATGCTATTAAATATTAAATACCAAGACCTTTATGCAATGAGACAGTTTTACTGAATAAAATTATATTAAACAATGAAATCAGAAGCTTTGCAAACACTAACCATGTAACAAGTTTCAGAAAACAGGGTGAGGACGCAGAGGGGATGTGTCCTTCGGTCAGTGACCCTCAGGGAGCTCCTGGCCCAGGGGCTTGTGGCCTCTGGCGTGTGTCTGAACGAGGGGCTCTTTCTTACAGCTGCACTGTACCAGTGTCTGCACCCTCATAAGGGCAAGGTTTGCACATCAAAACAAGGATGTGAAGGGCAGCTCAACTTCCAATTTGTGAGAAGTCCAACAGCAAATATCAATTTTCTTTTTATTTTGTTTTTTTCTTCTTTACATGGCACTCCAGGGAATTATTTGAATATTCTGCATGAGAATGACAATTACTTCATCAAGGCTGGCTGTTGGAGTGATATAGAGCTGATTTCATTCCATGTCTGGATGGGAATAGAAACACTTCTGGAGCAATTGCCAAAACTGACCTCTAATTAACACTGATATCACTGAAACTCAGTTCTGTAGGACTTGCAAATAAACAACCACAATAGAGTCTCAAATTGAACGACTATTCAGTAATGTGCTTTACTCTTAGATTGTTTCAGGATTTAAAACAATGGGATATAAGTTATTATCCCACCTCACAGCCTGGCTGGTACCCAAGCGTTAACACACGTCTGGGCCACACTTGCTCTGTGAGCCTTCATTTCAGAAAACCTGTTTAAATGTGGTCTGGGATACAACTCAGCATAAGCACAGGTTAAGGACCTGCTCCATGCAAGGCACTTCTCTGAAGTTCCTGTATTTAAATATTTTCCTGATGCAAAATGTTTGAGTCTTCTCTCACATGAGGTCATTTGTCAGCAAGGACCCAGAGCATGAGCCGGGAGAGGTAAGAGCATCTTGTTATTATAGCAGAGAGACTGGTCCTCTTTTTGAGCAATTCACTGAGGTTTTCTAAGTGGAGAGAGGAGAGAAGAAAGCTCTTTGTTAAAATACTCATCTTACAAAAATAGAACAGGAAGAAAAAAACTCTTTCCTAAGGTCTCAAAGTGGACGTGATGTTGAGATTGAGATTTTTAGAACAGAAGACTAACGTGATGAAAAGTAATTGGAAACCTGTTTGAACTGCTTTAAAAAGATTGTCTTTGGGGAAAACATCTATTTAAGAGGAAATAAAGAGGGGTAAGGGCCTGGAGGCAAAGCAATCTTCAATAAAGTGCATGGCTTGCTTCTGCAGCCCAGGAGCCAGCCTTACAGGTCAAGCAGCCCCAGCTCAACTGTGTGCTCCCCTGGCCAAAACACTCTGTCCATCACTGCTACTGGGGAAAAACCCCACAGAGAAGCCCAGGCAGCAGGAACACAGGTACCACAGAATAATGTAAATAGAGACATTAGTATAATTTCTGTCAGAATAGACGACTGAAGGAATTTCTGCTGTACCATTTGCAGTTCCAGATTTAACCTATGTCACAAGAAGATTTCCAAATATTAAACATGTTTTCTGTGTGCTATGGAAGGACTCTGTGTACCTTTGAAATTAGCTGTCTCCATCATTTCTGTTGTATCTGCTTATAGTCCAGCAACCTGCCAAGGACAGAGCCAACCAAAATAGCAATAAAATAATTTCCAAGGTCAGGGAAGTGCATCATACTTGGGGCATTAAAAATCTCAGCTTTGCTCTAAGCTGCGTTATAATCGGAACCAGAGACAGCAGGGAGAACTTTCCACTGGGGCGTTATGCTGCTTGGTGTCCATATGGCTCAGTGATATTTTGCTCAATTTTATTTCATGGTTGGAGAGATCAGAGTTTTCTTTGAAGAGCTGGCAGGCAGACCAGACAAAATTCCCATGATATTTTCCTGTTCTAGCAGCAAACTACAAGGAGAAGAGTTCCTGCTGGGCTCTTGCGGATGAGAGGGCTCTGGAGCAGCAGTGGCATGTCGGGACACAGAATTGTGCAGGAACTGAGGGCAAGTCCTCAAAGAAGTGCTGGCTGACACTCACTTCCCCTGCTGCTCAAGGGAGAGAGCGGAGCAGTCGGAACAGGCACTGCCCCCCAATGCAGAGGTCACTGGGTGACCAAGTCCATCCCTCTGCCTTGGAATACTGTTCGGATAGCACTTCCAAAAGCACCTAAACCTCTTAAAGCTGGGAGAAGCCAGAAAAGTCAGTGTGGTCTGGGAAGCTTTAGGAAAAGATCTATTGCCACCTCAATAACGATAGCTTTACGCTACTGCAACTATTCTTCTACTAATGTTTTGATATTTTCACTTACAGTCATTACAAATCACTTATTCCTGTCCCCAGACACCAACCAGAGCCACCATTAGTAATATTTTTACCACAGATAGGTGTAATAAAATTGATCAAGGTGTTGACACTTAAAGATACAAGCAAAGGAACAAGATAAACTGCCAAGAACTGTGATCGAGAAACACAATGTTCTTTCTTTGTGAAATAGCACCTGGCAGGGATGGGTCTTTTGACTTTGCTTTGTGTAGACAACAGCTTTCAAATTAACCAGGTAATCCATTTGGCCTCTCAGAGCAGAATGGGTTGGTTAAATGGCCCTCTTGCCCTTGAACACAGGGTGTCCCTGCTCCAGGCATTGCAAGATGTGGGGGACACAGGAGAACTCCATCATCATTTGTCCCACCCTTTCACAAACTAGAAATGAATCCATGTGTGTGCAACTCCTAGCAAATACCTCTGCACATTTCCCTCCTGCCTCATACATTCCAGTTTTAATTAAACTGTGCATTACATACCAACAAGATCATTGTGTGGGCATGCCTAGCTTGTACGAAAACATCTATCCCAGAAAAATAAAATATTTATGTTATTTTAAGCTTCTGCCACTCAAAAAAAAAAAAAAAAAAAAAAAAAAGGAAAAAGAGCAGTAGGCAGAGAACATCACCATGCAGGAATAAAGGTGGGGAGCACTAAAGAGACATTGGGTCCTGAAGCCAGAGAGGGGTGATTCTCAAATTTGGGAAGACTAGAGATGCACAGTATTAAAATGACAGCTCAATCACACCAGGGACATGGCCCCGGGTGTCAGGAGTACTATCAGGGCCAGCAACAACCACAGGCACATTCACTCATCTCCCATCCCACCCATGCTACCTGCTTTGCTTGTGGAGACACTGAAGTGTGGGGAAGCAGTTTGGCTTACCCTGAACACAAGGATCATGACTTGGACTGAGGTGGTGGTGCTGTCCTGGTCTTTTTACTGTTTTATAGAAAGCTGACGCTTCTTCCAGCAGCCCCAGGTCCGTGATGTGCACAAAGGAAAATCTGGAAGAGGATGCTGCTGAGTACCTGGTAAACCACTGTGACAAATTCGATGGAAAAGTGAAGAATTCTAAAGGGCAGTGCAAAATAATGGATTGCTCTAACAAAGGTGATTTGACAGCAGCTGCATGATTTGAATTCAGTGAGAGAAAATACACGGCAGAGCCTAAACAAGACTGTTGACCATGAAGAAGACTTTCCTGGAACTGAAGTGAAAAGGCTAATTCATCAAGCTGTAATGAGAACCTCATTGTCATTCATCTTTTATGTGAACATTTGCAGGCAAGAGCCTGGATGTCAGGGGAAAGCCCTGTAATTAATTTATCCCTGTTGTGTAAAAGGTAACGGATCTGAACAATAGGTTCTGTCCCAGCACAGCTGCCTCAAATAAAAATCAAAGTGATTATTTAAGTAGTATTTCTCCTTCCATCAAAGGAAAAATAAATAGCTGCAGAAAAACTGGAACCATGAAAAATACACTGCTTGACAAAAAAGGTGCAGAAGACCACCTCTAAAAATCATATTGGCAAGAATAACCCAAACTGTCAGCAGTGAGAGGTAAAAAAATTATAATTTGTTTGCAGTGGGAGAATTTCATACCTATCTAAAGGTACCAAGTTAGAACTAAGGCCAAATAATGGAGGCGACAATCACAGTTATTTCCCATGGATAACTGGCTCTCAATGTTCAGAAGACCATGTCAAGATTCCCTACAATTACAAAACCCTGGCTTACTCTTCTTGTGCTTGTTTTAATCAAAACCCTTTATTTTTGGGAAAGCACAAGAGGCACTGGAGAATCTGACACCCTTTGAAAGTCATCGAAATCTATGTGCTTCATAGCAATTTCTGCCTTTGCCCTCACTGCCTCCTACACCTCCAGCAGCCTGGTCTGCAGGACGCTGGATGAGTTCTAAGCACACAGGCGCTTCCTCTCGAGGGGCGCTGGGACCCCCGCCCTGTCCGGGAGCAGCGAGAGGCTGCCGCTCCAGGCCGAAGGAAACCCTCCGTGGCTGCTGCAGGCAGAGAGCTCTGCCCTCGCTCCACCGCCTGCCAGCGCTGCCCGGCACCGCGGCGAAGGAGGACCGAGCACAGCCGCACCACCGCGGCGGCGGGACGGGGAACTCCGCACGCAGACCCTGCCGGACCCTCCGGCACTGACAGCCAGGATGCTCCAGTCCTGGGGATGAGGCAGGAGCGGGGGCTGGATTCTGCCTCAGCAGCAGCAACTGCAGCAGTGCTCCTCTCTGATAGGGGGAGGATCTGTCCATCTGCCCAAAGACCCACACCTGCACACAGGTGAGACACTTCCTCCCCCTTCAATCCCTCTTCCTTCCTCAATTTGAATTCCAGGACTTTAAGACATTAAAATGATGAGGGCTTTTTTCCAAATCAAATATATTTCTGCAAGCCCCCCTCTCATTTCTTTGAACCAAATCTCACAAACCGGGCTAGGATTTTCAAGAGCCAGCACTCAGCCAAAATCAGACATGACAGTAACCAGCCACCTGAGGGTGGCAGTGGGCTTGGAGTGGCTCCTGAGGACCTGGTGCTAGCAGTGATAAAACACATGATCACATCTTTAAGGAGAAATACAGATTAGAAATGAGACCCGTGGGCTCCAGCTGTGGCAGAGCCATGGAGACACTAAATCACAGCAGAGCAGGGAAACCTCTGAGGAAGCGCAGAGGTAAGACTTGAGCCTACCAGGGTTGCTCTGAAGGAGAATATCCCTGAGAAAGGTCCCTGGGGTCTCACTTGATGGCAGGTTTGCATATGCTGTGGGACCTCTTGCCTGACTCAGGGGATGGCAGTGAGCACCTCTGCCCACACCCAACATCAACATACAGAAAAAAACATATGAGATCTGGTGGTGATTAGCACGAAAACATCCACATTGTTTTGATAGCCACCCATAATGCTCACCAGTTGTGGCAGCCTGGCAGAGAGAAAGAGTTCCACAGCATCTCATTTGTTTGTAGTGGCAATAAATCTGGACGAACACTGACCTCTCATCCCGGTGAGGTTGAGGTTTCCAAGCAATGACCATTTAAGGCAATTCTGCAGGAGCACCAGTAGACTCACAGGAGTGACAGGGACTTGCCTGAACTGCCTTTTGTACACACGTGCTAGAGATAGTTCTTGCCCTTTGGCAACTGGTGACCCAGAAATGGACTTGTACAGGTTGAGGTCCCGCTCAGTGTGTGTTCGGTGCTGAGCACAAGCTGACAGCCCTGCTGCCAGGCGAGTTCCATCCAGCAGTTCCAAACCTCAGAGAGTACATGGAAGACAAGGCAGTGGGACAGCTGGGGCTGCCTAAATTATCAGTCACAGCAGATGATGTATTGATATGTAAAAAGAAGAAAGAGCAGTCTGGGTCGCTGTTTGCAGACAATGTGTTAGGTGAGCTAATTAAAGAGACAAGAAGGAAATTACAGTCAGTGGAAAGCGAGGTATTTGATGGCTGAGAAAGCAAAAAAAACATCCTGCTGCCCATGCCAGACCTGCCAGGTGTCCCTCCATGGCCACAGCTGTGCTCAGTGAAGGGACCGTGCAGGGCCAACAGGTAGAAGGGTTTTTTAGGAGGAGGAAAGCACAGCAAAGGAGAAAGAAAAGGCAAAGAAACACTGCTGAGTCCTGAAATGTAAGAGCAAGAGCAATTTAGGTCTGTTCCTAGAGTTGAGATCCTCTTTTTTTTTTTCTACTTTACATCACCATGGAACTCTTGAAATTAAAACAACCAGGGTGCTTGCCTGTACACTGGTGAATCCACAAATATGTAGGTCTCCAGGATTTTTAATTTTTTTTTTTCTGTTTGCTGGTGCTGTTGGAATTCAGCCTTTAAGGATGTTCTTGCCAGCTGGGATATCCCAGAGGACTTGTTTCTTCCTTTGTTTTGCTGGCAACCGTGGGGAAAAAATCATAATGAATGACCTCTTTTCTCTTTTCCGTCTGCACCAGCTGGCTCTGATACCCTTTCCCAACCTCCACTTGCATCTTCTACCAGAACAGAATCTCATTTCCCAGAGACTTCTACAGGCTTCTCAAGATAATGAAAAAAACAGCACAATACTTTGCATGGGCTTTCCTCTTTCAAATGACTTTTTTTTTTTTTTTTGGGAAGCTATTGGAATAAGTAATTTCCCTCTCTTCTGCTAATCCCAGCTCTCTGCACATCAAGACATCCTAAACTGGCCATACTGAAAGCCATTAGATAACCTTCACAGTGCAGAAACAGAGCTCTCTGTGATTGCTCTGACTGCATAATTTGCCAGAAGGAAAACATGGAATGGGTCTTCAGAAGTGTGTGGGAAGGAAAAAGCAAGAGGATAAGATTTTTTTCTTTAACTATCTCCTCTTGATTCTCTGTTTCCACAGAATTTGAGCAGAGTGGATGCAGCCCTTCCCAAGAGTGGCTTTGGCACTGCCACATGTGGGGAGCGGGGCTGGCTCAGAGCCTGCAGTCCTGGGGCTGAGCTCCAGACTGGACACTGGCCAGGATGGGAACATCCCAGAAAGGCAGATCTCAGTCTCCAGCTGACCTCAGAGGGTGGCTCTGCAGAATCTGGTTCTTGACTGACATTTTCCTCCTTTAATATTTTTTTTCACATTGAGATTTCTCCAGATCCAGTTGTTCTGGTTTGAGTCCAGTTTGCTCCGTGGGCATGACAGGTTGCTTAGCGGCTGACTTTAAAGTTCAATTATTGTATTAATATTGATGCTATCATTGCATGAATCATGATTCCTGTAGGAGGAATAATTTAAGTTTCTTTAAAATATTGATTTTGGAAAGATACCAAAGTGAAGGCACATGGGGCTGAATCCTGCTGGCACAGCAGCTGGAGGATGAGCATCACCGACTGTGCAGGGTGGGATGGAGAACGGGAAAAGCAGATGGAAATTCTGGGATAGTGATTTTAATGGAGCTGCCCTCCACTGGGAGCACAAACTCAGGACAACACAAAAATATTTCTGCATTCAAAGGAGCTGATGTTTTTATGTATACAGGAATAACTTTTTCTTGGAGCCAGGGAGATTTCTAAGGCCATAAACATGGGTGCTAGAAATCTTATCTGAAATCTCTAGAATACGAACAGAAGTCCAAAGAAATCATGAATGCAGAGTTCTGTCAAGAATGTCTGTATTCTTTCAATATTTCCCACATAAAATACAAAAAATGGATTACATAAAAAACATTCTGTGAAAATGTCCTTAATGGATGTGCTTTGACACATCTTTAAGATCATAAACTTCACTCTTTTTAATGTTTTTTGGTAAGACTTGTAATGAGAAAAGACAATTCTGAAGCCCTGACATTAATAAGTCTATTGTAAAAAGGTCACCTTCACCTAAGAATGTTTTATTATCAGTGGAGCAGAATAGCTGTGAATATGTAATGACTTTTATCTGATGATTGCCTTGTATTCTTTCTAAGGAAAGACAGCTTCAGATGTTGATAATTTACATATAAGCATTGAAGGGTTTGGCAGCAGAAAAACAAACTGGTTCAGAGAAATTAAGTATAAAGCAGCCATAGAAGAGACAGGAAATTTAACTTCTGATCTTTGTGTGTCTCTAAGAGGTTTTAAAAATCACCATAGCACTGCCTGTCCCCTGGGATGCCACTGTACAGCTGGAGTCAAACTACACACTGGAGATTCACTTTCTGTATAAATCACCGGAAAGGTTATTTCTCATTTTCATTTGATTTTTCCACTTCGGTGTAGAACCTCCACCACTTGCATTTAGCAGAACATAATGGATTGGGAGGTACATAGAGAGGAGACAATAGAGATAGAGATAGAGATAGAGATAGAGATAGAGATAGAGATAGAGATAGAGATAGAGATAGAGATAGAGAGTGTTAGGGGCAACAGGAGCTCAGATTAACAACTAAGATCAACAGCCACATGCAAAACGAGAGCTATGTGAAGGTCCCTGTCTGCAGGAGCTACCAACAGCAGACACAAAGGGGAATTAGTAGTCAGGCTCAACTGAATATACGTGGGACAAGCGAACTCGTGGAGTCCCTCCAGGAGCTGCCAGCCTGGCACAGGTCTGCTGAGGGGTACAGAACCTGCTCTGCAGCCACTGACAAACCTCTGCAGCCCAGAATGCCCCTCTTGCCTGCCATGACCCCAAGCACACCACATCCTCTGTACTCATTTTGGATTAGGTTTCCCCAGGAGAACTGGGTGTTCATAAATAGCTATGCCAGAACTTGTTTGCTATTTTGAGTCATTACATTTCACCTAATTACTCCTGATCTACCACCAATGAAGGTTTTTCAACAAAAGCTGCCTCTGTTAAGAAACCATTTTTATATACTAATGATCTTATCTCAGGAATGCTTTCCAAAGACCGGTAAAACATCATGCTCCATTTGCCAGGGGACACAGTGAAAAGTAGGGATATTTTTATAGCTGTAGTTTCAAGAAAAAATATTTTCTAGAAGTGCTATCTGGGACAAAGGCTTTGTCCTACTGTGAAGTCCAATTACCTGGGGACCAAATAACTGTGAAATTTCATCAGTGCAGCAATGCTGTGCCAACTCATCAGTGTTTCAGAGGGAATACGATGGAGATTCACAGAGGATGTTTTTTTATTGCAAAGTGGTGGCTGCTGACTCCCGGAAGCCATTTCATGGTTCTGCAGAGGGGCAGCATGCCACCTCTCATAACAGCACTGAGTTCCTTTCATGTGCCAGAGCATTGTAGAGCAAACAGGAACAGCTCTGAGGGATAAGTGAGGGAGTGGGACAAGGGATGGAGAAGAACCAGGGGAGCAGGACAGGCAGCAGTCAAGACTTGTCAGGAACCCTTTTGTCAAGAAGCTGGAGAGACCTTAACTGTAAATGGGAGTTATACAACAGGAGAAGAAAGGACAAAGCAATCCAGAATGTAGTGAAAGCTTGAGGATGTGCAACTACAGCTCTCCAGGAATCAGATGAGCTGAAGCTGAACTCCTGAGGTGCTTCCAAGCATGTCCTGTGCTATTTGCACCAATTACAGGGCTGCTGTCCAGCCTGCCCTCCAGTTTGGAGCCTAATATGAAACAGGAGGAGCCTTAATCTCTTTGTATCAGGAAATGGGTATTTAACCTAATTTTTTCAAACCCTAACTGCATCCTTATTCTTCCTGATACTGAGCTAATAAATGAGACATTCCAGATTCCACCCTGGCATTTCAGCACACCACAGAAAAATACACAACAGATTAAGCAACCATTAGCTGTGTCGTGCATTCTCAGCCAGTGCAGCTCCAATGCCACATTTCATAGACGGGTTCAGTGACTGCTGTTCTGCAAAGGCAGGGAGCAGCAGGGTGGGCTGATTAAACCAAACTAACAATGTCATTTGGGGCTGCTTCTTCTGTTTTATCATAATAAACTTGAGTTGGTTTGTGCTTTCTCCATTCTGTCACCAGGGCACCTTTTTCAGCAGAAGAAATCCAGTTTCAGTGACAGCATTCTCAGAGCAGAGCCCACCCTGAGAGAGCTCATGGGCTCTGAGGTGCTCGTGTGGGACTGTGTTTGTGTCTCCATTAAACAATGAACACTGATAGATGAAAATATTCATAGTTGCCACAAAACTTGCTTCATTTTTCATCCTGTTGTGGATGAAACACCTTCTTAATGTCTTTTACATCAAAGAAATTGTTTCTTTATCTAGTATCATCCAACCTGTTTTCCATTCCCAATCTCCATTTCCCTAGAAAGCTGAATACTAATTGGTATTCAGTGAATAAATTGTCATTACTGTTATTAATTATATCCCACTTTTCAACTCCCAAGATAAGGGAATTACTGTTCTCAATACCAAACAATCATGCTGCTCCTGTCAGGAGAAAAGGTGAGGGATAAAAATTCCAGAAGTAATACTCCACCAGTAAAAGGCGACTTTTGTCAGCTCTTCTGAGCCCCAAACTCTGCTTGGAGCTCTGGCTAAAGACCAATACCCTCCTCCCAGTGGGAGGAGCCAGCTCCCCAGGCACTCCCGCCTTGTGCTGTGTGAGCGCACACGCCTTTCACTGCCCCACCCAGTGCTGCAACCTGGGCTCTGAAGTCACCACTGAGCTTCAAAAATGCACAGTAGGAGTTCACAAACTCAAGTTAATCTGTATGTTGTTGTCTGATTCAGGGAAGCAAGAAGAGGCTGCTCCAGCTCCTACACAGACAGAATTTATTCCACCCCATCTCACGAGAGATGTAGTGTTCCTTTTGTCTTGTTTTTAATTTTTATAAGAGGAAGAGACTTGAAAAAGGACATATCTGCACAGCCCAATTCCCAAATGCACATTTCAGTTTTGAGTACAGAGATGAACAGGATGCAGTGGTGTAAATTGTTACAATAACATTAAAAATGCAGCAGAACTCATTATCCTACATCTAATCTCTCCCTCTGAAATTCTGTCAGACTCATTATGTTGGTTCCCTTTTTGACACGGTTTAAGCATCTCCAGGGAGCAGCTGTACAATACCAATAACAATTATTAAATTGCTGTCTAAAGCTTCACTGGACATCAAAAATAAGTAGATTAAATTCATACTTACAGACACTTTTTAAAGAAAATTATCAGTGTACCAAAATGGTGGAGCTTATGATATACCCTTATGGAGTAACTAAACACCAGCTCACGGAGCAAATGTCACATAAACCTTATGGACACAGGACTCCGAGGGGTCCAGGTCACGGCCCTGAGGGAGGCTGTGTTCTCAGGGAAGCAAAAAGCTGACACTTTATCCAAATGTCTCACAAACTCCAACTTTGGAAATGTGCTGCTTCCTGCCTTCTGGAAGTGCCATTTCCACTGCACAGCAGATCTCAGCCAAGCCCCACCCAGGCTCCAGCTGCTCCCACCTGGGCCACGAGTGAGCCCCAGCCCCATCAGACTGACCAATCTGCAGGGCAGCCTCAGCAGAGCCTTTCCTCAGCACTTAGACAGCAGATGCCTTGGGGTCCTGCTCCAGGTCAGAGGGGCCTGGAGCACTCCAAAACCATCTGCCTTTGCCAGCTGTATCAGTAGGCCTAAAGCAAAAATGTTTAAATCTTCAAATTCTCTTTTGTTTCTGATCTGACACAGTTACTTCAAAAGTATCACTGTACAGATTCATCCACATTTAGGACAATACCACCTCCTCTCAATAAAGGACCCCACTGAGATCACTGAGATGTAATCAGTACTCTAAATTAAAACACATTAAATTTTTCTTGAGGACAAGTAATGTAAGTGCATGCTTACTTTTTGGAGGGGAGAGTTTTAAATAGAGCTATATATAGATTAATAACATCACCCAAATTTGTAATTAATTCCAGCAACTCATTAACTGTAGGAGTAAAGTCACTGGAGCTTCACTAGTTTATGAGACCAACAGATGGGTGTCCATTTACTTCCTAAAGTATGTAAATCATGCCAGGGTTTTATTAGGTGGTGTATTGACTAATACCGAGACTGTCCATCAGAGCTGCAAAGAACCAGAACAGCTTTTTAACTGAAATTACTTCAGAGCTCAGGAGTTAAGTGGGACACAAGCAATATATAAACTTTGTGCTAATTTCTCCTTAAATTATCAGTATTCCCACTGAGAGTCAGTAAAACTGACCTTCAGCTGCCCTGGTAAGTCATGGTTAAAGGAGTGGAGATCCTGAGCTGTGCCAGTCTGTGTGCTCGGTCCTTTGAAGAGTGCTGGCTGTGTCCCAGCGTGCATCCCTAAATAAACCAAAACTGAACCAAAAAGTCGCTTTGAATTATTATTAACAAGCACTGAACTATTTTAATTGGCCCCCTGGTGAATACTGGCCTAAGCATGGGGACAACAAATTGCCTTACTCTGTGAAATTTCTGCTTTGAATCCAACAGTAAAAAAAGTCCCCCAAAACTCAGAACATAACACTGACGTGCACATAAGCACATGGAGGGACCTGAGAGTACCAGGTCTGGTAAGAGCTCTCTGTCTGTTCAGCCAGTCTGGAGCTACCACACAGTGATGAACTCCAGTTCAGCATCAAACCAGCAGTGGTGATTGAGTGTTTGAACTCAAGACTAAAACAGTCCAGTTTTTGCATATCAGGAATGCTTGGGAATTGTGTTACTTCTACAAAGGCTGTTTCTTTTCTGGAAGCTGAGGGAAAGCATCTTGCAGAGCCCCACTAATGTGTTGCACTTCCTGCTGGACCTGAGTTTTCCAGCATCACTCGGAAATCAAAACAGGACAAAAAAAGAGTCAAGTCCTCCTACAGAAATCAAGAACTGAGGCAAATCATCCTCTAAGTAAGCTCCACCAGTGCTGTTGTCACCCTCTATTCATCAAGAACAATGAGTGCAGGCATTGAAATTCCACACTGGTTTGATAAACAGAGTGCTGCTTTTTAGTGTGTCACATTTAGGCAAGAGAACAGATTCTGGCTGTAAAAAAAGTACCCTTGGAACCTGCTTTTATAGTTCTTACTTGAAATATTTCTCAACAGTCCTCTCATCACATGCATTTAAACAACTGCTGCCTCAGGAGCATAATAACCAATAGCAAATCCACCGACTTTTCCAGGGCAGAAATGCAAGTCTTACATGCAGGTCACAATTTAGTGAGTTCACAGACAACAAAGCTCCCAAACCAGAGGGGAATCAATGCTAATTATGACAGGGAATTGCAGTGTCTCCACTGCATTTGTAGTGTCACTCACCTGCAACCACCAACTTTTCACATATTGATTTGAAGGTTAGCATCAGGCACTGCACCTTGAAGTGAAATGTGTCCCTCTGCCCTCAGATTTCCACTGATAGGGATCAAATAGCCAGTAATTGGTAGGGGGAAACATCCCATACTCCCCAGGCATAACTGGAACAAAGGAATCCCAGATTCATGAATATTTAGCAAGTTTTCACACTCCTATGCATGACAGATGTATTTTGGTTTTAAAAGAATGTCAAAACCATTCACTGCAGTTTCCTTGTGAGATTAGAGTGGCCCCTTTTCTGGGAGCAGTTGGTTTTGTTTTGTGGCCTCATCCTGCATCTTCCTGAAGATTGGTTTAGGGCTGGAACTGTTCAGGGAGGAAAATGGCCTCCCTACAGACACCTTTTATTTTCCATTTTCACTTCATTTACATTTATCTTTGGGCCTTGAGGTTGTTTGCATCTGAGATATATCTGTCAGGAGTTCAAGTATTTCCTAGTCATTGCTCACATAAGTTCTTTGAAAGGATTGTCAAGACAAAGGAATCAAACACAGCCACAAGTGTCACCTGCGGAGGAGTTGTGAGCAGCAGGCTGGACCAGAGGACCAGCCCTGCTGGCATCCTGCCCAGGGGTGGCACAAAGCACTGCCCTGGGCTACAGTCAGAAACACAAGCTGGGGACACCAAGCTCTGGTGTGCCCAGCTGGCTAAGAAAGCAGTTGGGAGCCATGGCGATCATGGGCCAGAGCAGCCACAGACACCTCCCCGTGGCTTTACCCATCCCTTGGGAATTCCAGGCGGGGGCAGCAAGAGAGCTGTGCAAGGGGCAGAAGGGTACATAAAGTGCTCCACTGGTGAATTTAATGCCTGGTGATAAAATGCTTTATCCATTCTGAAGGACGGTGCTTAAACAGATGCTACTAGTGGTTGTATTTCAAAAGTCAATGGGGCTAAATAAATCTAAAATTTACTTCTACAAAAAGTGTTATGAGGCCAACCTCTTTTTATTCTTTAGGTGTTCAATTAAGCAAAAATCCTGAGATCTGCTGGAGAATTTAAGACTGCCATGAACAAGAAAGCTTTTTAGTTAAGCTTTCATCTCTTCAAGTGAAGAACTAAATTGATGATTTTTAAATAATTTACATCACAGAAGTAGTGTTAAAAAAATGTCCCAAATGGAGCTAAAAAGCATCGTAAATATAATTTCCTGTCAGGTTATATGAAATACCCTGATAAATGAACAGCTCTTAAAAGGACACTAACAGTGGACTTGGAAGGTCTGATTCCAGGTTTCTGAAAATGCCAGCTCTGAGCAGCTGCCGTATGACTTCAGGTCTTCGACCCTGAGCAAACCATGAGATACAGAAGTATGAGTGTGCACTTTTTTCCTTTCTCTGATTTATTACATCAATGTTCATGTTTTGAAGAACCTTATCCATCTAAGAAACAAAGGGAAACTAGTCATTAACCAGAATTTGGGGAAGGGGAGAGAGACATGCCTGTTTATCTGCTCCATAAAGATCTTTTTGAACGCATCGCTAGCTGCCAACAAATGCAAACATCTTTTATTTTCCTTTCAGTGAGTGCATGTGGGAGGGGAGGAGAGAGAGGAAGGAGTCTGTGTTAGCTCTGCTGTTACACTGCTGAATTAAGACAGTCACCTACCCATCATCTACTTCCAAATCCCTTTTGATTTTCAGACACAACTGACATTTCACTGCCTTCTGTTGCCCATCCCGCTTAAATATTCATGCATCCAAAGGTTCAGATGACTGTAGCCATCCAGAACAGAGAATCAGAAATTAAAAGCAAACAGCCAGAACAAAGCCCGGTAACGAGTGCGTGGTTCTGAACTTGCTGGGAAAGCTGAGATGAGCATACAGTCAGCTTGAGCTGTGAGTCATTCTTTCTTGTTATTAATGCAGTATTTATCAGCACTCGCTTCTTTCCTCATGACTTCTGCCAGCTCTGTTTTCACACCACGTTCATCACTACAGCTTTCCTGTTTCTCTGCCCAGCTAGCACAGTGCCCTTCGTGCCCAGCAGGCCCAGTTCGTGTTCTCAGGCTCTGTGTCCTGTATTCCCGTTGCACCAGCAGCCTGTTTCTCTGGATGTTGTACTTCTTTTTCAATTGTTTGTGTTTCTACGTGATGGGGCAGCAGTGGTGAAATAAAAAGTGACAGCCTACATTGAGTGTTGTTATGATGCTGTCATTTCAATTTTCAAACAGAGCCAGCACAAATTGAAGGCAGCTCTTCGGACACACTAAATGGCTTCAGCACAACAGCAGAACTGACCTCAGAGCCCAAGACATGGCACTGTCCTTCAAAGCACAAGGGATGATCTAACTTGTCCTGCTACATCCACTGGCCATCAGTCAGAGATTGGGGTACTGCTGCACAGGGATTGTGCATCTCTGCTCAGGAGCCCTCTCAGCACAGCACTGACACTGGAACTGCTGCTCCCTGCTCTGTGATCACCTCTACTGAAGGCTGGACTGAAATTCAAAACAACAGTAACAGCCTTTGATGTTTTCAGAGGTAGGAAGAATGCCATTTGAGCAGCCAAGAAACATTACAGCTTGTGGAACTATCATTAAAATCTGAAAAACCTGCCTTGGCATCAAAACACCAAACACACTTTCTCACTGCTCTGATGATAAAGGTTTCTATTTCATTACACCAGTGAACTATGATTATTTTGCAGAGCCACTTCTCCATCCCCAACAATTTAAAAGATGTCAGATTTTGTACCCTTCTGTGTACAATTTGAAAAGTTTCTAATTTGCTAATCAAGGGATCAGGACAGAGAGATCATCTTTCTGAAATTTACTACCAGCACTGTAAGAGCAATTACATGGAAGTTGTTCCAGTATTGACGCCATACAAAAACCTAAGATTGGCTAGAAATTAATTTCTAAGGCCAATTCCATACTGTGTCTTTGGGAATAATTGCAATGAGAGTAACATACAGTGAATGTTCAGCTTCCCGCTGAATCAAAGCCCTTGCACCATTCATGGCAGAGATGTTCCCCAGGCAGGAAAATAGAAATTAAAGCCAAGGCCACTGTTCATGCCTGCCTGCTGACCTCAATGGATGCTGCAGTGACTCCCAGCCACATCCTGTGGGGATGAGCTGGCTGTTCATTAGGCTAATGAGGAACAGACAGCTGCCATTAGCTGAACAGCAGCAGTTTGGTCTCAGGGCAGTTAAGGTTTTTGGTTGCCTGTGGTGTACCACGGATGCAACTCTTACAGATGCAGCCCCAGCTGGACCTGACAGTCTCACCCCATGCTGGGATGGAAATGCCCTGGCTGAGCTGCCTGAAGCCTGGCTGCTTGCAAGGCACAGGGCACTGTACCAGGTCACCAGGCTGCTCTGGGGATAGGCACAGCAAGGCCTGAGCACCACATGGCCTGTCCAACAGGGACATACAGCAAACCGTCACAGGAGCTGAGAACAGACACAAAACATTCTATGACACCAGTCCCACCTTCCACACTGACCTGTCAGTCATGGGGAGGGTGAAAAATAGAACTCATAGAAGAGGAAAGAGAAGATGCCAAATGCAGACTTTATGGGAAGCGCTCAACATTTCCTTCCATTCAGCCTGAAAGTCAGAAATTATAACGGTGGAACCCTAAGGAGAGTAGGATGAAAGGACTTCGCTCCTGGGCATGCGACACTGCTCCCCTTTGTGGGACCAGATGCGAGGAAAGAGAGCACAGAAGAAAAGCAAAGCTGGAGCTGAAAGGTTCTTTTTTTTTCTCCTCTTTTTTTAAGAAAGAACAAAATTTAAATGATCCTGAAAGAACAGCTCTTCCTTTCAAAGACATTAGTTTGTGAAGCTGGCTGTAAAAGGGTACATTTTTGAAATGTGGCTGCAGTTACCAAGCAACCTGCTCTGCTGCCAGCAGCGCCTCCGAATTCGGGGGAGGCAAAGCCCATGGCTCTGCCCTCCCAGGACAGCGAGTGCAGCCGGGCAGTCTGGACAGCTGGCACACCACGGTGTGTGGAGCCAGGACCCTCCACCCAGAGTGGCCTCCAGAGCTAGCTGGGCCTTTGGAAGCAATGAGGATGGCAAAACAATGGAGGCATTGCACTGATAGAGGATGGAGGAACAAAGAGAAGAGGAAAAGCTGAAATCAGCCCAGTAGCTGCAGCTCTCGGTTTATTTAGGCACTACTATAAGCTTAATTTGATGTATATTACTAAAATTAAGGCAAACAGCAAACAAAATTCTAAATTAACATTCACAGTTCTCATACACATTGGACACACTGCAGTGCTTTGAAGGATTTTCTATAGCCCGGGGATCTAACAATGGGAAGAAGAAAATGGATGCCCTGGGATCCAACCTTTCCAGGCTGAAAAACCCACAATTCTGCCTGGGTCCAGAGCTTCACCAGAGCTTTCATTTCATTAACTCCACACAAGGATATCATTAACCTGGTCTAATCAAGAGCTGTTTTGTTACCTCCATTACTGTTCTAAATGAGAATTAGGCACAACATGTGCTTAATTAAGGCTATGAGTTGAGCTGGCAAAAATCGAAGCTTACATCCAAGCTGTACAAAGAGTTGAGATGTTTTATTCCCCCCATTTGGTGAAGAGAACTGCCCCCAAAACTTTACAACCTCACGCTGTCCCAAATACCTCCTGGCAGCCTCTATCCCCAAAATGCCCTGATGCTGAGGGCTGGGTTCAAACCTCTTGGCTCAAAGCATCATCAGACAGACTGTGATTAAATGTTGTTTGAGACAGCTGAGGATGCCAATACCAAAGATGGTATTTGGATAGCACCTCTCAGCACCTCTTTCCACCATTCTGAGCCACCCTCCACCAGCACCTGAACCAGATGCAGCAGGGTAAGCCCCCCATGCTGCAGCGTCACTCGTGCAGAGCACACTGCACTGCCACTGTAGTATCCGCCTTTACTCCAACAGCCAAAGCCAGCTCTGAGATATATCTTAGGAGTGTAAGATCCCTCACTGATCCGCACAATCTTCAACAAGTGTTCAGTGCACGGCACTTGGCATATTTATTGGGTGCTCTGAGATCATGGGAAGGTTTGCCAATAATCATATTAGACTTCACAGTTTTCCCTACATTACACCCAATATAGCATGTATGTTATAAACACAGTCATTGTGAAAAGAGAGTGATGTTGTAACTAAACAGCTGTTTTGCTCAGTTCTTTCATGAAATAACTGAAAATTGTAGGTAGGCACATGGAATGCCTAATCCCTGAGTATTTCAGGATTATTAGATGAAAAGGCTATTTGCTACATTACATTCCTTTATGAAACTACACAGTCTTTTAGATATTTCTTCTTGAAACTGCATTGGCAAAACCTGTCACTTTCCTGAACTGATCCTTACTGTTCCAATTGAGCCTATTTTCTGAAGTGACTGAAAGTTTGAGTCATTTAGCACAAGAACTGCTCCCACAACAGGATTCTAAAAGTAATGCCATTCATTCCAAATTTCTTTGCTGTATTTTGTGCAACAACCATGCAGAACTCTCAAGCAGAGAAAGAGAGTGCCCAGGATTTTACTGAGACACTGACTGCCTCCAGCTGCCACTCCTCCCACCACTGATTTCACAACGTGACCATAATGCACACAGGCTTTTTTCCCCAAGTTTTGCCCCTTTTCTCTTTTCTTGCTAATTTCCCCCCAAATGGAGCTAATTTGAGTCTTGGGTAGTGGTTTGACACTATTGTTTGCAGCCCGTAACCCCTCAGCCAGGTCACCTTGTGGCAGCAGGACTCTTGCCCAGGGATGTAGTGGGTCTTGCAATTCCCCACGTGGTATTTTGTACACAAAGTCCTGGAAACAAACTGGCGTTAGAGAGGGCGCAATGCAGTAGGGCTCTCGTTTTATAAACCTTGGCAGTTTGTCTGGGCTTCACCTGTGTTTAGAAATGGAGGCAGAGCAGCTGTGAGACCCCCAAACAACAGTGCTTGTTTTCATGTCAAATCTGTGCAAACAGCTCATATGTCAAAGTGACAGCATCTCCCTGGGATGCTCCTCATACCAAGCAGATCTCTGGTACTCTGAGTGTGCCAGGTGGCTGCAGACCCAGCAAGTCGTCCCTCCTGCAGCAAAGGTCCTGAGTGGCCATACCTGCCCACACATACACTGTGGGGCACACACTGTAGTCAAGAGCTTGGTACATTTTCAGCATAGTTTTTCTCACTGAGAATGCTGACTGAATTTTCTGCCACTGCTTCACCTCAGCACAGTCTTGCAATTCTATTCATTTAGGCCCCACACATTTAAAAATGTCATTGCATTTAACATTTGATTAATTTAATTTCAGTAAAACAGAATTAATTTCACAATTTTACAGCCTTGAAGCTGTATGCCCACATAAAGTTTGCATGGGCTGCAATCTAACAGATGCACAACTTCCTGGGGTTGAGAATAGACCTCCACCCATCAGCATTTTAAAGTTTGAAGGTTACACTGCTAAGCCTCAGGGTTTTCCATTAATCAAAATCCACCAAATCACTTTAGGATTTCAGCCCTATCAGTCCATCAGGTCCCAGAGAACATTTGCTAAGAGCAAAGAACTTAAGTCATTCATGTTGAGCTGAACAACCAGGTTCCTCTTCTCCAAAGCCACAGAGATGGGAAAGCCAAGTGTCATTTAAGTAGCGTCAGCACCCCATTGTGGGGTTCAGATCCCACACCTGGGGTGTGCTGTGTGGAGAGATCCACACACCTGCATCACTCCAGTCCATGGGACTGGTCAGAGCACGAAGCACTGTGCAGCATACGGAGAGGAAACAGGAACAGCCCCCACGTGGCACCACAATTACCTCTTTCCTCCCACATCCAAGAAGCCCCCTGAATGCTGCTTTCTCACAGCCAGGCAGGTATTTGGTCTGATCTTTCTGATCCACACTCTCTAGCATAGGGAGGAACCAAAGGTGAGTCCCATAACCACATTCTGTTTCGACTCCATAGAGTTGGAGTCAAAAAAGGGATGGATCTCCATAGGTTTCATTAAATATGTGTAGACCATGGCATGTTTCAAAACGCCGGGCAGGGGTTCAGCCTGCCCCCATTTAAATGCAGATGATTTAAAAACAATTATAAATTCCTCAATCTCCATGTGAAGCAGCAGCAGAACGGAGCTGGAACATGCAGGGAAGGTGGCAGTGCAGGCAGTCCTGAGGACACCAGCAACTGCCTTTCAGCTCTCACATTTATAAATAATTTATTTCCAGCCACCTGTGCCCAGAATAACAATTTTCTGCAAGAAATCTCCACGCTGGTGCCGGGAGGCTGTCAGGGACTCGCTTTCCCGGGACCCTCTCGACCTGTTGGGAAGGGGTCGGGGTCTCCAGAGGGGCAGCTCTAAAGGGATCTGCCCCTAGTGGGAAGAGGCACGAGAAACAAACACGGAGCATCCGTTCAGCTGATCGCATTAGGGCTTCTCGCTGCTGCTGCCGCCACTCAGCTCTCTGCCGATGCAGCCATCCGTGCGTTTGGACAAACACCCAGGCAGAGGGAATGGGTAGGTCTGGAAACGTCGGCAGCTGCAGAAGGCTGCAGAGCTCTGCTGTGAAGCAGCCTTAGAGGAGAGGCTATTTCGCCGGGCAGGGGAGCGTTATGAAACACGAGCGCACTGGCCGTGCTTGAGGATTTTGGCAGCGCGGCGCGGAGGCTGCTTCCATCCTGCCTGTTGGCGCAGGAGGCCATGGAGCGGCTCCCTCCTGCCGGCTCCCGCAGAGCGCAGGACCCCGGCGCCCCGGTCCGGTGAGCCGCAGCGACCCCGGCCAGCCGCAGGGACCCCGGCCAGCCGCAGGGACCCGCGAGGGACACGGCGGCAGCGGTGAGCGGGGCGCGGAGCGGGGCTGGGGGCGTTCCTGGAGGGGGCAGCGGGAGGGAGCGGAGCGCCGCAGACCCGGCACGGCACCGCGGGGTGAGCGCAGGATTACGGCTCTGCGCGCTGGGAGCGGGAGCAGGAGAAGGATTAGAAGGGAAGGGCAGAGGGAGCAGGATTTATCAGCTTTTCAGATATGCATTACGGCCTTTTGTAATATTTCATTGGATTGCACAGGACTTTGCCTGGCTACAACAGGGGTTCCTCAGCCACAAAAGAAAGGTGAGGTTTTTTCCTCTTTTCCTTACACCATTCGGTACCTGCCTCTGCGAGCCGTGTACCAGCTGGCCTGGACATGAGCAATAACCGGATAACTTTTTGCAGAGGCTGAGGTATCAGCATTCATTGCAGTCTCAATGACTGTTTGTTTTACCAAATTTATCCACGGCATCTAAGTAAAGGGCTTAGCGGCATTATTTACAAAAACTGCAGGTTGCTCTCGAGATGCCCTTCCCCAGGCATCCACGGAACATTATATTTGAAAAGTCAGCAATGGATACTGCAAGTGTGTTTGTGTCACAATCTGGCGAGGCAGGCTGGAATGCTCAGCTTCTCCAAACAGTTTCTGGAGCATCACTGTGCTGAACAATTAGACTTTAACAGTGTTTAGTAGGTGAATGTTGTTGCAGGAATTCACATATTGAAGGGTTTATAAAAGACACTTTTAAAACACTTATGATTCAGTTACTGAGATGTGTGTTATTTTAATTTCAGTAGATTTCCTTGCACACAGGGAAAGATCTCATCTGTAGTTCCTATGGACTAAGGTAAACATAAATACATGGTACATTTGTTACAACATTCTTGTTCAAAACTTCAGCCACAGACCATATAGGGGCTTTTGGAAACTGCAGACAGAGCATCATTCGCTGAGTGCTTGAACTCTTAATATCTAAGGACATACATCATGCATGAATGTTTTATTGTTAATAAAATACATTTGAGATTCAGTAACAGTTTGCTGAAAGCTCTCAGTTTATCAGAGAATGGTGACAGCACACAGCCCTCTGTATACAGAAGGCATACACAAGTATGGGTATGTGCATGTGCACCTGAAATGTGAGTATGCATATGTCTGTATGCATCTTTTCCACACTGGCATGGAGTCAGTCTTACTGATTGCTGCATTATGACTCGAGCTAGGTAAAAAGTGTGGGATTAATGGAGAAATATCATGGTGTGATCTCTGCTCAAGCTTTACCTGAGCACTTTCCAAGTCAGCACTCTCACAGCAAGCCTTTCTGGACCATCTGCCTCCCGCAGACTCCTCTGCCTCCCTCACCTCAGCCTCACCAACAACATTATTCTCTGTATTTACACCTGCCTATGCTGAAAAATTTGTCTTAACAAGTTTAATATCTGGTGAAAGAGCCACTGGGACAGAATTTGTGCAAGTTAGTGCTGACTCTCCACCTCAGACTGCAGCTCTGCTCTGCGACCTTGCCTTTCCCCTCCAAAGCTGAATTATCTGTCACTGTAAAATGCCTCCTGTATTGAATACACAGGGTGTAATATATATTTTAAATTTGTGTTATTTTCAACTTGATTTGACCAGTTTATGGACTATAGAGTTTATCTCCATCTTTCTGCTAACTCTACATAAAGATTTTTTTTTAATTTATCACAGTTCAGTGTTATTTAAAGGTTTTAACAGAATCTCACCATCAAAGATATCTTTGCAATCTGATTACATCTTGTAGCAAGCCCACATGTAGCAAGCAGTGGTAAACTTGCTGGAAAGCCCTATCAAGCTGCAGTGCTTGTCACCACAGCACATGGAGAAATTTGGGTGCTTCTACTTAATTTCCAACTTGTTGGCAGACCTGACAGGGAGACATGTGGGGTCAGCACAGACACATCCTCTAGCAAGGAAAACTTGTAAGTTGTAAGAAGTGCTTGAAGTTTCTCAGAATGATTTTAGCTGTTGAAATAACGGGAACTGTAAATACTTGACAGGGTCCCAACACCGAATTTGCGGCTTCTTAAGAGTTTTACTTCCTATGTACATTCACACAATATGATACTTGTCCTGACTTTCCAAAACGTCTTGAGAAAATGGCAGCATGTATCCAAGGAAAAGGCTGCAAGCCCGAATCCTTCAGCTGAGGCCTGACTGCATTTGTCCTCAAAGAAAGCTGACAAAGGAAAGGAGAGATGTGGAAGAGGGATGGATTTTTCTAAAAATAGTAATCATGAGTCCAGTTCCCTTCAGTTTACAATGGAAAACATCATCTTGCTTCCTTGCCAAGAACTCTGAATTTGCAAAATCCTGCTGGTCTTTAGACAAGGACCAACTCTTGATGACCTGCAGGTGTCAATGCAGCACTGACCTGAGCTTCTGCACTGAGCACATATTAAGGATCAGTCCTCAGTTAGGCAACTCTTCATCTGCAAGTCTGGGGCTGTTTCTCAGTGTCTTCAGCCTTTACCAGCATTTACGGCATCACTGAAAACATTCAGTCTTCCCTTAAAAGTCCTGTAAATGCTCTTTCAGCTAGGAGAGTAGAATTGTCAAGAACTTTACCATATTGCTTTTATTTCTCTTTACAAATACATAAAAGCATCTGTCACACTTTGCAAGTTCAATTTGGAAGCAAGGTACTGACCTGCTTTTCCTTACAGCAACTTTTTTGGTGGCAAGGGATCCTTTACCTGCTGAAGTCGCAGCACCTTGTAGATCTGTGCTTCCACTCACCATGCCCAAAGCTGATATTTTCCAGTGCTAATTATTGCTGGTTTTTCAGTGCAGTGTTAACCCCTTCATTGCTCTCTTCACCTAGGGGTTTCCTCTGCCATTTAACAGTTCTCATTTCCCATCAATTATCCATCACTGTTCTTTCAATTATAATTTTATGATTTTATTATCAACTCCAAATTAATATGGTCCTAAGCCCCCTTTGGCCGTGAGAACTGATAAACAGGGATAGAAGACTTGTTTTCTTCCACTTCACTTAATTCATTTTAGGTGAAACATGCATGAAAAAGACAAATGACGCATTTTCTATTACCAGATACTAGTTCTTTCCTCCTTAGTCTTTCCTTTTAAACACCATCATCAGAAGTGATGCACTTCAACACTTTTAGGCATACTTTGATGATATTGCAATATGCAGTTTATGGAAAAATCAAATGACAGTTTTTATCTCAGCAGCACTTTGCTATTTCCCCACTGAAAAGCAACATTTAATTTTTGAGTTGCACATTTGCAGCAGTTGTGGGTGGAGAGTCTGCTTATTTATTTCATTGGGTTTTACTACAATGTACTGTCATGGCAACTGCTCTAAGGGCGAGTGCATCTGGAGGTAATTTGTACACATCATGTTGAATGCAGCAAAATTGCCTTGTACCATTTAAACTTTTTAAACCACTGAGCAAGGGCAAAGTTACCCCTTTGAGATTCAGAAGCATCTTCTCCTTACTAAATAAATAAATAAACAAACTTGGCAGAGCAATAGGAGCAATGCCAAATATTTCTTGAAGTTTGGATGCAGAGCCTGCTGCACAGTTAAATTAGGTCCGATACCTTGGGTGTTTTCTGCAGTTCTGCTGATGCACAGCAAGTTTTCCATCCTGCTCATGTGGAGGCAGAACATTATGCCCTGCCCTGTTTGGGCAGGCATTGGCCATACTAGTCCCCCTTGGCTCCAGAAGACATTGCCACGTGCTGCCCAGGCAAGTGGCACATCCTCTCATCCTGGTGATGATGTGACCTCCAGCTCTTCCACTTTATATCACTACGAACATGGAGAAACTCTACCCAAATCAACTGATCGAGAACACAGGACGCATTAAAAGGGACTAAATAGGGCCAGTAATGCAGCTTCAAGCATAATATGCCTGACCTTTGCTACATGGTCTTGATGCCCTTCTCCAGCCAAACTGTCAGCACTGCTTGATGATCCAGAAAGCTCCAGCTGCCCCAGCATGGCCTCTCCAGCACCAGCGACTGGGACGCATCTGAGAACTTGGGTTTGAAGCACCTGTCCCTTAGTGAATAAACCAAAAGAGCTGTGAAAACCTGAATTACAGCTGGACAGAAATGACTGCAATTTATCTAGCCTTATTGTGCTGCTAGGGGGGAAAAAAAATCTTAAACCTTTTGAACTCCTGTGTGACTGCAGCCATTGCCATCTCACCACTGAGGGTTCGCAGCAGAGTTTCACTGGGCGGGGCCACCTCGAGCAGCGTGGTGTGCCTGGATGCCGAGCACCTGCCCTGCTGACCCAGCCCAACCTGGAAGTACTGCACGGAGCAGGGGAATCCCCAGTCCAAATCTCCAGTAGCTGATACATGCACACCACTTGCTTTCAGATCAGACAGCCTCCACTGGGAACAGCTCAACTTTACAGCAACCTCATGGCAGAAACAACTAGTGAATCAAATCCCACCTATGCTCATAGACAGTATTTCTTCAGATGAATTAGTGCAGTAACAACCTGCAGGATCTAATTATGGCTAATTTTCCGTTCATTTGTCTCAGTACTTCTGACCCTTTTACTGCAATTCTTGAGCACTCACAACATTGATCAGAGATTTTCAATAATTTAACTCTATGGGTCAGCTCTTTAGCTGGTGTAAATCAATGCATTTTCTTTGGCTTTGGAGCTCATCTGAAGGGAGGTATGTAACTTCTGCTGCAGAGAGAGCAGTCAGAATTCACTGAAGATGCTACAGCCTGGCAGTGCTTTGCACCTGCTCTTGCTCACCAGCCCTTGGAGAAAGAGCAGCAATCAGCACATTGAATATTTTTGGATATTACTCAGTCCTCTACAATTAAAATCAGCATACATGTACTTTAAAAAAAACCACCTTAACAAAAGGTAAATCAGGTCTTCAAGAGCACCCAAATTGTAAGGTTAGAGAGAGATTCCTGCCTTGTGACAGCCCCGTTTAGGAATTGAGGCTAAAAGATTGCCCAGAAGGATTTCAGGCTCAGATTTAACTTAATTTCTTTTTATCCTAGAAGTTTTGGATCTTTGGTTTGGTTGCTGATTAAGATAGAAAGAATCTGCATGACCAAATGAAAAAGGGAATGGGTGGAGACTTAATTGATAATGTTTTTTTAATAAAGTGGCATAAGTGAACATCCACAAAACTTTCAGTCATCTACTGGAACAGGAAATATAGTGAGCGGATATTTGTTGCCAGACTGCGGATTTCAGGACTATGCCCCAACTGCAAGCTAAGCAAAAGCCATAATATTTTCTTTTCTGGAATACACTGCATCTTTTCTCAGCACTTGTCTGGCTCCACAGAGAAGGAATAGACTGGGCAAACAGGAACTTATGGGGAGATGCCAGCTTTTATTTGCCACGGGAGGTTAAGGGTTCCCTAGAGCACAAAGGAGCTTTTATTGCCCTGACAATCTCATCGTGGTGCACATCAGCACAACTAAAGCTGCAAAGCTCAGCAGCAGTCAAGAGAGATCTGCTGAACTTGAGATGAAATTCTTCAAACATTCACTAGTTTTTCTCCACACGCATCCCCACATCAATAGTTGGCAATATGAATCCATTAAAAAAAAACATATATATAGCAAGATCTCTGGTTTCTGTTAAAGCAACACACACACATATCTTTTCCTGCATAAAGCCCAACTTCTTTGTACTGCACAGAGATTAATAATTATTATCTTATCTATTGTGAGTTGATGCAATTTCTTTTTTCCTCCCACACACCCACACTGCTGTTTCCTTCTGATCTGCATTTGTAGCTGAGCAACTGTTTAGCTGAAAGGAAGGAATTTGGTAATACCTCCCTAGAAAGATGCCTGAACTGTGGCTGCCTGTTCATCCAGTGACAAAGGATGGAGATGTTGGCTACTGACAAAAGAAAATAAAGAACTTATTTTCCAAACATCCAGGTGAAATAACCTCATCATTAAGGTGTTTCTTGTGCATTCCAAGTTAAAAGAAAGAAAAGAAAAAAGTTTGAAGATCTGAAACTCACTTGAGTTCAATCAATCACTCTTATTGGATTATAGTTCTTAACATGCATAATTATAAACAACAGATGGAGAAATGCTTAGATAAAGCCAAAAGGGGTGGGTGGAGGAAAGTCACCCTGATGGTGGATGTTTTCAGTCTGGATGTGAACCAGCCTTACTCTCCTTGGTGTTTCAGGTTTCAGCATTGGCTGTTTGGCAGCTCAGCAAGGCATGATGAAGGCATCACCCCAGGAGCCCATGGAGCCCCTGGGCCGACCAGGTGCCTGAGGCTGGCAGCAGTGCCCCACCACACTGGGCTCTGCTGCAGCCACCTGGGAAGAAGTTTTTCATCAGGAGAAGGCACCAAAGTGATGGGCTGAACTTATGGGAGGAATGAGTGTCTGGCCAGGTGAAGATTCAGGGGCCCATTGGGAAGCGTGAAGGGCCAGTTTCAGTAAGGGCATGGCCAAAGCTTTCTTCAGGCTACAGAAGTTTCTCCGCCGGACCCAGTTTCTGCTCTTCTTCCTCACAGCAGCTTACCTGATGGCTGGCAGCCTCTTGCTACTGCAGCGGACCCGCTTGGTTATCCAGCAAGGTTCGCGTGGGACCCCCGCTAATCAGGCCCTGCCCGTGCTGGACGAGATGACCAAGACTGGGATCATAGACCCCAGGACTCTGCAGAGCTCCCGCCCCACTCCCAGGCTGCTGGTGGGTATGGATGCCCTGCAGGAGCCGGCCCTGGACCAGCAGCACAGCCCGCACTGGCTCACATCCCGCAACTCAGAGCTCAGGCAGCTGAGGAGAAGGTGGTTTCACCGTTTCACCAGTGACCAGGAGCCCCTGCAGACAGCAGGACTCAAAGCAATGAAGCACACTACTGAACACAAAGGTAAGGGATGTCCCCTGCCCATTTTCTGGCACACACACAGACTGCACTTTGCCGATTCCAGGCAGACACAGACGAGCATCCCATGCCCCTGCAGGTCTGCCTTCCTCCTCGCTCACTGCCACTTTCAAAATAGTTCTGAGACATAGGCATATGCACAGGCCAAAGTACAAACCTACCCATCCTGATCATGCTGAGTTGTAACTTACTCCAAAAGGTAATTTTATTGGTTGAATGGAAGCCCAGAAATGAAATATGCTTCCCTAATTTAAATTATTTTCTCTTCAAGTAGGCAGAGATGACAACTTTAATTTTCTTTCTCAGAAGAGCGAATTAAAAAAAGTGAATCTTACCAAATTAACCATCCAAAACCATATGGTACCTTAAGTTTAGAAGTGCCTCCTTGCCACTAAGGCTTTCTAGAATATACCAAAATCTGCTATTGCAAACACATTGATTGTTCCTGACCTGCCCTCTGTGAGCATCTCTGCAAATGCACTGCCCCTTTGGGCCATCAACTCCCCAACCAGAAACAACTTCCCGGGGTTTGGTGAGCTTGCTGGGAATGTGCAACAGGCCAAGGAAACACAAGGAGAATTCCTACTGCTAAATTGGCACAGCACGTCAGTGCCTTTAAGAAGAACTAGTTGTTCTTGGAGGTGTTTTACTGATAATAAAACAGGAATGGGATCTGGATGACTAGACACCACATTTCTGAACTGCTTTTTAGTTTGTTGAATTAATTTGCCCAAACAAAAGGGCACAAAATCCCACAAAATGGGTGCCACATCATGATACTTACTGAAGCAATTGTCAGAAATGGGAATGAGAAGGTGACAGTGGTGGGAGATGAGTCATACAGCATGAGTCAGGCAAACTGAACTGCTGCAGTTACCTGAAGCACCAAACTGGAGCTGCTTCAGAACACCCTGTTGGTGGCAGGTTTTGGTGGCAGAGGAGAGACTGAGAGCTGCTCAGCCAGGGCCTTGCTTAGGTTCTAACTACTGGTGAGAGGGGCCAGAAGGACTATTTATTTGTACATCTCACCATATTGAACTGTAGATTCAAATATGCATCATTTGAACATCTGATTGAACGTGAAGTGATGTTATTAATAATAATACTGTTAACAAGCACTGGAATGCCTTTGAAGGATTAATTAAAACTTAATTACCTACATAGAACATGTTATCTTTTCCAATTCACTTCTAGTAAACTTAGAAGCTTGTTATTTCATTATGGATCCCTTCCAAGACCTAATGAACTCCTCCGTGTTTATAATGCTTAATAAAGCTTCAGTGATGCCCTGTGGTTCCTGCTTAGTAGAGTAGCATTGCCTGCCCATGGAGGCTGGGCTTGTGCACTCCTCATGGGTGTCATCCTAATAAGGCTGTGGCTCTGAGGCAATACAGCTCTGCATCTGCTTGCCCAGGGGCTGCTGGCCAGCTCTTCAAAGGCTTCCCCAGGCAGACCCTTGATCCAAGCCAAAAAGTATAGCATTTGCCCCAGCCTGTTGTGAACCTCCCAGCTCACTTTGTCTTGCTCTGTCTCCACCCAGGAGCATGTGGCCTTGGGTGAGAAAATCCAAGTCCTTTTTTTATCCAGGTCAGGCTATCTCCCCTGCTGAAATTGCAAGTGGCTCAGGGTAGGGACCACACCTTTCCTGACAGGGACACTGGAAAATACTGTTAGTACAACAATGAGAGTTTTCTGTTAAGTTTGCTCCCAGCAAATGTTGTTTTCCAGTTTCCTCTGACCTGGTTCTGCCATTGAATGGGATGCAGAGGTGACAGGGACTGTATCGCTGACGTGACATGACATGCTACCTGAGACCGTGGAACCTCTTTGTGACTCATTCATGGGAGGATGTGAATGAGAAATTGCTGCCAGACTGGCGGTGGCTTGGGAGGGACACAGGGAGGAGGGCAGACTTTGGCTGGCCTGCCCAGGGCCCCCAGTCAGGCTCTTTGGCCCCACATCCTCAATTTTCTGCTGCTATAGGTTTGAGACAAAGTACCCAAATCAAAAGTCTCCAGTAATATGTAGAACATCTTTGTTGCAGGTGTGTGACTCCCACCTCCTTAATGGTGTGCTGGGGGTGTGTATTCACAGCTTGTGAATTTTCTAATTGCACGTTAGCAAATTACTGTGTGCAGGTCTTTGAATCTACTGTTGTTTTTGTAATATTTAAATGTTTGATGTATTATTCCTGGATCCAAAATACCTGATGGAGCAACTCAAACTTCCTTTTCCTTGTGGATTATTTAATATAATGCTTTTTAGTTTCATTTTTCACTGTATATTTTTTTCCTATACCCAACTCACATTATTTAATTTCTCTGTGTTATTGTCTCAGTGTTGCTATTTCTAAAATCAAATTTCCTTTTTTCCCTCATATTTTAATGATAAAATGTACTTATAGACCCAATTGATGTATAATAGTGGGATCCCACATCATCCTTCCAATTGTATATTAAATAATGGGCTGGATTTTTACAGTATTTTGTTCATGACAACAAAAATTAGGCTGAGCACTGAATGTGGTCTAAGAGAAACATTTATCTTTTCTATGTTAAGTAAAGCAAGACATATCTGAAGAGATTCCTTTGCATCAGAGAGGAGATAGCTCAGTGCGATAGCTACATTGTGCTGCCTAGTTAAGAGTGAATTTATCTTTCCATTACAGCTTTAATATAACTCTCTATATCCAAAGAAAATTGATTTTCTTAATATTTCTCTTGCACCATCTCATTATCAACTAGAGATTTTAAAGAACACTTGGGAGAAGTCCAATAGGATTTCTGGAAGTTTTTAGCATTTTGAAGGCTACATTCTCCTTTACTTTAGAGAAGGGCCATGTTTTGTCACCCAAAGGAGGGAGTCGAGCAGACAGCAGCTGCATGCAGGAGCCGCAGTCCTAGGCGGGTCGCAGACTCTGGGTGTGCAAAGGCAGGTCTGCTGAAAGGAACCTGGGGAAGGGAAAGTCTCATTTCTTTTTTGCCCATTTCCATGGGGCAGTTGTGCTGACCCCTTCAATACCCCTACCAAGGTTCAGTACCAGTGGAGAGGTCTGCAGAGTGTGTGGGACCCCAGACAGGCTGGGACTTGACCAAACACAGTGCTGCTTACCCTGGATAAGCCCAGGATGGGTTTTTCCCTTCCATCCCATATGCATTGCCTAACTCTGGTCTTGCATGCATGCAGGCACCTACATGGGCTGCTTCATCCATGATTCGAGGGAGAGGACGCTGAAGGGAGCTGTCTTTTATGACTTAAGAAAAATGACAGTAGCTCACTGTCAGGATGCTTGTGCTGAGAGGTGAGTTGGTATTTTTTCACTGCAAGTTTTCTCTTTTCTGACAATAAGTGGAACTGAATTTGAAAGGGGAAAAGCATTCCTATGTTAAACATACAGCATCTATGAAAACAAGGGATTGTCTCACCTTCAGGCACAGCTTAGCTCTGCTACCTGGCTTGAAGCAGACTGCTGCACTGCTGCCTATTCTCTATGGCAGCATGGCTAGTTGCAATATATTTTCTATTGACCTCGACAAAAATTAGTGTTTGGTTAAATAGTCTTGATAAGATATTTATCTTTTGATAGCTACTGGTCTCTAGGCTAAATCTTGTTGAGGTGGCTGTCCCTGCTGAGGAGGCCACACTGTCCCCAGAACAGACTCCGCACTAGAGCAAGGCAGCAGAAGCATACACTGTATGCAGGGACATGGGGACAGGTTTGTACCTTCCTCAGGTACAAACTGGGGAGCAGATGGGCACCTCTATGACATGACTGGTATTTCTCTTTGCAGGGCTTACAGCTATGCGGGCCTGGCATACGGAGCAGAGTGCTACTGTGGGAACACACTCCCAGCTGCTGCCTCGAAGCCCGAGGAGTGCAACAGCGAGTGCAAGGGGGAGAAAGGCTCTGTGTGTGGAGGGGTGAACCGGCTCTCGGTCTACAGCGTGGAAGAGCTGCGGGCAGGAGCGAAGCGACGTAAGTGGCCGTGGACCAGACAGGGGAAGCCGCTCACCCCACAAGGGAGAGATGTCATGTTCAGGCTGAGCACAGGGGCTGTCCCTGCTGCTTGTCTCACTCCATTTGTCACCAGAGTTTGAAGCAGCAAAGGACAAAGGTGCCTGCAGGGCACAATGTCCATTTGCTGCTGGTCTGGTCCCTGGCTCCTCCCCAAAATAGCCGTACTGCTCACCACCTCGGAACGGGGAGATGTGTCTGGCACACTCCCTTGGGCCTGCCACAGAGGAGGTTTCTGTCACCAGGGAGGAAATTCAACACAGTGAAGAGGGACTGCAACAGGAGCAGAATTTCAGCTGAAAAAACAACTCCCTTTGGTATCCACTGCAGGGGTACAAACCCATGTATGTTTAAGAAATAGCCTTGGAAGAGGTGTCCCATAACAGGAGGGCAGAAAATCACCCAGATCAAGGCCACCCCATGCTCAGATGATGCTAAACAAAATGAGTGATCTGTGACTGCAGAGAATAAATAGAGGCCAGAGAGAGAGCTAGGGTGGTTGATTAGTCCCTAGCACAGGGACAGAGAGAGCTCTTGGTAAGACAGTCTCTGGTGCCAGAGACTTATTGGTCATGATGAGGGAAAGAAGTCTCTCCCAGGATTATTGTTCTGTTATGTTAATCTATCCCAGTTTGAATTCCCCAGTTGGCTGTTAGACTCTACCCCTTGTCATTACCCCAGAGCTTCTCCACTGGTCCCCGTTCCCTAATCCTGCCTTTTCCCCACCCCCAGATAAAGCTGTGAGCTTTGGGATCATGTTTGTATTTGCCTCTGCAACCTTCAACAGCGTAGAAGCAATAAATGCTCCTGCCAGAATGCACACAAATGTCCTTCTTGACTCTTTGCTACTGACTATAATACTGAACCCACCCATGCCTCTGTGGAGGCAGGGCCAGTATTAAGAGCCATATTAATCCCTTTCCTGAGAGAAATGAGACCAGAGTTTTGCTTTACCAAGGAGTTCTATTCCAGTGGCATTTGGGATTTTTGTTTCATCTTTAGATGGCAACGCATTCTACTCATCATTCAGCTAGCTGACATGGGGAACAAAATGGATAAACCTTTAGGCAAACACAAAGCACATAGCAGATCTAAACAGCTGATCACTCTTTGCAACTGGCAAGCTCACAAGACCTTTATGGATATTATTTGCTGAGAAGAAGCACCAAGACCTTAGGTTGTGCCAATATTGATGGTACTTCATTTCTTCTTAAAGACAAGTCAAGGTTTGTACAATAATCTAACCAGCTACATATAAATTATATATCAAAGGTACATAGACCTAAATTGCCACTGTCAGGCTGATAGGCACGTTGGCAGGTTTCCCAGGACATGCATCACTGTTTAAACCTCCAGCATAAAATATATATGCATATTCCTCAGGAAAAGACAGTATTTAATTTTTTGAAAAGTATTAATGAATTACTCCTCAAGTTAGTCTAGCCTGAAGCTAAAGCTGTAATTATTTTGCCCTTAGTAATACCTGATAGTTGTCTGTTTGAAGAATCCCCCTAACACAAGCCAATTGAGGGGCCAACAGAAGTATTAATCACAATGAACAAGTATGTTAGAAAGTAATTCTGAGACTGTAAAGGCTTCCATGATTTATGCTGCATACTATAGAGCACAGACCTCGCGTAAGTCTTCTCCTTACACAGAGCAGATTCAGTGACATCTCCATGTAAACCTTCCTAGACAGGGCTTGCTGTCTCCCCTCACTGTCTCTCACCTCCCTTTTCCTGCCATGGTTCCCCAGACACCCCAACTCGTGCCTCCATATCATGTTAATAAGGCTCAGAGCGTGCAGCTGTGGCAACCAGAGGTGGCTGTGGCACAGAGTCCCACTTGCCTCAGGGTGTCCTTCCCAGAGGCAAGTGTGTGTCCAGACCACACAAACCCAGCCGTTTTCAGGGTAATCCATGGGTACTCCATGAATCCTGCTCCCTCACGATGCTCGTGTAGGCAGGTCAAACTTTCTTCCTGACCACTAAGAAAACTCTAAACATATTTGTAAACATTTTACTTCAGGAATTAAATATCAGTGTGGGATTTAGTAGAACTTTCAAGAATATTTTGAGAAGTTCAATCACTCCTGCTATTTTATTCTTTGGTGCTGTGCTCAAAGGGATCTGGTCCTGGGTAGACTCCTGTTCCTTTCAGCTTGGGTAGAGTTATTTTATTTTTACTTCACCTGAGTGATCCCTGAGATCCATCTCTATTTCTAGTAAATGGTTTAAATAGTTACAAAAACAAAATTTGAGCAGCTTCTCCTCAGATTGCTCTTGGCTCTTGCTAGAGAGTCTGGGCTTTTCTGCCAGGAAATTCATGCAGAACCATTTTTTTTTCTTTGTAACTACACCACTTCTCTCCTGTCATTCAACTCACTTCCCACATCAGTTCTAGCAATAGCACTCAAGGGAGCATCTGCAATACTGCCATGCTCAAGCAGGTGAAATCAGATGCTGGTGCCGAAGACACCATGAGAGCTGATCTCCCTGAGCAGCTGACAAAAGCCTGGTTTAGGGTCTGAAAGGCTGCAGCAAACTCCTTGGCCAGAAAAGGTGTGGGAGCAGAGGGGCAGCTGAAGAGGAAGGTTGGTCTGGGGAGGAGGTTTTCAGGAGTCATTAGCTTTCCTTTCCTTTCCTAATGCAGAAGCTTTGTAGATTTTTATCAGAGCTTTTAACTCGTTTAGGGGAAAGCAGGTCGTCAGAGGAAACTGGAACCTGCAAACAATAGCAATGCCCTCCACTGGTGGAATTTAGCTCAAACTCGGTGCTGCAGCCCTGCTTTTCATGGTTTTTACAAAGCTAAAGGCATGTGCTCCTTTCAATACCACAGGATTTGCAACACATTTTTCTGGTGTATATCATAGTTCTCTTATTTCTGCAGCCTTCATAATACAAAATTAATTTTATTATTTTTGCCTTCTGAACCTGATATTGTTCTTTGTGAAAGAGGCAGGATACTATGGACCTTGTTTTCTTAAGAGAAACCTGCTTCATCTCCCCGCAGGGAGGAATGTTATCTATCGAGGATGTTTTAGAGCTCCAGAAAATTTAACAGACACCTTTCCAGCCTCTTTGATACAGCCCAATTTGACGGTGGAGATGTGCTCTGAATTTTGCTCCAAGAAAGTAAGAACAGTTCTCATTTCACATCCTTTCTTCTTTTTTGTTATTTTTAATTCTAATCTATTAAGCAACAGGCAAAGATTAGTGCCTTAGAGCTTTGAGTTTGTAAATGAGTTTCTAAAGGACAAAACTCATCAGAGTAAATACCCAGTGATGCATCTGGTCCAACTGGTGGAGTGAGGATGGCAGGAGGGAAAGTCATCAGAGTGGTGCCACTAGACATGATACACAGGCAAGCTGCTCTAAATGATGAGTATTGACCATGAGGAAATCAATACTGTTTCCATGTCACATTCCAATCAAGCCCTGAGCCACATCTGATGCCGGGGGAGGTGGCTGCAGCTCATGGGGAGACATGCTGCCAGAGGGCGGACATGGACTGGAAGCATCCAAAACGTGATTCTAGTGCCCTCCAAGGGAGCTGGCTCCACTCAGGAAGCCATGTACAGGGCATGGGCAGGGCACCCTCTGCTTTAGTGGCTGTTGGTTCCCGTGCCTTCCTCCCCACTCTGATAGGGCTGGTTTTTCTACACAGGGTTCACTGTGTGGTCAGATTTTGCCTGCAGCCACTCAGCTTCATGCACTAAACCCAACATTCAATTACTTTTTGCAGCATCACAAAATTGATTACAACTATTAGCTGGCTGGTTACAGTGCTTTGACCACTACCCCTGGCCTCAGCACAATCTTCTCTCCCAAGGAATAAGCAACAGGGCATAAGGAAGTGGCCTCAAGTTGCACCATGGGAGCTTTAGGTTGGATATTATGAAAATTTTGAGATTCCTCATGCAAAGCCCACTCCAGTTTTCTCTCCTTCCTCACTCGTGCTGCCCAAGCTGCAGGAAGTTTGTGCAGGTGAGGGTCAGCCTGCTCACCCTGCCTGCCCTGGGGCCAGACACTGCACCACTGGCACCCTGCACTGAGTGCTGAGGGGCTGCAAAGCACCACTGCACTGACCACCTTCTGCAGATGCAGGAGTACAGAGGAGCAGTTGTTTTGTTGCCTCACAGATCCTCCAGCCTTCCAGAACAGTCCATCATTTGCAGGAGTCACTTGGCATGAGGGACAAGGAACATTTTTATTCTAGGGTGTGTTTTAGGGCAGGGACACTTATTAATTTCTCAAACTGAGAAACACTGCTTCATTGTAAAGGAAAAATTTGTGTTTGCAGGAAAACCCAGAACTGTTTTGCCCTTGGATCAAATCTGGTTTTGAAAATGTCATATCTCATTCGCTAAGTAAATGTTGGCTGTTTGGCACACACAGCACACATGTTGCATTAGACTCCTTATCAGAGGATGAACACGTGGGAAAGAGCAAGAGATAAGCTGCTCAGCAGTCTTGTCACATGCTCCCAGACTCCAAAAGACTTTTAAAAGGCAAAAATGTTGATATAGAATAGATGGACTTGAACATTCTGCTCTCAAATGCTCCCTGAACTTCCTTCAGCCTTCTGCCCACCCACACAGCCCCATACCACCAAGAGAGACCACAGAGGACTGAGGCAGCCCAAGTCTTTCTGGTAAAGAAGAAGAAAACTTGAATTTTTGGGCCAGTAAGCAATTGCTAATTTCTTTGGCAAATATTTAGCACATTTCCCTCACATCTGTTTTAATTCTTACTACTATTAGCCCAGCAGCTGGGCTTCATTGCCCCACCACTACACAATTTTGCAGCCTATTACCCTTCCAAGCTGAGATTGGTACACCAGAACCTGAATTACTCTGCATCAAATCCATTAAAAAACACGTCTTACAGACAAGAATTTTCCTTAGGAATTTATTCCTTGCAAACAACACTAACTTCCTCATGATTGCATACCTTAGGAAGTCTCCTATCTAGAAGCAAGGTAACACAAATATGAAGACAGTAACAGTAAAGCCACATAAGCTTTAGAATGACATATCAAACAGTGCTGTGATCTTGAGAGTGGCCTTGTGGAGATTTATTTTCTTTGCATGGCAGCAGCATTCCCTGCAGGCTGTTGATGCCATGGCATTTACACACTGATCCATTTTCTCTCTTTTGCAGGAGTTTCCATTGGCAGTGATCCTAGGGCAGGAATGCTACTGTGGATACCCCACCGGGAGCTTCCCGCTGCGCGACAGTGCAGACAGGCAGCGCTGCAGCGGGACCCGCAACACCAGCAACACTGCTGAGGGAAAGTACTGCCTGGTCTATCAGACACCTGTGCAAGGTACAAGCTCCAGCCTCACTGTGCCAGGGCCACCACTGCTGAAAACAGCCCCTGTGCCCCTTCTGCAGTGGGTAAAAGTGATCTCGTTTACAGCAGTCTGAGTCACAGTAGTGGGTATCACCATACAGGCAGGAATTTAGGAAACAGTCTCTCTCTAAATTCCCCCCTTGCAATCACGCACATGGAGATGTATCTTTCCATTCTCTCATTGTGCAGCACCGTCTCCCTCCAACACAGAAAAACATCATTATTCTGCAGATGGAGAGAATTGAGGGAGAGCCTGGGAAAGCATTTCTCCACCACATAGCCCCCACATTAGGAAGCCACTGAGGCAGCTCTGTAGACCCTAAGTCTGCTCTACTCCTCTTCCTCTAAAATATTCATCTGCATACATGCTGAAGGCCAGAAATAAAGGCAGAGAGGAAGGCTCCAGTCTAGAAAACCATTTAGGTGGTTCTAGCAACTTTATCCATGCAGTGATTTACACTGAGTTCAATGAAACTTCTCACAACCTTGAAATTAACAAATTAAGTGCTTTCCTGGATTGGTGGTGGGCTTTTTTTATCCCCCAACACCCTTTTCTTTTTTTCCTCCATCTCCCAGTTCAGAGGTAGACTGCAGACCACAGCACGAAAGAAGAACTTGCAAGAAGAATGCTTGTTTCCATGAAATTGCTAGTGCTTCCCAGGTCTGTGGAGACCAGTGCTTTCTCTGGGCTGTGCGGTCACTTTCTAGCCATGGCTTCATCTAGAGCTTGCTCTGAAGAATGAAGAGAGTAATTGACAATTTATTTCCTGGCTTCTTGATGAATCATCACGTAGGGTCAAGATTAGTTCTTATCCAATCCTTGCTTACATTGGCATGCTAAGAAGCAAGGTGAGGATTTACAAAAGCACGTATGAAATCTGGTGTCTGACTCCATGTTTGGAGGGCTCACCTCTGCCTGGGCCTTCAGAGAGAAACGGCAGTGCAGATGTTAAACTAAAGACAGCTCATTTCATTAGGAGGGGTTTTTCCCTGTGTTAAAAAACTCCCAGTTTCCAGGTGTAGTGGCACATTTAGAGTTCCATTGAAAAGCCAACCTTGACAGGCAAATAACTGGTAACAAACAGGTTTGAGAGGCTTTTAAGACAACTTGCTGGCAAGTACAATGGCTTGTTGCAGCTTTATCAAGAAAGCATTGCCTAACACAAAAACTAGCAGAAACCTCTCTGAGGATTATCTCTTTGGCCTCATACAGCTGAATTAATTTTAGGAAGTAGCTGACTCACAACCAGACCAAATTGATATTTGTAAAAGAGAGAAGGAGGAAGCAATAAACTCTATAATCAAGAGCTGTCAGTGGAATTATTTAAAAGCCACAGTGCTAACAATGAAATATCTTCTCTACTCACAGACACCCGCTGCACAGACAGGAGATTCTTAAGCACCAAATCCAAAGTGTTTGTTGCTTTGTCAAGCTTTCCTGGGGCTGGGAATACGTGGGCACGCCATCTGATAGAGCATGCCACGGGATACTACACAGGAAGTTACTACTTCGATGGAGCCCTCTACAACAAAGGTACTGGGGCCCAAGAGATGGGACACATGCAGCCCTTCCAAAGCACAGAGCTTTACATACTGCTCTGTCATCCTTCTGCTTGAGCCAGCAATGGCTGTCTCTGCCAGCACGTTTGGTACAATTTAAACCCTCACCTGGACTGAGCAGCCTCCTGCAGTGCAGATGGCAGCAGGGACAGCTCCATCAGCATGCTGCTCCTGACAGGTAGCTGCCCTCACAGACAGCAGCCAGGCTCTCCATTTGCAGATGTGCACATTGCCCACACTGATGCCCTGTGCACACATACATGTGCAGCTCTCATCTGACAGGCTGCTCCAAAAGACCAGTTACCTAAATGCTGTAGGTGAGACCCTTCAGTAAACATGTAGGTTAAATTTTCAAATGTTCCTAATTACTCTGGGAGGACAGTATCCTGAGGGGTAGAGATTCAGCAAGCACCAAGCATTGGCCCTGTGAAAAGCTGCCTCATTGCAGTGTGGGGCTGGGGATGCCTTCCCCAGCAGAGGGATAGCCTGGCTGTCAGCATGTGCCCAGCTTGGTGGCTGAGGCTCCAGCCATGGGTTTAGCTGACTGGTACTGTCCCACCAGCCTTACACTACTGTAGGAAATGATTTAGTGAGAAAAGGCACAGACATATAGTCAGGCAAAAAAGCCAATAATCCTGTCTTGTAAAACAGGTTTTAGAGGAGAAAAAGACCACTGGAGAAGTAGAAGGACCATCTGTGTTAAAACACATGAAAGTGGTAAGACAGAGATTGAAATGTTCGACTCGGCGATCCTGTTAATAAGGAACCCGTACAAATCGCTAATGGCAGAGTTCAACAGAAAATATGCCGGGCACCTGGGCTATGCCACTGACCGCAACTGGAAGAGCAAAGGTAAGCATTCAATCCATCTCCTCAGTATGCTGGGAAGGAGGTACAGGCTAAGACCTGAGAGAGCACCACAAACAAATTCAGGAGGACTTGAGGCCCACTGCAGTTGGGAGCAGTCCCAAAACCTCTGACACCTGTACTGTGTGAGCAGCTGCCGTCTTGCCATATGCCCGCCCCCAGAGGAGGGTGAGCACAGCACCAAATGCCACAGGCACACTCTCCAACTGCACTGTTGGGCATAGAAAACACATCTATGTACAATGCTCCTGTGCACATCCCATTTGCCAGACTGAGGTGAAGAAAATTTGCCCCTGCAGCATGTAATAGCCACAAGAAATCTAATTTAAGATTTGGAGGATCCAATGGAGCATGACATTTCACGAAGGAAATTTTACAGCACTGCACAGGTGCTACTGCACTGCAGAAAAATAAGGATAATAACAATAAGTGGACTTGAGATTCAGTGTCCCCTGAACACATGAAAATACTTCAGAACCTGCCTGCCACACTTCACATGTTTGGCTGGCAAGCTGGCTGATGACTGCAATTTCCACACTGGATACATTGCTGCATTCAGACTGCAGCAGAAAAGCCATTTGGCTTCCATTTCTCCTTGTACATATTTTAGGCATTACAGCTGTGGCTTGGCAGAGGGTTGGGGGGAAGTATCCTGTGTCACTACACATTTCTTTCCCAAGTTCATGTACCACCTTTCATCAGTCACAACTCAAGACCTATTAATCAAAAACTGACAAAATAGCCCCCAGAAAAGAGAAGAAGTTTGCTAGGAATGGCTTTCCCATAGTGCAAACTGTAAATTGTTACAGCCGCAAATGCTCTTTGTCCAGCCCAAAAGCTTTCACTAGATCTGTCTTGACTTCAGGAAATTAAATTATCATAGACAGCAAATAGAGATCAAGGTATCATTAATGCCTGAGGCAAAGGAAAATTGCTGACATGCAGCATGGCTAACAGTGTCTCATTTTCCTGACTTCCTGATCATCCAGAGTGGCCAGACTTTGTGAACAGCTATGCCTCCTGGTGGGCCTCCCATGTCCTGGAGTGGCTGAAGTATGGGAAGCGCCTGCTCATTGTACACTATGAGGACTTGAAGCAGAGCCTCATCCCCAAGCTGAAGGAGATGGTGGAGTTTCTGAATGTGACAGTGACAGAGGACCGGCTGCTCTGTGTGGAGAACAACAGGGACGGGAATTTCAAGCGGTCTGGTGCTAAGCAAAAGAATTTTGAGCCATTCACCCAGGAAATGAAAGATCTTATCAACAGATACATCCTGACAGTGGATGAAGCCCTAAGGGGAAGAAACTTCTCAGGGCTGCCCAGGGAGTATGTGCCAAGATGATAAGCTAGTATCATGCTGCTGTGGTTCAAAATGAAGTTTTTTTCTTAAAAAAAAACAAAAAACCCAAACAAACAAAAACCTCCCAAACAAACAAACAAGAAAAGCAAAAAAAAAAAAAATAGACCAGACCTCTCTAGCAGTTATGGCAAAGATACTTGTGGGAGGCTGCTGAGCAGTGCAAATTCTCAAATACTCTCCACTCTTGGGAGAAGGGGGTGGCCGCAGCATCTCCTACAATGAGGCACACAGCTGGGGACTTGTAGGAGAATACAGACATGAAGCAGGGGGTATCCCTGGGTTTTATCAGGCCCAAACCCAGCTCCAGGGGCTTGGAGGAGACCCCAGAGGGGTGGCAGAGAAGGGGGTGCCACCTGTGCTAGGGGCTTGACACAGGCTTTTGCACCACCTCCATCTCTTCATGTGGAGAGTCACGGTGGGTCTGGCGGGACACCGGGGACAAATGTCACCACAGTCCGTGCTCCTGGTCCCAGAAATGGCCACAGCCAGCCTGTACTGACATCAGCCTGGACCACCTGGAGAATAGGGGCAAAGGGGATGAACCCCAGCCCTTTCGGCCCCAGCAGGGGTAGGATCCCACCTCCTACCTCATCCCTGCAGGAACTCCAAGATAGTCCAACCTGAAAATCCATGGCTACTTAGCGCTGCCCTCTGGAGCTACCTCCAGCCGCCAGCCAGGTTTGATTTCTAACTCCTGCAGTTCCCCAAGGTTTGTTTGACCCTGCACAGAGCCTTTGTGCAGTGGGGAGGGAACATATGGGGTTGGCAGGGCAGCTGGCCCATGATCCTGGGCCACTGGCCAGCTTGGAGGTGGTTAAACCCTGTGGCCAAAGGGGCTGCCCTGCTGCGAGATGCTTCTGTTCATGTGAAATAAAGGATTTCTTAAAAATTTGAGTGAAAATACTGATTTTAATAAAATAAGTTTATATAAAGGGAGCTGAACTTGCTCTGGCTGTGTATCATTGGTGCTTTAAAAAACATACGGGATATTGAGTACATTTCAACCTGAGTCTCTCCCTGTTTACATTCCACATGTGGCTCATCTCTGTGCCACCTGGCTGGTATGGGGCTTGTTGCCTGAGACCACAAACCAGGATTTGGTCCCACCACAAAACATGAAGATTATGAGAATGACATTTTATTACATTGCTTCACCAGCTTTGTATGGCATTACAAGATCATTTTAAAAATATTTGGACCATTTCAAACCTGTAGATGTTGAGCAAGGACAGGCTGCAAACTCTCAAGAAGGCAATTTAATTATGCATAGGTCCTGTAATGAAGACTCTAGGTGGCTAAAATTAGAGCTGGCAAAAATTATGAATATGCATTAGCTCTGTAATGCCAAATATCAGCTCATTTAAAAAGAAAAGAAATTGAAGCTAAGCATTTCTTAATAGCTGAGGTACAGGGGCTGCCTCTTTATTTTTATACCTTTGGTACAAAATATGTATATACATTGTATACTTTATACATCTCTGTGTATAGACACAAGAAGGTATCACTTGCATGTGTTCTGCCAGGGTTCTTTTAGGATCGTAGGAATAGCGAAGGACTTAATGGGTCATTGCACACAATCCCACCACAGCCTGCACCACCACATGCAAGTCACCCACTGAAATAAGCTGACTTCTACCTTAAAGAAAATTTGCAGTATTTTTACCGCTTTCTCTCCTAAGGGAAAAGGTTGCAGAATGTTTTCCTCTACTGGTCAGGAAACATCTCCAGACCAACAGCCTGAACAGAGGCGTAGCTCACATTGTCCTTCCCTGCAACATCTTTTTTGGTCAGTGTTGTCTTTTAGCTGAAGTAGCTCTTCGTCTTTACCTTGAGATGTGTTCACAGATATTGATTGCATCCTCTCTCAAGCTCCATCTTGCAGGGGAAAATATTCTGTGGCACTTCACCCAATTTCCCTGCAAGGCAGGTTTTCCTCTTAACCATCTCTACGCTTATCAGGCTTAGCTTTAATTAACCAGAATGTCTCAGTTAAAAAAAAAAAAAAAAAAAAAGAAGGAGCTATCATGCCGCTGAAAGCCATGGTGATGTTCACTCCATGTAGACTTGCCTTCTTATTTTTGTATTTGAAATATTAGAAATGGAATAAATATGCATGCAATTCCCTCAAGCTTACAGTTTTCCTCAGGAAGCCATAAGCAGGCAACCAGAACAAAACAGAGATACTACATTTGAAGAGTTTAACACTTGAGATTGTTAAAGTGAACAACAGTCACACTATACAAGGTGAAATCCAGATTCTGTTGAATGGCAGCTAAAATGTAGGTAAATCATACTAGAAGAGAGGACATAATAGGAGAGAAAATGTTTTATCTTCCTGGAAATCAACTTCAAAATAAAGCCTTTAAAGCAATCCTAAAAAAGCATCATCACCAGCAGTTCTGTCTTTCTGCACCGCTTTATGAATTTTCCATTAAACCCATTTCTTTTAAAACCCATTACTCACTGCTAAGACCAAGCTACTATACCACCACAGCAACATTAACCTCCATGAAATAATTAAAGGATGGATTATCAGCAAGAGACCTTACACGACACCTCTCTGGAACCTAATGTGTCCTCCAACGGCCTGCAATATAATGAGATGTTCATATATAAAAAGTTGAGTTACTGCTTTTGTCACTTGTGACATTTATTCAATCAGAAAGATCTGACTTCTCAACTGCATTACTTACACTTTGCTTTTGAGCTTAGGTGTTTGAGAGAAATCTTTAAGGAAGCTATCCCTTTGAATATCCCTTTTATATAAGTGTTTAATTAGTCTAACAAATTTCCTGATATACAATTATAATGACCTGTAAATCAGCTCTTCCCCTTTGAACCACAATGTTGCATTTTTTAGCCTTCTGCATACTCAGACCAGCAAACACGTCTCAGCTCCTTCTACACAGCAACTATTTATCTTCAGTCACTGGTTCCTAGATTAGGAGCTTTTCCCATTGCAGGACTCCACCTACCATCCAAACACCCTGGTCCTTCAGTCTGCAGGCCCCTCAGGTTGCACCATCTTGCTGTTTCTGTTACAAATAGAGCAATTTACAGGTGTGTGTCCAAGAAAATGCAAAAAACTTATCAGGAAGTGCATCATTTCTAGACATGGGGCATGATCACCACCAGTGGCTGCATGGTTTTGACCAAGCTACCTGAAAGAGCAGCAAAGAGGAGAATGAATTAGCCACATACATCTTGTCACATGACTCTTAGTGATATGAGCCAGTGTCAAACAACTCCTCAAATGAAGAGGAATACAATCGAAGTGCATTATTAAATGTTTTATGCAATAGTTCAGATGATATGAAAGGCCCAAAGATTTTAAAATTAAATCAGCTCTAATTGAGGAAATGTGGTATCATCAATCCAGTCTCCCTGCCCTCTTACTGCAGAGTTGTGTCTCACCTCTGCTCTTGGAGCCTGCTTGTCACCTCCCTGCCTACAGGAACGTGGTCTGCAGTTACCAACTTGCCTCCTGCTCATGCTGGAGATACCAGGCAGGATTCTTCTGCAGTTCAAGGCTAGAGCTCCTTCAGGTCCTGCCCCCCGTGCTGTTGCCACTGTCACCTTTCAGTGCGCCGAACGGAAAGCTCCAAGGTTTGTGAGCAGGAGATGCTATGGTATCACAAGCTCTTACAAATACTGAAAAGAAAAATAATTTCCTTCCATAAACCACAGGAGAGACCTTTCCAGGTCTGTTTTGCACCAGAGGGGTGGGTCAGAAGCAAGCTGCATTATCTGGAGCAGATGCTGCAGACACGCAGTGACTGTATTCTGAGCACTTATCCTGAAGGCAAGGTAGACAATCACAGCCTTTGGACTTTTAGATATGTCAGAAGCTGCATTAACCTATAATACTTCTGAAATAGAGCACTTAGTACTAGCCTTGCAAAATTATACAGCTCATTTCATAGGAGAAAATTCAAGTCACAATGAATAAAAACACAGAGAGGGAAGTGATTTAAAGGCAACACCTTGCTAATGACAAGAACATTTCTTTGACGAGTGAGGTCATAAAGGAGCGGTATGCAGTACAACTGCATCCTTCAAGAAGCATCAAATATGCTGGAAAATAAACCAAATCTTCCATGCTGACTTACACCATTACAGTGATGTTCTGGAAAATTGTCAAATACACACAAATATATGCATGTGGGATTGCATGGGCAGTAGGTCCCACATCCTCCACACTGGTACCAGGCCAGTCCCTGTCTGGAGTCCCCTGGAGCCTCTGCACTTCCTTGGGGTGCACAAGGCTGGGACTCCCTCCTGGAGTAGAGAGGGCAGAGCTGGGACAGCACCCACCACCCTGGGGGACGCTGAGCACTGATGAAGGACTTCTTGTTAAAACAATGTGCAGAACATTTGTTTTCTTAGAAACCGTCTTTTTTTTTCCACAGTCACTCATTTAAATGGATTCCACTGTGCCCATTTAAATGGATTCCACTCTGCCTGTTTTATGCATCACTCTATTCCAGCAGAGACTAAATTAAGCTTTGAAGTTTAGTGAGAAATCCTAATGGCATTCGACTTCAATGCTATTGCCTGAATCCTGGGGAATTAATAGGGAGGAGAGCAAGAGGAAAGAAAAAACTCTTCTCTTTTATTGTTTTCTACAGCTTGATCCCAAATTGACTGACTTTGAAAATAAACTTAGTGCCTAACTTTATGCATTATTCACATATACTAAAATATGTAAATACAGTTTTCAAAGGTTAAAATAAAACTCCTTTCCTGCACAGGTTACAATTATTTGATATTTTGACACAGCAACTTACATCATTAATATTAAACAGTAGATAAGGGAAAAAAAGTGACCTAAAACAAGCATGCACTTTTCTCATCAGTATGGAACATCTACACATTACTCAGGAAATTGATAGACTACAAGCATACATAAGGTCTTCCATAAAGGAAGGAAGAATTAAGTATTTTAATTTTGCATAAAACTGTAGCTGCCAGTTTGCCATTGGCTAAGAATGAGGTCTGTCAAAATGTGTATTTGCAAGGAATTTTCTAGCATAGTAACAGTCTTGAGGGATCAAACTGAGGTATTATTCCAGGAGTAATAATGATGATGTACTCACAAATGGAAGATAAATTAAGGGTTGTATTTGATTACTACAACAATAAACAGGATGCACCTAGAGTGTACCTGTACACACTGTGTGGGCTAATTTAAGCCTGTGCCCTCCCCACAGCAGTACTTTTGTATAGCTATGAGCCACAGAAAAACCCAGAGATGCAAATTCTGTGCTCCTTGAGCAATGCCAAGAATATAATTTCACTCAGCACTGCCATGACTAAATTTCTTTATTGAAGGATGAAGCAGGGCTGGACTTTAAGCAAGTGTTCACTTCTAATATTCATTCAGAAACGGAGAGACAACAACTTCTGCCTGTGACAACTCCTTTCCAGCCACAAACAGGATTAATCCTGATTGCTAGGGACAGAAATCCTGTTAGGCTACCCAGCCTAGCTCTTTGATAGCACAGAACACTCCCCTGGGATTCTAGGTTATTATCTATGGCTTTGTTTAGTCTGTCTTCCAGTTCTGTGTTGATGCCCATAACTAGTACCTAAGCACCTCTCCAGTTATTTACACTGCTGAGAAAGATCAGTACATTTCATGGATTATTCAGTTCTCAGTTCAGGTCACTCAGGCACACTGGGGGAGTGGTGCAGGACCAACTATTGGATGCCAACAGGAACACTCTGCATCTGCTTCCCACTCTGTCAAAAACTGCTCATGGAAAAAGGCCATGTTCAAAGTGTCCTAAGTTAAGAAAATAAACTTGGAAAAAACAACCACAAACATTTGACCTGCCAAAGTAGCATTCATTGAAAAAGATTTAGTTTAGGTCAGACTACCTCAGCTTTACAAACCCAGTTCATGGTTGGTTGTTTTTGAGTGACTGAAGGTAAACCAACATCCTTCCTGTTTTGTTTCTCAGATTAATTACATTCATGCATCCAACATGTTGTGTCTTCAGCTCTCTTGTGTGGCAGCAATATCAGGGAGTAAAAAGGGTAAATACATGGAAATTTCAAATGTCTTCTGGGAAAGGAAACAAAATCTTCTGCTCACATCTACAGCAGCATCAAAATTAAGTTCTGAGATGTAGAGGTTTGTTACAGATGCTTAATCCACCTCTACACACTCTCCCTGCAACGAAGCACAACAAAATTATTTTCAATGTACTTTCTGCATTATTTTACCAAGGATTGTTAATGATGTTTAATTTGCTATTGCTGCAAATATATGGCTAATTATAATTAGACAAGGAAATGCAAACCATGCATTGATGTCATTCTCCAGAGCTGTGTGAGGAAGATTCTTGTTTTACAGAACACCCCTTACCCAGGAGCAGCTCACTTCTCTCAAGTCAGAAAAGCTGAAATCCTTCATTTTAATCACTCACTGCAAAACATATGCTAAGTGTAACTGCATCCAAGTTGAAAATTGCTAAAACATTTGCATATATGCAAAATACCTTTAATCAGAACCATGCAGAGGGGAACTTCCTAAACAACTTGTTTCCACAGCATTTTACAAAAACTCATATTGCTATTTGTAAATCACTTCCAAAAATAAAAGCAGGCCTGCATCCCTAGTGTGGAGAAATAAAAGTTACATCCATTTCTGGTCAATCCTGCCAATTTTATCTGTACTGGGAGCACAATAAAACTATTTTTATAAAAAGAGCAGAATGAAAAATTGGAATGGTTTTTATTTAACTAATCTAAGAATTAATTAAAATAAAGATTTGCTGTCAGTTGTGAGCATCAATGAACAAAGACAACATTATTCTAATAATGGCTTATTACATTATTTGTATGCTGGAATGCAATATTGATTGGAAATCCTTGGGATGGAACAAATTGATTATTTGTGCAAATTTAACAACTGTTTGCTTACAGATGCAAATGCTTATTGTTTCATTTGAAATAAGTCCATAGACAAGTTCCAGATGCTTGCAAAGATGACCCAGTGCACCCACAGCTCTTAGCACTTACACTCAAGATTAATTAACCCTGGACAGTTTTCCACTGTTCTCAGGTGTGACTCAGTCCAGCCTTTCCCAGAACCCACCCTCTGAACCTAGGTTCTACTAGCTGGTGCTTCAGCAGGTTATTCAGCCCCAGGAGCCAAGGGTGCTGGGAAGCAGGGCTGGCACAGAGACTCCCACTTTCCCCCAGGCTCCTTACCCTCCACAGCATCCAGCCTGAAGCAGCCTCAGACCTTGCTGGGGTGTTGGGAGGCCCACCTCTAGTGTTACACATTTAATGAGAGTCACCAATAGCCCACTACACATAAACACTGAGCCGCAGCTCTGCTTGCAGCCCTCCTTTGGGAAACTCCTGCCAAATTGCCGGTGACCACAGGCAGAGAGAAGCAGCCTCCGAGGCAGAAGTGCTCAGGCAGCATTTGACTCACAGCCCCAGCCCAGCAGTCTGTGGGAGAGCAGTTGGGGCAAATCCCATCCCCTGTAACATGTCCTTGCTTTGGCAGCACTTTGCTTTCCCTGCAAGGGAGCTGTCACTCCAGGGATCCCTGAAGAGGCAGACAGCATTAGATCTTAATCAAAAAATCTCTGCAGGCCAAAAAGTGGAAGGTTTTTTTCTGTCTCTGGGAGTCAATCTCATAAACCATGTTACAGTATCACCTACAGGGAAGCAAATGGCATAGTTCATCCTCTGAGATAAACTCCCACTGAATTTACCTGAGCTTCACCAGGCAGTTACGTGGGTCAGGAGTCAGTCATCCTGCTGTTCTAGGCCTGTCAAGAACCATTGCTTTAGCTAGTAGAAATTAGTATCATTCTACTGACATCAAAATTTTTTTGGCTTATCAATTGCTGTGGATCATCTCCTTCAGTCAATTTCAAGGTAATAAAAAGGTTGTTTAAAAAACTTATTACAACTGATAAACAGTCCATGCAAGGAAACATTAAAAGCAATTTCTAAGTGCAAGTTGCAAGTCTGAAGAGATGCCTATTGTATTTCTGCAGTAAAACAGACAAGGGAGTCATCAAGTGATTTGGTTTTCAATACAAGAGGATAAATATAGGGGAAAATGCTGCCCTGAAGCAGCGCAGATCTCAAGTTTTCGTGATAATGAGATTAACAAGAGAAATGCAGTGTCACAGTCCTTAGCTGCTTTTTCCCATCAGCAGAAGCTGCACTGTCAGTCTCACACTGGAGAAGGGTTACCAAAAGGTTCGCAAGAACAAGAATGAAGTTTGACATGGAAAAGCCTCTGATGTTAAAACTAAAGCCTGTTAATATCCACTTCTACCTCTGTTGGGAGTAACAATATCATAACTGCCAAGACAACTCCCAGAGTTCAGGAAGAAGAATTTGTAACCATTCTAAAGAAAGAAATACTCTCACACATCTGTTTCTGGGTCCAGAACAGTGAAAGGCAACTACAATATTACTGAAAATAGTACCTTTGAGGCAAAGAGCAAGAGAACTTATTTCACCCAAACCAATTAAACACCTCTTAAATTCATTCCTTTTGCAGCTCGATAAATTGCAATAATTGAAAGGGGCAGGGGAGAGGGGAAGCTTAATGCTGATAAATGATTTATTTTAGTGAGTAACAGCTTCTGACTTCTTGCAACCTGATGAAAAGGAAATGACCCAGGAGCCTATCTGTACATTCTTCATTTCTTTACATTGCTTCCACTCACAGATTACCCGCCTCGATGAGGAATAACACTTCTGCTTTGGCTGAGGAGACTCAGAACTGTTGACAGCAGTCTGTCCAAGATTTCCTGTGCCCTGGGAATATTCATGTACCAGAGGGATGCTCAGTGGGATGAGGTGGCAGCAACCCTTTCAAAAGGAGTCAGGATTGCCACTGGCACTGGAAAAGCCACCCAGTATCCATCATTTTCCTCTTTATTGAAAATATTTTGCTTTCCCCTTCTTCCATACAAATAAATTTGCCATGGTGAATTGGCATGCAAAATTGCCCTCTCCATATACATTGTTGTTAAATTACTCTATAATTAGTACTAACAAGTTGTACTTAGAGCATTTACTTTGCTTGATGGTTCCATCAACATGAACTTATTGTGATCTATAGCAGTAAAGACGACAATTAAAATGGTATCACTCACTTTTAAAGAGGCGCTGACAAGTTCTACCCACATTTATAAGCTTCCTTTCAATCATGCTTAGCCACTTCCATAAACTCTATTAATAATTCTATAATGCTGATTTCCCGGTGAAGAGAAGGAAACAGAAAAGTCTTCCCACCCTTTTGGGCAGGGCTGTGAGGCAGAGAATCCAGAGCCATGATGGGGTACTTGCCTCCCATGGAGCAGACATCAGGGGCTTTCAGTGTTGGAAACCCCCCAAACAATTCAGTAGGATTTGGGATCCTAAGTTCTTGAGGCACTTCTGCAAATCTTGGTTTATTGTCCAGGAGGGATATGTCCAATCTGGCTGGCCCAGGAGGGGAATGAGTGGGACCCCACAGAACTTGAGGGCAAATGTCTCCCATGCAGGAGGAGAAGTTGTGGCAGGAGCATTGTTTCCAGGGAAGTTAAGGGTAGTGCTGGAACCCTTCAGGGAAAGCCTGAAGCCTCCTTTGGTCAGAATGGAAGCTGGGAAAGATGCCTAAGAGGACCACACTGTGGAACAAACAACAGGAACCAGAGCACAGGCCAGAGATGCAGAACTCTGTGTTGCCAGCAGCTACCACAGCCAAAGAGGGTTTATCCAGTAAACTAAAACTGTGAAATAAATTATTTTATGCCCTATGTTGTTTAAGAATGAGTTGCAATTGCAAATCCCCAGGCTTTTAGGTGTCCAGCTAGAGACATTGTACCAGGGATTGCTAGGTAATACTCTACATCTCAGTTCCCAAAGTTGTCAGAATTTAGTTACCACCAGGGACCCGACAAAACAGAGAAGCAATTCTTTTGTTGGAATTTTATCCAGTCATGTGGGCCTGTTCCTTGTGCACCATCTCAGAGCCAGGACCAAGATTTAGTCCTTGGTTAGAAAGAATATTTATACATCTGTTTCATGCAAGCTGATTGCAGGACCCACCATAAATAGGTAACTTAACACTAATATTACTTTTTAAAAGAAGCCTTCATTTTTCATATGGAAAAGGAAATCCATTGGAATACTAATAGCCTACATCTTTCAGGTTTGTATTCAGGTTCAGGGGAGCAGGGTGAGGAGGAGGGGTAGAAGTGACCTCAATTCTGACAGTAACATAATTTTGTGGTTCAAAAGTTATTGGAACGTTTCAGAACATAATGCCCATTGATTTGCATTCCAGAGAGCTTCCTTAGAAACTGAAGGATTGCTAAAGGGTGAGTATCTCAGCTCTAATGCTTGTGCCCTTTTCTCAAATTAGTGATACTGTCAAGCTCTGATGAGATCATATCTGATACAGTGCAAAATTATGGTAAGTCATGTGTGATCTTATCCAGCCCAACTCCTATTCCCATGGGAGTACAAAAGGAAAGAAAGTTCCATTAAACTATATTTGAGAAGCTGATATTCACCCTAGAGCTATAGGATATATATATATAACTACTTACCACATCCTTGGAAAAGAGTAGAAAAAGAAAATTCAGAAACAGCACCAATGATCTAAGCAATCATGTAATACAATCCCAGCCGCAATTTAGTGCTGATTATAATTCTACATTTCTAGAGCAAGTGAAGGAAACCAGATGAATTTTGGGGAACATGTGTCATTAAAAGGGTGCTATAGCAGCTGAGGATCTGGCCTTGCTGGTGAGAGGCAGGGTTTGAATAGTGTGTTTTGCCTATAATTTGGCTATGCCCAGAACACATCCAAATAGCCTCCCACTTCCCTAACAGAAGGATGATTAATTACAGAGAGGGACGCTCTGAGAGCCATCTGTGAACTGGGGTGCGAACCTGAAATCACCTTCAAACACCCAGTGCACCAAGAGACACAACCACACATGGCAACTAGAAACAGGATGAGTGGGCCTGAATTATCCTTTCAGTTTCTGAGCTCACCATGAGCTGAGGAGCCTCCTGATGGGTGTATCAGCCTCAGGCCCGATGCTTTCAGGAAAGAACCATCAATGCTGTTATAGAAGAAGCACTTAGCAACACCTCCAATCACAAGTGTCAGTGGTCTCAAACCAGTGCCCCAATATGGATTTAATAAGAATGCCCGTGTTAATTACATATCCATTCATTGTTAAAAGTGCACTGAAGATTTAGTAAGAGATGAATCCAGATGTGTGCTAATTAGCTGAAAGCTGCATGAAGTATGAATGGTAAAATTCCCACCTGCACCGAGTGGTGTTTGGTCAATGCCAGATTTGGCTTCTGCCCGTCCCTGGTGGCATGAGGACTGAGCTAGTCCTGAGCTGACCTCACTGCACAGACACAACTTCACTGCAAATGCACAATGACCTTTTCATCAATATCAGATACTTGTACAGATTTTTTTAAAAAAATCAATTTAATGCTCTACCTGCAATTCAATACCAATGAAATCAGATCGAGGTCATGCACATACAGCTATAACTCACTGACTCAGCCCTGCTCAACCACATGGTGTTTGAACAGGAGAATATAAAACAAAACACTTCCCTTCAAAATACAGCGTAAATGTTAAATTCTAGTGGGTATTTTTGGGAGGACCATCTTTATTCATTTTACATGCACGTGTTCATTTGCAGCAATCAGGGTTATCAGACACTGTTAGATGTGAGCCAGACTTCACTCAGAGTCCTGACAGCAAGACCAAGACCTGGAGGAATTGTGGATGTGATCCCCTTTCCTTCCTATGTCTAGGCTAAAAAACAGTAACTTGATCTTTAAGAGTCTAGACTATCTGTTGCAGAGCTTTCTGGGCCAAGAAGAATTCCCAAGAGGGAATAAGCATCTACCCATTCTTTAGAGTAAAGGGGTGGATTTCATTATCTGTTGCCATAAAGTACAGTGACTTTATTTACACTTCATGCAAGTGAAATTTAGTCACATTACTCTGAGCAAACAGGTATTAGAAAAGAGAGTTTTGACTTGAATATCAAAAGCATCCAAAACCCTCCAATAGTTGTTAAAGAATCATTCAGAATAAGAGTAACTCACGTAAACATTAAAACAACATGCAGGGGGGAAAAAGTAAGAAAGCAAGCAAGCAAGAAATCTTAATATAAATCAAGCGTAAACACTCCACCAATCATCAGCTCTCTAAATCAAGAAATCTGGCAGATTTTCCAAGTGAGAATCAATCTTCCTGTCTCTGCAGTAAGTATACTGTCATCTTTCTTTCCAGCAAAGTACAGAAAATGTAACTGCCACATTCAAGACTTATTGAAAAATATTCTGCCAGACTGTTTGAATGCAGCAGTTCCAGAAGTTTTTTAAAAAGAGGTCAGAAGAGTTTTCATGGCTCTATCCTCCTCCTCTGTCCAAAGCAGTTTTGGTGAAAGACAGTTCACATATTTCCTGTGCCTGCCACAACAGCACCTGTGTCCAGAATCTGAGGTGATACTCCTGCCAGATGACACCTCCTCACCTCCTGGGTGTGGCAGATGCTGCTGAAAACACAGAGAGGTCAGTGTGGGGGAAAACAGACAAAAAGCAAGGACAGTTAAATAAGCAGGAAGCCAGTAATAAATCCCCTCATCCCCAGCACTGGCCTTGTCTTCCCCATCTATTGCAGGCTGCAAATAAAAGCTCAGCCCTCAGAGGACAGACTGGGATAGGAACAGATTCTGACTATATGCCACAGTACTGGAAANCTCAGAGGACAGACTGGGATAGGAACAGATTCTGACTATATGCCACAGTACTGGAAAACAACCCCTTAATTCTCAGTACAATACAAATCAATGCTGCTAGCATTGGAATCTGTTTATGTTACAAGAAATTCAAGTGATTCTGCAAAAACAACCCCGAGGCAACATGTAAAGGGAGAGGGGAAAGCCATTGGATTAAGAAACTATTTAAATTAAGAAGCCACTGAAAAACCTGAGAGCTAAGGTTTTGACAGAGTTTTTAGGCCTGTTTTTAAAGCACACTGATGAGTTGACGAGGTATTCTTCTCTTCCCCACTGCTTACAGCTGGGGGACATCAGAAGATCCATATAAAGAGGCCACCCCAAAAGCATTTAGTGGAAGTTTCCTTCCAATTCATCCTTCAGCCTCTCTAAAAACTTACAATGAGAGCTCAGTATAGTTTGATTTTTAACAAGGATAATTTGTGCTCCAGAAAAAACTCAAGTTTGATGTTCCTTCTAAGTCTATTTGATGCAACAGCCAATGTGTCTGTTCAACAGGAAAAGGAGACTTTGCAGGTATTTTTTTTCTACATTAGTAAAGATGGCTATTCTTTTTCAAAAGGCATATTTTTTTTCCTTCACTTTCTGCATGTATTTTCACTTTCTTACAACACAAAGTAAATATTTAACGCAAAAATACTGTGAGAATGCCCAGAGAGCTGCAGTGCAGATATGTCACTGTCCACTTTTCCCATGAGCTGCACCTGCTTCTCACCCCATTGGTCAGGAACATGTCCCTGTGGGGGACAGCCTTACATCCCTTCAGATGAACATGTAGGAAAGATGGGATCTCAGCTGGTGTTCAAAATTCAGCAGGAACAACTTCCTTTAAAAATTAATTACTGCTGACATCTAATACAATTGCAGCATGCAGGCAGACACCAGCAATTAATTAATCGGCAGTTTTCAAAAAGAGGGTATTGATTTGTTGTTCCTCATAAACCTGGAATATCAGATTGAGGACAAGACAATTACATAAAGCAAATGAAGGAAATTGACTTTCATGGATGAGACAAATGGAAAGGAGTCTGAGTGTCTCTGGTTTTCGCCTGAATCCCCATTAGGGTCACACACTAGAAAGACACATTCAAAACTGCACACTCATTCTTCTGAAAAATTCTCTCCAATAAATAAACAAATACATCAATTAACTGAAAAGTCCCCAGTGCTGGGGCCAACTAAAAGAAACTATCTTCACTCATACTCATTTTGGATAGGTGCTCTGTCTCTTCTCCAGATGGAGGGGTGATACCTGAGAAGCACCCACAGAGACCCTGAGGGGACACACTGTCCCATCCCCTGCTCCACCTCCAGCACAGAGCCACTTGCAGCTGGCAGCAGCACCACTGCTGCTTGCAGAGCAGGACCTGGCTGTACTGTACAGCCCAGCAGCCACTCCTCCACTGGAAAATGTCAAATCTCACCTCCAAAGCATCTTCTGTGAGCAGTTCTGTTATCAGTCCTGCTTCCCTGCAAGCCCCTTTTCGTTCCAGACAGCCATGTCACAGGGAACCTGAGTGGCATGGTCAAGGCAGCACGCTATCACGCTGTTTATTCTTGCAGCACAATTGTCTCTTTTTAATTACCTGCCCCATCCATGGCTCTGTCACACCTCTGTTTCTCTTTCTCTCCACACATGTTATTTATTCCCATAAATACTCTTTCCCATGAGATGGAAGCTCACACTAGGAGCATTATTTAGGTGTTTGACTGGTACAGCTTCACTGATTCAAGAGGGAAAATCAGCTGAAAGATTCTGCCCTCCCTGCCAGTCTCTGCACCACAGCCCTGGAGGATGTCAGCGCCCCCCCCAGGAGCAGGAGCATTGCTGCTGCCCTGGGCACCCTCTGTCCCTGCTCTGCCCATCTGCCCCATGGCTGATCCCGTGGCTGTCCACCCTCTGCCATGGCCCTCCAATGAAGAGAGCACAGAGGTCCTCCACAGCAGAGAATGTAACTGAGCAGTGAATTTTAACTGGTTACACAGAGTCTGATGACAACACTGCCAGCACAGAAATGCTGGTGAAAAACAAACAGGAAGATCTCACGCAGGCAGTTTCCATGGATGCAGCTGCTGCTTGAGTGGGCCAAAAAAAATAAAATAGTCTTTTGCCCAGACTTTCACATTCCCTTTCTCCCTGTAATCACATGTGTGGGGTTTGAAGCTGTTAATTCCCATTTTTGTTCCTGCTGCACCTCCCCAGAGACTGGGAATGTGCCACCTCCTGATTTACACGGCAGGCCAGGGAACAGACGTGATCACTGTGCCTGTTCAGCGTTCAGCATGCTAACAAACAACCCAAGACTACATTGCCGAGGAACTAAAACCTGCCTCAGAAAGCCAAGGCTTCATTAGCAGAAGCTATTTACTTGCTGCCCACACCAGGATGGCAAGGGCCCCACCAGCCTTGGCGGGTTTGGCTGAGGAGGGTGCTCAGACCCGAGTGCTACAGCCTCACTGGGTTCAGTGAATGTGAGAGGAACATTCAGACTCTCAATCATCCAACGTTTTGGCTTGAGTTCCTGAGAAAATCAGGAAAATCACCTTCTTTAACTGTGCTGGTCAGGGGGTCACATTACAGCTCTCCTCCTCATCTTCTATCACAACCCCTTCTTCTTTCAATATGTTTCATACTTTTTTATTTTATCCTTTATTTTTTTTCCTTCTAAGGAATATGGCAAAATCTTCAAGGCTTCTGAGCTACCCAGGTTCTGACAAGTTTCACCCCAAATAAGCCTGCTGTTTGCTCCTCCCCAATGCTGCTGCTAACAGAGGTGCATTTCCAGGCAGCGCTGATATCCTCCCGAGGGTCTCTGTGGCCTCCTTCCAGACAGGACTCACTTCACAGGGAGCAGAGGGGCAGCTCCACCAAGCTCAGTGCAGGGTTAAATTGGTGCAGAGGTGTTGAAGGAGTGAGGGACACAAAGCATGTGGGACAGGTGGGCTACCCAGTAGGGCTGAACCTGGGAACCCCAGCATTATTACCCTGAAATGTCCCAGTCTTGGAAACCATTAGGAGGATGCACCCTGCTGTAGGAACAGCTTGACTGCACCAGTTACCAACTGTTACAGAAGCACCCTACTGGGAAGCATGAAGCCAGATCAGCCTAATTAGAGCATCTGAGAACTCTCAGGCTCAGCACAGTTGGATCTCATTGTTTGCTCGGGAAGGTGTATCTTCCAAAGCCAGGAATACACGACTTAAAAGGGCTTCCCTGCAACTGAGGCAACTCTCTGTATTGTTTTCAGAAGTGACTGAGGCAGTTTTGGAGGTGGGAAAGAGAAAACGATTATCACATACGTGATTTCCAATAAAAAGCCCTCACCTCCACTCAAGGACATCACCTAGAGCACACTGCCCAGGACCACCATCAGCTGGGCTTGGATATCTCCCAAGACAGAAGTCCCCCTCCCTCTCTACAGCCCATCCCAGGATCTCATCACCCCCACAGCAAAGAAGCTTTTTCTGATGTTAAATGTAATGTTCAGCATTTCTATTTGCATCCATTCCAGTCACAAAACTGAAAGATGAATTTTGGAGTGCTCGATGTGCTCAGATTGCAACGCAGAGACAGTGGCTCTGCCCACGGGACTTGCTGTAAAGGAGCAATCCAATCACAAGGAGTGGTTAGTTTCACATCACCTGCAGAGAGAACCACTCTCCATCTACCCCAAATAAGTCCTGCTTCAGAAAATATGCTGTGAATGAAGTCCATGGGCAGAAAAAAACAACCTGCCTTTGATTGCATGTGCACGAACCCTTTGCGTCTCCCAGGAGAGGGAATGGGCTCTTTGCAATGTGGAGCCCTGACACCTTTCATTTTGGCCTGGCATTCCCTGTGTGTCTTCTCTGCCCAGCAAGGAGCTAGCAGTGCCTCCCAGTGCTGTGCAGTCCCCTCCCTGCATCCCAGCTCATTCCTCCACCAGGGCCATGTGTCCACCCAGCCCCGCAATAACAAGCAGCAGGAATGGTATGTTTGGAATTAAGCCTGTTTGCTCCAATCCATCAATGTTGTTCCTGGATCTCCTGCTCCAAAATTCAAATATTATCTAGGAGTCAGTCTCCTCCTTTGGTAAAGGCCAGCAGAAGGCTCACCTGGAACATGGGGCACTGCTGGCCCCCAGCATCAGCCCTGTTTTTCTCTCACCCTCACCAGAAGTGTTGCCTTTTCCAAGGCGATCTTGCTGGGAGATTATGTGGTCTTCTTATCTCAGCAGCCTTCCCTCCCCAAGGCAGGGGCTTGGCAGACCCCACACTTACACATTATTATTATTTAGAGACAAAAGGCTCCTTAGCAACTGTGCAGGTTTCCTAAAGAAGGTTATGGGGTGCTCAAGCATGGGACTGGTGATTAAAATTATTATTGTGGTTTGTTCTTTTGGAGGTTCCTCTCTGCAGGCAGTCAGAACTAGAAGAGCCCCTGGGCAAGGAAATGGGCATTGCATTCCAAATCATGACTTCTATCTCCCCCAGACCCAGCTTCAACAAAAAATCGTGCAGCCTTGGGGCTGCATTTCTGTTCCAGCCTTTCCTTCCTGTTGCATTGCATTTTTCCCTTGCTATTTAGCACTTGAGAAACAAAAATGATTAGAGGATGTCTCTCTGGAGACTTTAGTTTCAGGGAGTAGAAGGAAGCAGCACTAAAAGCATACTGAATATTCATTCAATAGTGAAATCCTAATTCTCCTTAGCAGTTCCTCAGGGCAACACAATTGTTCTTTCCACAGAGATCATTCTGCCTCGAAAGTGAAACTCAAAATCATATCACTGACTTGGTAGGTTTAGGTTTTAGTTTTGAGGATTTTTGTTGTTTGACTTTACAATGAGAGGGATTAAATACCTCAGAGCTCAGTTGCCCCAGCAAATTTTCTGCATCCAAAGACCCCCAACAGGGCTAAGATTTTCCTAAGGAGTGAAAAAAAAAAAGGCAAAATGAAGAGGGATGTTTCCATGAAACAAACTTTTCAGGAGAAAAAATTTACTGAATACAAAATTTTGACTGATTTTTTTTAACCACACCTAATTAGAATGTATTTTTATAACTACTGAACGTTTACAAAAAAATTTAAGCCCTGAACAGTGCTTCCTCTACCACACACAGAGTCAGCAATGCTTCCCTGTGGCAGACTTAATCAGAAATGGAAATTCATTTAGCTCCTAATTGACTGATCATTATGCCACAGCTCTTCAACAAAATGGAATTAAAAGGACCCATGTAATATTGTTATATAGTTTCCTTGTGGGGAACAGAGTGAGACATCTCAATTTACACTGGTTTTTATTACAGTGTCACTTGTTATTTGCAATTTGACTCCTTTTAAAATTATTTTTTGGCTTAGAATTTATTCATTGCATCACTGTTCTTCCAATGGTCTTGTAGTCAAAGCAAAGGCCAGCTGGCCCCACAGACATCCACTCCCTGCATGGGACTGGGGCAGCGAGACACAGCCAAGTCTCCCCACAACTTCCCTTGCACAATTTCCCACAGGACTGTCAGACAAGGCAACTCCTCTGTGGAAATTTTTTTACACATTAGTCAGGATTATATTTGTGTTATTCAAGTATTTGTAGATCAATGACTTTAAAAACCTTAAGGCTATAATTAAGTGCCTGAACTTCACATGAGAATCAACAGGGAAGTTAAAACCAATTACACTGCAAAATAACATTGTGCCCTTCTTCAGCACAAAAAAATCTTGTCTTGAAAGAATTAACTCTGATTATAAGGGACTGGAAAAAAAGTAAGATAGCCAAACATTTAAATTTAATGTGCATAGTCTCATTGAATTTATTAGGCTTTGAAACTCTGTGGAGGGCTGCAGAGCCTTGGGATGGGCACATGTGCCCTTGACATGCTGAGGTTTTGCAGATTTGGGATCCGCCTCAAGCAACTCTGCCAGCCACCGTGCAGCCAACAAACAGCAGCTCTTGGCAGCTGCACTCCTCAGATCACTGTTTCCCCTGTAAATCATGCCACCTCCCATCTCCCCCTGGATGTAGTATTTTAAAACATCTAGTACAAGAGTTGCACAGCAGCTGCTTAGCATAAATCCTGTTCTCACATAAAGAACAGTTTTCACGTAAAGAACTCGTTCAACTGGAGCAAAATGAAAGAAAGAGCACCTCTACTTATCTTACAAAAGCTTTGACTACACTTGCATTATCTTCTGAAGACATGGCACCTAGAAACCCATTAATGCTCTGTTCCTGAGAGAAGCAGAACTGAAAACCAGACAGACCATGTGGTGGGTGTGGGAAGTTACTCCAGTAAAATGACCTCCTCACAGGGACTAAAACCAGTTGGGGAAGACAAATACCCCACTTCTTCACAAAATAAAACAAAAGGCAAGGTGGAAACTGGAGCAAGTGTCTACTTGAAAAGAATTGCTACTATTGCATTCACACATCCGGTAAAAGCCACCTTATGCTTAAACCATGTTCTTTTCTGCTCTTCATTTATGTCAAAAAAAAAATGGTAAAAGCCAAAGCACTCCTAAAATTAACTGCTAATGTCCCATCTCTGCTGGAACAGTCCATGTTTTGCTGGGAGCTATGAACCTCTTCAGTATCTCTTCAAGTGACACAAAAACCTACCCTCATAATTAACCCTAAATGATCCTCACAAGAACTGGGGAGCCTTCCTTGATTCTGGGCTGCCAAATCATCTGCCCGCTGTTTGCAGAGAAAATACTCAAAGGCTTCCCCCCCTCTGAACCTTCAAAAAGGGACAGTATCAAACAAAAGGATGGCAGGTTTATATCTTCTCACTCTGGTGAGAGACTCCACAGTAGAAAAATGAGCAAGAATGACACCAAACATGGAAAAAGGAACTCACTTTTTCCAGAAAGCTACATGAGACACTCTAGGCATAGATGTTCATGCAGCTAAAAAACACAGTCAGAAAAACCAAGATGGAAAGATCAGAAAAAAGTTTTATAAGTTCCTTTATATGCCAACCACATGACCTAGGAGCCTCTAAGGGACCTTGCCATGAAGTGCACTTTGCTTTCTCAGGCTTATCACTAAGGTCCACTACCAAGCAACAAGAGATTCAGCTTAAATAAAGGTATAAGAGGCTGGCTTTAGGAGTTAATTCTCATTTATCAGAGTGTTCTGTTTTACATCACTGACCTTGAGCCAATGCCTTTACACAACAGGTGGGTGTGTTGTCTACTTTTCCCAGAGTCAGCAGTCCTGATGAAATAAACCTTCTTGGTTTTGTTCTCCTCCAGCCTTCAACACAAATTCATGACAAACATCCCTCCTCCTTACTATCTTTCTGAAAACTAGGTAATTCTCCTGTCCTTCCTCTTTCAGCTTACCCAGCCACTAGCAGCTACTAAAACTGAAGTCCATACTCTAGTGAAAGCAAAAGTTGAATGGTATATAGCAATTTGGAATTACAATGTTAATGAAGTCTCTGAAATAATTGCGTCTAAGGTTACAATCAATGGCACTAATTGTCTCAGGGACAGGCAATTACAAAAAAAAAAAGGATAATTAGAATCAGTTCTGCAAACAAAATCCATTGTAATTAGTTAAGGTGAAAATTAACTATCAATCACATTTACCAGAAGCAAATTCAAGATTTACCTGATAATAGTGTAATATGCATTATCTCACTGCTCTAACAGGATACTGAGCAGACATCTCTGGGCTGAAGTAACCAAGGCTGTCACTTCTGAGACTATACACAGCAAAAGTCTAATCTTTAGCTGACATCAAGAACATGAGTCATCCTATTTTTGATTGCTCAGTCAGAATGAAACAAATGGTTATAAATTTATAAACTCTGCCCCAACTTTATATCTTGAAAAAATGTCAACTTGCAGGAAACAGGATACCTGATACCCATGTGCTTGCTGGCCCAGGTCATAACATTGCTAACACCCCTAAAAAGATAATCTGCAGGTGAGAGCAGAAAAATTTGAAGAAGTCAAAACCATCTTCTATCTGAATGTTCTAAATCCCTGTCAGTGATGAGCAGCCTCGCATCTGTCACAGGAGCTTTCTGACAGCCACAGCATGAGGCAGCCAGGGGGCTTGCTCACAACCTGCCCCCAACAGAGCACAGTGTCTTGCAGGAAGCCCTTGGGGTAAATAACGTTTCTGGGTCAGATCTTGGCACTGCACTCCGGATAACTGCATCAGGAGGAAAGGATCAATAGCAGTCCTTACTTCATAACCATTCTGGACAAGCTGGCAGCTCGCAACCTGGACAAGTGCACTGTTCTCTGGGTTGAAGTAGCTAGATGGCCAGGCCCAGAGAGGGGTGGTGAATGGTGCCACATCAGTTGGCATCCCCTGGAGATCAGCTTCCCCCCAGTGTCTCCTAATGACTAGCCTGCCTCTTCTCCCATGTTCAGCAAGCACAAGGGCCACATGATGGTCTTACAGTGGTGCAGCACCTCACTCAAGGTATCCTACTGGAGTACAGCCCCTGCGTCATACCCCACTCAGCAAACATACAAGCTCAATGTGCCATCAATCTCTAAATCTCACAGAAGAAACTTGCATATTGGACTTCAGCTTCAAGTCCCAGCAAGGTGTGAATTATTACCCCACAGTGACCATTTAAATCTCATAATGGCAATATGTGATAATAATACCTACATTGTAGATCCTTTTTCCAATAATAAAAGGGACATCATGATCAAGTGATAAGTGATAATGATAAGCCTTGATAACTCTGCTAAGATTTTCAATATGTGAAACAAAATTGGTATGGGTGTGCCTGTACTTTCTGGCTGCTCCAAGTGCAAGATTTATTGCTCTGCCTTATGTTCTTAACTCATGCTATAGCTGGAGGAGGCATCTCTTGCTTGGAATATGCACTAGCTTATCTTCTCTGTCACAGAGCTTTCTGGAAAACAAGATGTAGCTGCAGGAACTATTCCTTACTCAGTCTCACCTAATGACAGGCAGCATTTCATAGATTATTCCAATGCCAGAAAAAGAAAAAGAATGAAGCATTTTAGTGGATGCAAGGATACAAAACACAGATGGCTGTTAGTAGAAAGAGCTACTTATGCCCTTGGGCAAATTCAATGGCATCATTGAATCACCTCTGTGACAAAAAAAAAAAGGCCTAACAAAAATTCCCTGCAAAACCAGTCTTGGAAAAAAGTGTCACTCTTTGATATAAATGATCAAATGCAAACACAGACTTAGACCATCTGCAGGCTATGCTGAGTTCAGCAAGAAATAGATTTTAGTTCATACAAAAGAGGATCAGACCCAAGGATCAGCCAAGTGGCCAGTAGGAGGCAACAGATAAAGGCAACCTTTATTCCTTCAAATATTAAAAGTTTGAATCAAAGGCCAGTGAAAATAATGCAAATCGAATAACCTCACTGAGCTCTGCCAAGATGTTCATTTCCATGTCGCCAAATACAACTTCTGAAGTACTGGTTCCATCCCAGAAACTGGGCCCTGCCTGCACAGAAACTGAGGCTGCTTTGATAAATTTTGCAATTTACTGCAAACATTAGTATCCAAGACAAATCCAGATACTTTTTGCTTACACGGACAAGTTGGCTGATTTTTGGCACCCTCAAATCACCAGTCAGTGTTCTGAACAGAAATCCGTGGAAAGGATGGAACCACCTCAGCACTTCACCACACCCCCAGGGAAGGCTCATCTCCAAGCACACAGCAGCCTGCAGCTGGAGGTGTGGTTTGTATTGTCTAAAAGCAAATGTGAACACCAGCATCTGCTGCTTCCAAAGACATGCCAGTTGAAGACAAGCTTTGCTCTTCCTTAACATATTTCAATCATAGACAGATGTTGCTTTAGTGAAAGCATCAGAACACAAGCAGTGTCAGTGCAAGCATGTGTTGTCTTTTCTCCAGCTGCACACTGTGACTCAAGACCATTAAACCAAGGAGGAAGATGTTAACCATCTTTTTGTGATTTTATTCCCCAAGGCATTAAAGGGTAACAGGAAAATTGGAATTTCAGTACTATTCAATGCCCATCTAAGCACAAAGTCACACTATCAAATTTTCAAGTCAATTAACACAGTAGGAGGGCATTGCATGCTTCTGAAAGTATCTCTTGTTAAACACCTCACTGAAAACTGGGCTCTGAAACTGAGCCTGAACTTTTACTGTGCCTCTGTTTACTGGCTCTCTACAAGTTACACTTCATACTTACACAAATGTTTTTTGACATTTCAATAATGTCATATTGAGTAATATCTACCTAAAGCAACTAGTTGACCCATTTTCCAGAGGACACTTAACACTTTCAGAGTGGCTCCAAGTACAGTAAGAGTGGCCAAGCCCTGGTAACACACCAAGGAGGAAGAGGAGGGACATTATGCATCAGCTCAGTGACCACAGTCTGTGCATCTTTCTCACACTGTCTTACCCAGAGACATTGCAAGCAACAAATACCCAAAGTATTTGTTAATTTCCTTGCAGACTAAGCATTTGCTATTGACGAAATTCAAAGAAAACAAAACTGACAAACAATACTAACTTGTTTCCAAACTCAGGAAAACTTATTCCTGAAAATCATGGCCAGTTCTTCAGCTGATACAAATTGCATCGTAGAAAAAGAAGAATTAACAATTTCAGCAACTCTGGCACTTTCAGTATCAAAAAAAAAGTATGGAAAAAAACCCACATAAATAAATTATTAGTCACAGTAGTCATTAAAAGCATTGCCACACTGTCTCTGCTCCCATTCTTCATGTTTTAGCAGCCTTTGCCACTGCTAAGAAAAATTGGGGTGGAAAAGTCCTTTTTTAGCCAAAAGCCTCATACTTGTGTCAGGTCCTTTCAGAAGACTTTACTGCATAAAAATATATGAGGCAGTGTCTTTTAGCAGCTAATTTTAATCCAAATCTCCAATCCCTCTTCTGCTCTTGTCACCAGCATCTCATGCTGTCCTTATCACATCACTGGAGTCAGCAACAGCTCTGAGAAAACACTGAAAAGAGCATGTTTTAGGATAAAAACAAGGTAATTTAGAGCCCCAGAAAGTTTTTATAGTAGAAACACTACACATGATTAGCTATTTTCTAGGTATAAAATGTAATCAACTTTTTGACCACTTGCCTTCATTCAAATTTTAAAGAGCAATTAGTTAACCTTCTAAACCAAAAGCACTTCATGGATTTCTTGACCTACTCACAGATATAAAAGTTAGAAAGATGTTCACAAAGGCAACCCAATTTCTTCCATGAATCATCAGGGCTATTGCTCTTTCTCAGCTTTACAAAACAGGAATGAAATTGTTCATTAAATTATACAGCCCACTGCTCCATTTATCCCCATTTATAGCATTTTAAGGAAAGAGAAAGGGTTTGAGATGAAATAATGTCACCTGGGCCAAAATAATGCTGATAGTCAGGGATACATGAGACTGATCAATGCAAAGCAGTATCCAGAAAGGGAGGAAATTGGTATATTTAAGACCATCTTCTTGCTTATCATGCAGTATGTTACTGAAACAAATTTAATGTACTTAGTTTGTGAACAGTTTTTAGAGTAAGTGGCCCAAAAGACAAGATAGTTATTCATAACACCACATCCTTTAAGTCTTAGAAAGTCCAGCCCAAATGTTCTTTAGAATGTCACTCCTTTGGCAATAATGTGAGCAGCTGAATCCATACTGAGCTGACTTCAGGAGCTGTCTTAAGTTTGAGCTATGGATTTATGGCACATGATTGATAGAGTGCAACTCATACAGACAGGCATCACTGCCCTGTTTCCACCTGTGCTAAAAGCCAGTAAAATTTTTCAGTTGCTGTCAGAGTTCCTGATTACTCCCAGTACTGCACAGAAAAATGGAGTTCTTCAGGCTACCAAAATACTGCTGAATCCTTATCCCCAAGGCACATCATGCCATGCTCCTGCTCTCCCCTTTTCATAGGCAGGATCAGAAGGATAGAGAACTAATTAGCTTTCCTAACCCTTCTAGAACAAAACCAAGAATAAAAAGGAGACTGGAAGACATTGCCTCTTCACATACATACTTGGAAAACTAAAGAATGCTAATGGAAATGCTGTTTCAGATGTGACATGCACACACATCTTTCTGCCATTTGAAGAGCAAGATCCCATGTCTAGAACATTATCTCCACAGCAGAAGAGAGTCCTTGTTGGAAGGAAAAAAACTCTAGAAAATACTCTTACTTCTGTATGACCAATACTTGTGGGCTGCCTTCTCCCAGTCCCTGTGCTCAGGAACTCTTTAATTAAAGCCAAACCATGTGTTCCAACAGCTGTGTTTACTAGAGCAACTGTGGCTTGCCCTCCAAAACTAGTTCTTAGATGTTGTCAGCTGTGTTTATACAGACATGGGAAACTTCATGTGGCAAACCATTTGCCAGATACCTTGTGAATTCAGCTGTTTTCCCTATGCTGAGATAATACTGGCATTACCTAGTTTTAAAATTCAACACATTTGTATGACAGCACTGCAGATAAATCCTCAGCTAAAAGTTGAGCCTTGAGATCAATTCTTCAGCAAGCACATATATGCTGAACACAAAGGACACCCTGCCTAGTATTTCTTTGCTTTTGAGGATCACAAATCAAAGCCAGTCTCTTGCTCAGCCACTGCTATTTTGGGAGCAGCGCTCTTCCTCCTCTGAGGAGGGAGGTTCACAAGGAAGAAGAGGCAGGAGGTCACATCACCCGGCATGGTACAAGCAGGGTGTCTGGGAACATCACACCTCTGAAGCAACCAAATTCATGTCTTTTCATTACCTGGAGCCCCTAAATTCCACATGTTAGCAGTGCTTAACAAAGTAACTGTGTCACAGGCAGAAGCATACAGGAGATGCAGAAAGTCTTGCACACTCTGGATTCTTTTGAGGCATGGATAATTAACACCCTAAACCCAAAGGGTGCTCTGCTAGATTTGTGGCCAAAGCAGTGCTGATAGCACAGGGGTATCTCAACTATTGCTAAACACTGAGGCACAGCACCAAGGGTTTTTCTTCTTCCCCTGCCACCCTCAGTCAGTCAGTAGGGAAAAGGCAAGAATAACAGGCTAGACAAACACACAGGGTAAGAAATAGCTGCCTGTGCAGCATCCTGAAGGAAGGCATCTATGGACTATAGATAGAATGTGAATCAACTCATGATGTTGCTGCAAAATATCGACTGGAGAGAATGCAGATGGGAATGATCTGAGGTCTCAAAATTGCTTAGGAAAAACAGGTGAAAGAACAATTAAATCTAAAGAAGGTCATACTAAAGAGATCAGGCACAGATGTAACAAAGGAAAAAAGAAGTGAACATTAACATTACAGGGTTCTTTTCAGTGGCATTTAGACACGCTAAATATCAAACTCTGTCAGGATTATGCTCCAAGTCACAAACCCTACTACTGGAAACAAATGCATGTCTTAAATTATAGCTAAGCACTCATACAAGAAAATGGCTCCTAGAAAGTCAGAAGCATCATGTCAATAGAAGAAGCAAGCTTCTGCTCTTTGACAAGACTTAAATTCAGAGCAATTAAAATTAAACCTCAGGATCTTAACTCTAATTCAAGCCATGTCTATGCAAATGAGTCCAGCATTTCTGCAACAGACTGCTGCATTTTATACAAACAAACAGAACAATCCTACTCACCTGCAGCAAGAGGCAGGCTCATTCTATATTCCACATCCAGTACCTCTTAACAACTTGCTGGAACATGATGGTTAAAAATTTGAGCAAGCATCTGTCAAGTAATTGATCATTCTAATAATGTCTGAGGTACAGAAGTCAAGCATTAATAGACCTGCTAGAGTGTAAAAGGGCAGGAAGTCTCAGACCTTCCAGTTCAGAGAGAACAGTAACTCAAAGTCCTTTTTACCTGGTGATGACCTGCACTTATCCATTCATTCTGCTGACTCCCAAGATAGTCAAGCAGAAAAACCTCATGACAAGCAACTTGGCAATGCAGATGGTTACAGGATACACAACAGAAAAACCACAGAGCTGTAGTAAGTTTATAGTGATCCTTTCCCAGTATGCCCCTTTCTCAAGGCCTCCATTTTGTACTTGGGCTTTCTGAGTCACATATTTTTTGCATTTCTCAGTCCACAATAATTGTCAAGGCAGTTTTTTAACTCACTTAAACGACTTAAGTTGTTAAAAAGCAGATGGTACAACAAACATGGAGATTGTGATGCCCAAATGGTAAATACAAGAGGTAATTTACAGTGGTAAATACTTCACTCCACACACACCAGCTGAAGAAGAGATCAGGCAGATGCAGACAAAAGTTTCTTTACTTTGCATATTGCACCTATATGCCTGCATCCATAGCAGACCAAAACTCCACAGAGACCAATTTTTAGCCTGTCAAAATGTCACCTTAGCTTTTCATACTCTCTCATTAGGGGGATTTTCCTTATAAAACTCTTCCATCCTCGAGACAGATGGCCCAGGATGTGTTTTCCCCTAACAGCATACTTCTCAGATACCCAGCAACTCTTGTCATTTATATTTTCCTGAATTATTTACAGAATTAGATAGCAAAGTGTGTTAGAAATAACCACAAACAGTGGCTCTATAAATAGAAATGAACAGCACTCAAGTCAGTGAGCAATAGGTCCTAACATGTGATACTTGGTTCATAATTTTTCTGAAAATTGAAAGATGAAGATAAACTATTGGAACAAGAGATTGTCTTTCAGAAAAGTCAATTGATAAAATAGTACATGAACCAACTACTTCAGGAAGCCTCCCCTGACAGTACTTCCAGATGACTCTGCAGCTACCAACATAGGCTGTTCCAGTCTGATCCTTCATAATGCTGGTATTTGCTCTGCTAAAACAAGTCATCCAGCTCTTCCTGAAATTTTTGGGAAACAAACTTTCTATTACACCAATTCCACTTGCATGGAAGGTTTTGTGACTCCACATTCCAGTTTTCCCACAGCACAAGAAGCCAAAAGAACTCACACTCCCCCAGCAAGCTGGGGGCACCCCAACTCTCTCCAAGCACACTAAGGTTGTTACAGGTTATTATTATATTTGACCTTCGAGGGCAAGCATTAGCCAAGGAGAAAAAAACAACAAGAGACACAGAGACTCACCAGGTTCCAGGACAAACTTCCAGTAATACAGCTGCAGTACCTGTGGTAGAGCTAGGACTGAGCTTGTGGCACTACAAGAAGAGAAAGAGAAGCTCTTGGTGGAGCTCAAATAGGGTCACAGGGGTGGGGGATGGTGTGGAATTTCATGTCCCAGGTGAGGCTGTTTGGGTCCATCTGACCCATTAGCCACAGGGTCAGGAGCACCTGTGGGCCTTCCCATTGAATGCTCCCTTCCAGCTTGTGAGGTCCTGAACCGGGGAGAGGGAGGCATGACTTCATCAAGCCTAAACAATGTATTTCTTAATAATTGCAGCAATTTGTCTTTTTCTTGGTGTTTCAATTAGACCAGATTCCAAAACCAGTGAAATTAAGGAAGATCTTTCTGCTGATCTCAGACATATCTGTGAACATCTATAAAAATACCACTTCATCTGTCCTTCCAACTCCATCGCTGTCTTATGTATTGTTGTAAGGATTCCCTGCACTACAACAATTTCTTATGAAGTGATTTGTGTTTCATTCTGCATTGCAGGTTAAATTTGTGTTAATCAAAGCACTGGTGACACTATCAGAAAGACAATGTGACATTTCCATGCCATTCCACCACTTCAAACAAGATTCCATGAAGAATTTGACCTTTTCTCAGCCGAAATATAAATGTTAAATTTGCAGGAATCTATCTTTCAATTACTGTCACCTTGATAGTGAAAAATGCTGTAAGCACTACACCTAAAAACATTACCAAGACCAGATGTATTTCAAATGCAATCTTCCCTTTCAAGGTGTATTCTTCATTTCTGAAATGCAATGAACCTTAGACAACTTTTCCACGCAAATGTGACAATACTGGGATTAAGACTAGCTTTAAAGAGGGAAGGACTATGAAAATGTTGGGGAACAGCAGGAGCACCAGGCACTTGCCTGACTACAAGGAGGGGCTCTTGGCCATGGGCTGATTGGGTAAATTAATGCCCCTCAGTCCTGCAAAGAGAGATCAGAACTCAAGGTCCCACTAAACTGGCAGTGTTTCTGCCAGTGCTGTAGGGAATGCTGCCAGCCAGGGGCAGAAGGCACAGGCACCAGTAGCAGGGAAGAAGGGTCCCTGCTTCCTGGGGAACAAGCGTCTTTCTTACCCTCTTCCCAAGGGTCGCACTTTTGCCAGAAAACATGCTTCCAAATGAGTTCCCTAGGAAGCAGAAAATAAAGCCCAAAACCCAAATTTTTCAAACTCAGCCTAAAGCAACCACAGAAAATCTCTGTTTAAGAAGAAATGCTGTAAAGAATAAATGATCCAAAGTCCCTGCTGCTCTTTAAAGACATTTTTCCTTTTGCTTTCCTACTCCTTTGAACTGAATGAGGCTACAAGTCCAGCTTGTCAAAAGAGTACGCAAGAGTGATACAAGGAAACTGTCATGAATCACTACCACAGATTAAGAAACATCTGGTTTTTTGCTTCCTGTTCTCACTCATTCCATCTTTTTCATTTCCTATTCTTTCATCTCATGATAGCAGTGCTGAATACTAACAAGACATATGTATTTAACTGTGCTCACTCATTTCCATGCTAATTAATTCAGGTTCCAGTATATGCATTTTGTACAAGTTTGATAGATCCTTCTTAAGTTGGTAATTTGAGCCCAAATCTTCTCCCAGGGCAGAGAGATTCATTCAGCTTCTGGCGACCTCTGCTTATGATGTCAGTGCGGGGATTATTTTAATTAAAATGTAGGTGAGAAAATAAATCATAAGATAACACACAGGCCAGATGACCAATTACCTGCAGCCAGTATATATATATGGGATTCTAATCCAATTTATGAAGCTTTCAGGCCAGTAAACCAATTAATTTCAAAGTGTGTTTCAGTCAAGATGAAAAACTATTTTGTGTTGTGCGTTGTTTTAAGGTGCAGGATGAATAAGCCACAGAAGATAACAGAAGAGCATTTCCTTCTTGTTTTTGTTTTTAATGACACAAATCCTAAGTGATATCTATCGGAAGTCTCCTAACATGTTATGTACAACTTTAACAATAGTTGAAGTACCTCAAATACTTTAAGAGTGATTTTAGCAGACTGTTTTTCTGCTCTTATTTGCTTTCATTCTGACACATTAAACCATGAGACAGAGGGAACTTAGTATGGTCCTTTTGGGTTCTCCTTGGTGCCTTGCCACTCACAGATGCTAGAGGCTCTGAAAGCCTTCAAGGGAACAGTAAATATTCAGGAAAAGATATTGCAATTATTAGATATGGGGCCACTCTGCAAGTACATGAAATATAATTATCTTACATCAGGTATTTCACTGAGCTACAGATTGTAATCATTATTTTAGGTTATGTTACCATTTAAAAAAATAGGAAAAAAACCAGAGTGATGCAGCAAAAAAGCTCTTCACTATACAGTGTTAAGTAAAAGTATTGAAAAACAGGATAGCGTATAATTAGGCGTAACATATATCCAAGCAGTTATTTACAGTCTTCAGGACAGTAAGACAAACAAGAAGCAATAACCTGCCCAAATACAACAAAAGTCACCATCAGTTTGGTGTACCACAGGAACCCTTAGAATGAACAGGAAAATGTAATTTCATTCTGCATCACCAAAAATGGTTATTCAGTTGTGATATGTTCCCTTTTTCTGAGCATCTTCTCCCAGTTTTTCAGTGTGCTTTTTTGTCAGGGAGAACAAAAATGGGAGAAGGAAGGGAAATGGGAACAAAAAAAATTTCTGTCTCACCCAGCATAAATGTATTTCATAGTAAAAGCACTCAGGAATCAGAGGAGAAGAAAAAATTCCCTATTTTTTTGCCAAACCTATGGCATAAAATAATAGTTTAAGAACTGCCTGTATTCATAGCCTCAGTTTCAGTACAAATGCTGCATTCATAAGAAGAAATATAGGGTGGTAGGGCTGGATTTATCACTGGAATCTTCACACTGCCATAAAGAATGTCCTCTATTAGTGACAACAGCTGTTGGTTTAATAACCCTAGAAAAGATCATTAAATTCCTTCAAATTTCCCATAAACAGATGGAAGAAATGCAAAAGCGTTAAAACATATGGGAGAACATATTGGAATTCAGCAGCCTTCTGGAGCAGCCAGGAATCCCAGTACTGCAGACTCCAGGTTGCCAAGGGTCCCCCCACAGCGCTGGAGGTGGGTAAACTGTGGAAATGATGGAAATACAGGAGATGATGGAAGGGGCTGGATGTCCAGAGGCAGGGGTTGCTCTGACAGTTCTCCCTCATGGATTTTGCAGGCATGGATTTCCTTCCCACTCTATTTCCTTGGGAAGTTCTTTGCACCCAGATGAACACACAGAGGAACCCTTTCCTCCAAGAGCTGTAACAAACCTGTGACGGTGGATCACCTCTGCACTTCCTAGAACAAGAAAAATTTCATTTTAGGATATGGGAATTTCCCAACAGCTTGAAAGAGAAATCACAACAGATCCCAGATGAAATGTTTCCTCTGATCAGGGACACTGTGGCAGTCCTACATTGAGATATAATTTATGCACAAGCATTATACACCGCATAAGAACACCAGGAACATTTCAGTGAAATATTGTTGGCATTGTTGCTAATGCAGGCAAACAGTGGTAGCAAAAATTGAGGAACATCAATTGAGGAAAGCTGCAGGGAAAGTAAAATGGAAGTATGTTTCAGAGATCTGGCCCTGGATGTGCTGTCCCTAACACTATGACAGTCAGAGTGGCACCATTTCATTTCCTCTGTGATGGGGGCAAATGGGTAGTGTCAGCCTTCAGAGGAACATGTGCAGCATTTTCATTTTGAGGAGTAAGAAAGCACTAAAATGCATAAACCAGCTGTTCTTTGTGGAAGAAAACACTATTAATAAGATAGAGAACTCATAAAGGCATCGCCTCCCCCTGTGTTCCCCAGTAGATCCAATATCAGTACACCTCAGCCCTCTCAAATTAATCATCTAACCTTCACAATTTAATCATCACAATAATACTTGTCCTTTCCTCACAGCACCTGAGAGTTGCTGTAGTCATCACATTGAGCTCTGCATCCTTCTAGAGGAAGCACTCGGATCTCAATCAGCCCCAAGGCATTTATTTTCTCCCCAGGTGCCAGCCAAGTGTTTGGAAATAACCTCTGACATACAGTAACTCCAGACAGTAACAGCTTTTGTTCAGCCATCCAGAAAGATTATGAAGTTTTTCAGGCATTTGTTCTGAGCAGATTCCCCCTCATTTCTAAAGAACATTCCTAAAGTCCTAAAGTCCTTTTGCAGTCTCACCTCTCCCTGGCCTAGAGTTGTTGCTTCAAGGTCAGTTCAAGGGGCCCTCTGAAAAGTTCTGTTTTTCTCCCAGCTGTCTTCAAAGAGTCCCACGTATTTATCTAATGAAGTCTTTGAATGCATGCTCCAGTAAAGTGATAGATGTAATAGATTAATCAGGTTATTAATCACTGACAAATTGTCTTAGCAATAAATATTAATCTTTGTTTGGGAATTTTATTTTTCTGTTCTGATCATGGATTAAAAGTCTGCCTAGACTTCTATTATTAATGTTTCAATTAATGTACCAATTAACGAATGGTTTGCTTAAGTAAAAAATAATTCATTAGATTCAAAAAGACAGTCTGATTAAATGTTCTCATTATAAGATGTACATCTTCCCAATGAATGCAATTCCTACCCAAACAAGCTGACAGGCAGTTCATGAGCCATCTGCAATATGCAGCACCTTCCTTGTGTACACAAATAATTATAAGTTCACTCTTTCAAAAGACTACTTTTTCTTCAGCAAAACCCAATTACAATGGTAAACCATAAATCTAGGTCTTGTCTCATTGTTTATTTATGGTAAATTTTCATAAACAAATGGTTCCTGTCTTCTCTAAATTGACAGCACAAAATTAACAAGTTTATCAAAGCCATCTCAAACTATATATAACATAATCGTGGTTTTGTAAATCCAGGTCAGGTACATAATTATTGCAAATAATATTTCCTGCATTACTCACTTGAGCAGAGTGGGATTTCAGTGAAATTTTGGCTAGCAATTGACTGTTTTGAAAATCCATCATTTCAACTCACAAGAGCACATGCAAGTTGATATGTTTTATTTATATACACACACCCTTCTACTTGCCCCCTCACACACCGCCTACCACAGTGCACATCACCAAACCTGGAAATTCAACGGCTCTCTGTTCTGCCCCAAAGAAATATTTTAGGTTGAAAGGGTTTATTCCCTACACCTTTTTTGGCTTGTGTTTTGTTCAAAGTGCCACCAAGCAGCACAGACCATGGTGAGGATTGTAATGCAACCAGAAATAGTTGCTCTCTTTTTTGGGCTCTGTACACAAGCTGCCGGCCCATGCTGCTTTCTCCTCCTTGCCTCTTGCATTCCCCACAGCTCTTCAGCCCCATTTTCCAACCCTTATTATTCTGTGACTTCCTTTTGTAGTGACGACTTCAGATTGGAAAACCAGGCTATCATCCAAACCAATTGCTTGTGCGTTCTCCCATAGCAGGCTTTTGATATACCAATAGCAGAGACAGGTGAGTTATGGGGAGTTTTAGGAGCGAAAGGTTCCCTTCACTGTTCAATTTCTGTATTGCGCTGAGGAAGCACAACATTCTATTATTGGCATCTAATAGCAGAACAGATCCCTTCCCTAGATAAACAGCTAATCTGTACTTGCTAATGCCAATATGCTACAGTGGGTAATGTAGTGACTGATACAGACCAAGCTCTGTTTATTCTCAAAGATATCAGTTTCAAATTCATTCCATACCTTCATGTTTAAAACCTCACTCTGGAGCTACAACCACAAAATATTAGTCAGCCAGCCTCTTGCAGAGCTCCAGACCCCTTCTCATACCCACTGCCCTGCCCTCAGTTTTTGCAAGTGGTTAGATTCCAAAGGAGCTTTCAGTGACAACCTTTAGAGATAAGGGAAAATGAATTAGAGTATTTATGCTTCAGGAATAAAATATTTCTTGTTCGTTTGCTTATTTTGCCTAGCCAGTGTTTTGAAGGTCAGAGTATTGTTTCTCACAGTGCTGGGTACTTTACACTTCAGTGGAAATAAAACCACTGAAACACCTTCACAGTAATATGCAAACTCTCTCCCACTTCCCACTCAATAAATGGGAATGAACTAGCATTCCTACTTATGGCAGATGGAGATTAGGAACGCTGGGAAATCTTGATTCTGCCAAATCAACTGAAAAAACCTATAGGAGCCCACCAAGAACTGCTCCTCAACACCCCCACGAAGTTTGGGGATTTCAACTGTTCTTGTCCTTCCAGGTGAGGGAGAGAGTGAGCATGTCTCTGACTCAACTCGGCATGGCACCAGAAAGGTTCCAGGGGGGCAGGTTTCCCAGCACATTTCCACAGCAGTCACAACCTGCCCCAGCAGCAAGGCAGCTCTTGGCGACGTCCCTGCTCCCACCGGAGCAGGCTCTGACATGGAAAACACTGCCATCGTCATATTTCAGTGTGGTAAATATTTAATTAATTTGCAGATTTTCATTGTGGTATGTGACTCACTATTGATTTCTCTTTTATTTTTAGCCAGCTGCATCACACTTGATACGGCACTTCCCAAACCTCCCGTCTCAGAGTGACCGCTTGTCTCGGCAGCATTCACAGGGTGCTGAAGTGTCATAGGTGTGCTAGCCAGAAGGAGGAAGGTCACAGCACCTGTGACAAACTTCCTGTAGCAGCCAAAACATAGAAAAACGTGCCAGAGCCAAAACATGGATCTAGGCATGTCTCTCGCCCATTTCACTCGTGTGACACCAATGTGTCATTAACTTGTAGGAGGATCCACATGTGGGGAAATGAGATTCAAATCTAGGAGGGTAAAGCCCCTTGCTACTGCTGTGCCTCTAGACCCCCAAGACTGCCAGCACTGGGCCAGCTGGGAAGCCAGATGTAAATCTATAAAAAATGTGAAACGGATGCACAAGATGCTTACTTGAAAGTCCTCATTCACAAATGGCCTTAAATTGTCATTTCTTATTCCTCCACAGCAGATTAAAGCTAATTTATCTTTTAATAGAAACATCTGCAGGAGAGCTAATGTGTTTTAAAATATGCATAGTGACCTCATATTGAGCTGGACCTGCTTCAGCTTTCCTGAGCACTGATGCAGAGGTCAGCTGCAATGCAGAGATTGGATCTACATCAGGACCCCCTCCGACCTCCACTGCAGAGCCATGGGACAGGAGATGGAGAGGAGCTGACGAGGACTGCCTCTCCACAGAGCCAAGACTTGGCTGAGCTGACATCCTCTAACAGACAGAAACACCTCTGCCTCTTTTATGACCCAAAGAGATGCTTCACCTGTGGGCTGACTCCTGTAGTTTTAGAGGCAAGTTGGTCTCAAATAGGGCTCTTGAGCTGTGCCTGTGCTGAGGCTAAGGTTCTCCTGCAGAGACTAGGTAAGCCCCGGTACCCCTGTGAGTCATGCCTCTGCTTGTTACTGATGCCAAATCTCTAATCCCTGCTTCCTGTGAGGCCAGCTGAAAGGGGACCAAAAAAAAGCAAATAAACAACAAACCAACAAACAATTAAAAAACTCCACAAACAACCAACACAAAAACCTCCATGCAGAAATAGTGCTTTCCTCAACAGAATTAGCTAATAAAGAACATAAAGGTACTTCGAGTTTAACTGGGTTAGGCTTCAATCTTTATTACAAATTTTATCAATTATTGAATATTTATCTGAATTATTTAGCAAATCTTTTATTTAAGCAGGCATTTGGTAGCAGAGAAACTGGAACACACCATTTCAATCATCAGTTTTATCATCTAAATAGGTAAGCTTAGCAAAGGTAAAAGTCACATTTCACAGGAAAAATCCATTTGCTGGACTCATTTCACCTTCCAAATTTGTTTCCCGTCCTCAGGAACAGCATGAGATGAAATCAAAAAGCACCTTTGGTGCCTGTTGCTTGTGTGGAGTGCGACATCCTCCCCAGCACCCCCACAATCCCACCACAACTTCCACAATAGTGATGGCAGAAGAGGCCAAGGCCCCCTGTGCACCCACCAGCAACATGGGGAAGGACAGGGCTTCTGCCTGGCCTCAGCCTTGCCCTATCAGAGCAGAGGCCTAGGGGGTTGTCCACATCATTCAGCTAGAATGAACCTGCATACCACAGCTCTCTTCTTACTCAGAGCCAGGGCAGCTCCTACTGTGTCTTTCAGCTCCAAGGCAAACATTCTGATGGCTACAGCTTGGAGCTTGCTGCCACTTGATCCTGGTGCTATACCATGGGACTCATTCCACTCACACAAGCAGGAGAGACACACCCTGAAATTGGAAAACTGAGGATAAGCCTGTACAGGACTGTGACCAGCAATTCTGTCTTTCCAGTCAATATTTAAACTCCAGCAGTGGAGTTTCATGAGGGAACTTGGCTCAAAGCTCCCTTTGAAGGCCATATGTGCCTTTCCTTGTTGTTCTGCAGCCAGCACAGGGCTCCTTCAGGGCTGCACCGCACTGGTGCTTTACGAGTGTCACCGTCAGGTGACACTGCAATGTGTGTGTGTGTGTGTATGTGTTAAGTCTCACCCTACTCAAAGCAATCAAACTGTTTTAATTACTCCAATGCTCTTTATGCACCGTAATAGAACAGACTTGTTAAAGCTGAATCATTAAAGATTTGAGCTAGATCAATAAATAATTATCTGTGCCATACCACTGTGCTCATAAACAGAACCTTCCAGATGCAGACATGCTGGAAATAAACAACAGCCATACAGACATGTGAAAGAAAGAAAGAAAGAAAGCAGACATTCCTCACAAAAACTACTTTTTTTCCTTAGTATATAATAGTGAGATTTGTGAAGTGCCAGAGATGTGAACTGATAATTAGAGGCTTTGGAAAACTTTAGTACATCAAGAGCAGATTAATAATTACCATATCTGGTCATTTCTGCACTATAATTTTAAAACTGACCAGATATGTACGAGGGCACGCAAACATGAACAAAGTGATCATGACACACCAGGGAGCAGTGATGTGGGTCTTGACCTGTGTAGGAGTTTTATGTAACAAATTTCCTGCAATAATCTAAAAGTTGTGAGAGAAGGGGAAACAAAAAGTAGGCATCCAGTTACTGCCACCATTAAACTCAATTTTAATGCCCATGACATCTTGGAGAAATGCCTATTTAATTATCTCCTAAAAAGGAGCCCCCCCACCTCCTCATGTCTCAGCTCCCTTCCTCCTCTTAGATAACTGTGGGAACTGGAGCTTTAAGAAGAGACACCAAGCATTGCAGGACTTTAAATAAAAATGGCAAGTCATGTCAGCCCTGCTACTTGAATATTTTTCTGTTTTCAGAATTGAGCCCTCTGTGCTCCACCATGGTGCCCACCCCAAGACAGGATGTCATATCCCAGCTCTCATAAACCACCCCTGCAATGTACCTCTTCAGTCTCTCCAGAGACACAAGTCCTTTTTTCAAGAGAAACATTGCTCTAGTTTCCAGGACTGAAATTCTTACACAAGATTAAGAAAACAAAAGTAAACAAACAAACAAAATCCCTATGCCTCTAATAAAACCTACATAAGATAACACAATTTTTATAGTGCATGAAAATAAAGATAAAGATTCAGCTCTTGTAGAAATCAATGAACCTCCTATTTCAAAGGCTTTTGGGCAAACAATATTTCCTTGAACTAATACAATACATTGAAGTGAAAATTTTAATTTAACTATAATTGCATCAATAGAGCAGTCACATTCCTCCATACAAAACTCTGAAGATTAAATTTTAAAGCATGGTTCATAAATACAGGAACAGAGAACAAAATAGCTTCTTTTTTTGATAATTAAACAGTTAGCAGCTAAATTGCATTGTAATTTATTGGAAAATTGCTTTTTAAATGAGATTTAGTCACCAGGAAATGGCTTTTTTCTTCAGTATACCCAATGTGCATTGGGGTCATTTAAAGAGCAAATTGCCTTCCTGGCCCCTCCCATAGAGACTGAACTTTCTGTAAGAGAAGTCACATCACCCAGCAAAGGAGTCCCAGCCCTGCGAGGCTCAGCCCTGCAGCTCAGCTGTGCTGGGCATCCAACACCCGCAAGGCAGATGCAGGTGTGCACCCAGGGCGTGGCAGGTAGAGGTGGGTGCAGGTGGGCACTCCTTACTCCTCCAGCAAATGAACTCACACCCTGAAAGCTCTGCTGTCTGGCTGATGTTGCAGTGGATCAGGAATAGTGCTCCAGAAGAGGCTCCAGCGTGAGCAGTCTAAATAGACAAAATAATGTGAGAGAAAGTACTGAAGTATCTTTTAAAAGGTGTATTATTTCAGACTTAATATACTATTATAATTAATACAATGTGTAAAAAATATAAAGTAGCCTTTCTTCAACACTAGAAAGACCATTAAAATATTTGTTTTCAAGGATATGGGAAACAGTATAAAAGAAATCCTGTCCAGCTACGTGAAAAGCACTGAGTAAGTGTGTATTTAGTGTAAATTATCATTTGACAACCATCAATTAAAGGAATTTTCCAAATGCTACAGGAAAAAAAGATTTCAAAGAATCCTGGTGATTGCAAACAACCTATTATGTGCAACAACACATGCATTATACAGTTAAGTCAGATTTTTAGTGTTTAGTTTCCAAGATCTCTATTGATGTGACTTGGACTGCAATATAAACAGCAGTGATCGCAATCATTTATTGCTGCCATAGCAACAGAGAAAATTAAAAGGGCAAACACTGAAGCTGAAGTGGCATCACAGTTGTAGCTTATAATTGCCTGACAGTAAAATGCTGTGTGCAGAGTGGCAGCAGCACTTGCAGGTGTCTGTGAAGCAGATTTGCTTGCAGAGATCAAAGTCATTTAGGTCAGGTTCTGAAATCAAGAAATGAGCACCAGCTCTCATTTTTCTACAGTTCGTTCTCTCTTTCTCTCTCTCTCATGTAGGTAGATTTTAAAAAAAAAAAAAAAAAAGAGTTCAGAGCAATCTTATGGAGATTTAGGCTATGTCTCTATTCTCTAGGCTTCTAATTTAGAACTCAGACTATTATTTGCCACTTCTGTTCTGGATTTTAGAATGTGGCAGAGAAGAGAATCCCCACTCCTTATGCAGTTGCACGGTACCAGTTTCCACAGACCAAGGATAAATTTCCTTCTTCTCTGCTTCCTCTGCAAGGTTTGCCATCACTTGGAGACTCTTCTGCCTACCTTAGTCCATGCAGTCTCCTCCACTGGCTACTTGCACTTTTACTGCATTACTTTCTGAATTTCTGGGACATGTGTTCATACGCCATAGGAGAAGATGGTCCCGGTCATCTATCTAATAGTTTGTTTACTTTTTGCAGAGCTTTTTTCTAAATAATCAAAAAAGTACTTGAGCTCAAGTTTCTGCCTAATTTTATCCCAATGTGACTCAACTCAAGACACCCAGAAAGCCCTTCAGCAGCAAATGAAGAGATGTCAGTCATGAGGTACTACACAAGTTGCACAGTTGGGTATGGTTCATAAAATACATGCTGTTTAACATGCTGAGGCAGTATGGGGGCCTTGTGTTGACTCAACAGATGACTTTTACCCTCTGGATTATTGAAAATCCACACCCATAGAAGACAACAGTAAAACAATGAGATGTCGCGTTGTTTTTTGCAACAGAACCACTGAGAAGCAGCAGTGGGAAAATTCAAAAATAGGTCATTCAGCTTCTCCCCATCAGCTCACTGCAGGGTATATTGTCAGTTTAATTTCCTCATTTAGTTGCTTCTGCTTCCCATAACACTGCTTTCGAATCACAACAGTGTCTGGGAGTAGGAAATGCCAGCTGGCTTTGCAATGTTTTGTGTACACACAAAAATCCTGCCTTCAAGTGAGATTAACCTTTGAGCAAAATTAATATATGCACAGCATAGTGAGGAGCAGCCATCAGCACACAGCACCTAGGTAATGCAGAAATACAAGGTGTCCTTCATTCTGGTGTCTCAGATTGGTGTAAAGTTGTCACTATGACAAATGGATTGTTTAAAAAAACACTATATGGAGAGGCATGTAGGTAAGGGCTTACTGGGGATGGAGGGTCATACAGAAATGGATTGACTCCTGCCACTGCCAAAGTATAAAAATATTAAGCTTCAAGGTAAAATACTGAAATCCCAGAGTATTTGAAACCTCAGCAGTCCTTCAGGAGTATGATGCCACGTCCTCTGAGTACCTGTCCTGGGAAGGCTGAGCTTCCTTTTCCTGCATAGAAATATATTTTTAATCTCATAATAGTTTTGTGCCTGGTAAATACAGCCTATCTATTTTTTGTAAGAAACAGACAGTAACAAAACAAATCCTCATTACCAAGCAGAACGACGGCACACTCATTTTCTTGGCTTCTCTAGTATCTTCCAGTTCTATCTCTTGGGGCAAACCCAGGCCGAGCTCTACAACCATCCTGCGCGGCCCAGGGAAGAGCACTTTGAGTCTTTATTGCCATCTCGTGGCGGAAGCGAGCGCATTGGCACACCGAACACATCTGGGAATTTGAAAACCGAACAGCACTGCTTCTCCCTCGCCCTGAGAGAGGGTGAGGTACCTCGTGGTACCCTGTTCCCCGCATCCCTTACGGACCTTGGACCTCAGGCTTGCAGACGTGTGAGAACTGCAGCTTTCATACGGTGACATTGCTCTACAAACGAACAGGCCCTTCACCTTCCCACGAGGACCCGGCAGTTTAGGCAGAGGCCATTCACAAAATCAAAGAGCCTTGGTTTGTCCCCAAAGAACTCACCGAGCTTGGGAGCAGGGTCGCCGTGCTGGGCAGCACATCCAGCACCAGAGTGACATTTGGGGTGGCCGTAACAGCCATCACCTCATGCTGAGAGGCCAGAGACAGATTGCTTGCGGGTGTTCTGAAGATCCATCAGAGATGTATTTTGTTTTGGAGACTCTCTTGGTGTTGAGACAGACTCCCGGCAGCTGGTACATCTGCACACAAGGGACCAGAGCATGCCAGGCCGTGGACACTTGGCTCGCCGCTCTTTTTATCCAGACACTGTTGTCTTTGACCCAGCTGGGATCCTGACGTTATTAATTACCGAACGGCCCTGCGCCCGGGCTGGCCAGGCTGCTCCTGGCTCTTCTCCCGCCCGAGCCTGAGCCCGAGCCGCGGCCCCGCGCGGGGCAGCCGTTGCTGGTCCCGCCTTCAGCCACACGGTGCCTGTGCCACCTTCAGCCACATGGTGCCACCTTCAGCTACACGGTGCCACCATCAGCAGCATGGTGCCCGTGCCACCTTCAGCCACACGGGACCACCGTCAGCCGCACGGTGCCTGTGCTACCTTCAGCCACACGGTGCCGCCGCAGCACCGAGCGCCGAACACCCCGCGGGCGTTGGCGGAGGAAACACTTCTTCAATAGGCCAGACCTTCCCACCCCTCCTAAAAGAAAGGCTGGACGCCTAAAGCCGGCCCTGTGATCTGAGGTCGTTTTGTGGCTCTGTCCAGGTACAGTAACTTTGGTCCCGGTCTTGCAGTATGAGATGTGACCCCATGTGCTCTCACAACATGTGACAGAGCACAAAGACAGTCTGCAGTGGTCTTGGGGTAGCTGGGCTAGTGTGTGCACCATCCCCTTACCTGCCTGTTCCTCCCCATTTGCTGTCCCTTGAGCATCCACTTACCCTTCCTGTTTAACTTTCCTGCCATTGGACTCTATCAGTTTCCACCTGTATTTCAGGAGACAAACGCCCTCAGTTATCCCAGGATGTGTCTGTCAGAGGTGATATGAAGATGTTTGTGCTGGTCCTGGGTTCAGTGGTTCACTGAAGTGATGGAGAGTAGAATTTATTGTTTTCTACTTTCACTGGGCCATGACCTGATAAACACAAAGTTCTCAGCTATCAGTGAGTACAAGAGGAATTGGTGGCACTCAACAGGACAAGGCATTCTGAATTCCTTATTTCCTTCTCTTCCCCAGAACAAGTATTTTAAAATAAACTGATCCCCCTGCTGAAGTGGGCGGGAAAATTACATTCCTACAGCAAGCTTACACAGAAATATTTGAAATTATGACAGCTGTTGGGCCCCCATCACTTCTACAGTTTTCTGGTGAAAAATTTAAATGCTTCTCTTGATAAGGAATAAAAAATCTGAGTCATTCTTTGTTCTTAATCTAGAGTAGCAAGTTACACTTTTATTTGCTGATAAAGCTATCATACTTTCAGTGCCTTTTGCTAAAGATGAGCTGAAGCTTCAATCTGGAGACGTGTTTCTATTTCCAGACTTAGTCACGAATACTGTAGAAACAGTCTTCTGAAAACGAAGACCAGTTATGAGTGGGTTTAAAATTTCAGCCTTCCTATGTCATCACTCAGCTGAACAATAGAAAAAAACCTCGCAATGTAGTTCAAATAATCCATGCTATTACCATGTACTCACTTTTATTTCAAGACTAGAGTCCTGTAATTCAAAACTAGACATACCCCCCTATTTCTCACTTTAGTGCGTTTTCTCTTTAATTCACCAGGAAAGTTTTACAGGGAGAAGTAATACATCATTTACTGAACAAAGTGGGAAAAGGACAGATTGAGAACAACGGCTTTCAATTTCACTTAATTAAACTGGACTGAGAGGAAATGATTCTGCCAGGATCTGAAAACCAGAGGAGGATATTCTGGTCTCTGCTTCAGCAGGGAAAGTACTGCACTGTTCAGAGTAGATTGATTTGTGAGGCACAAGACATGTTGGTCTGAGTCAGGAGAGTGAAAACAGACTGACTCTGCAGCAATGCTTCTTTAGTGCAATCTCATGGGAACCCCCTGTGTGTTGGAATCTAAAGAGCTTTGTGATATTTTGAGTATTAGCTTTACAAGATGCACTTCCTCTGCAAAATATCCCATTGTTTCTGTTAACTCAATCTAGAATCATCTTGAATGAGGGAATCTATTCTAAATTTCTGAAATTCTGCAGTACCTTTTTCCCTGTGGCTCGATTTTTGTTTCATCCTAGCATTTTGCAAAGTTATCCAATGCAGACATTTGATCTAGAAAAATAAGCAAGTCATATCATATATATAACAGTCATATTCTATCCAACAAGCCATCATATTCAATAGGGAGGCAACTGGATATAATCCTACTATCTGCTTAGCAGGAACAACATGAGCCTTCAGCAAGTAAGAACAGTTGCTGAAGACTTTCCAAGATTTGAGCTTAAAATTAATTACTTCAGTCACGGTTATTACTTTCCTAAAACTGAAGCCGACTATAGGCAATGGATCTTGTTTGTGTAAATGTGAGCATAAATAATCTATGGAATTAACAAATTTCACACTTTATAGGCAAGAGTGTACCTGTGGCCAACAGTTCACGAAGCTTTGGAATACAGAGATGGGCACTGGGATCCTGGGCATTGGGGACATAAACAGTGATTGTGTAAGTATGGCCATTTGCAGTTAGGAAGCCAAGTCCAGTGTGTCACTTCTCACCTCATGTTTCTGAAGGGTTGGAAGTGGCAGCAGAACGTTGCAAGAGTCACAGGTCACCAGCATGTCAAAAAAAATGAGTGTCTTTAAGAGCTTGAGGTGATGTGGAGCATAGTTTCTTCTGGGAGAGGGAAAGCTAATCATCTTTATTTTTGTATAGCTTGTCCAATGGCTTTGCTACTATTCAAGACACATCAAGTTCTGCAATCCTCATGGCCCCTTTCAGCCATCTATGAGAGGTGGCCAATTACCCTGAACAAAGAAATGAATGTTTTATCACTTAATTGCAAACATAGCAACAAAAGAACCATCAGTCATGGGGGGAAATTGAGGCAGCTGCTGGATTTGGCATGGTGCATGCACTGACTCCTCTTTCTGCCAGATAGTGCAAAATTGCCCACAGTGGTATTCTGAAAAGAAAGAACATACAGTAGGGGAGAAGGCTGTGAAAGAAACCTCTGCACAGCAAAGTAGCAAGAGAGAAGCAACTTGGAAATGTGAAATGCATACAAAATATTTTTGTTTCCCACTCAATGGCTAGCGTACTCCTGACTTGTGGTTCTTCCTCTGCTCTCTCTCTTACAGGAGACCCGGATAACACTAAGGAAAATCCTAGGAACTCTTGAAATCTCCCCCACTTTGTAGGAGTGAAGATCTTTTACCAATTTTTGCAGGACTTGCTCTCTCCTGACATTTTTCTTTTTATTCTGCTGGATATCCTTTCTTCTAAGAGCAAAGAGAAAAAAATCCCAAAACCTGAAAGGCTATGTTGCAGTAACTCTACCCCAAACATCTGTTTAGCCAAAAAATTCTTTAAGGGAGAAACAGCAGCGCTGCCAGAAAAGTATTGGGGTTTGGTTTTCAGTGTGAGTTCAACACACAGATTAGTTCACTAGTCCTTAGAGAAACTCTGGGGCCTCAGTTTGTGTATTTCCCATGTATGTTTGATTTACAGTTCAGTAGGTGGCAGGGTTCCTCCACCCCACTGAGGCTGGTCTGGCTGGCCTCTGCCCTCGGCATCCAGGCTTGCTGTGGCCCAGGAGTTGAGGGAGCCTGTGAGGCATGACATGAGAAGTCCCTCCCAGGCTGCAGGCTTCAGGGCTGGCTTGTAGTGAGTAGGAGGGCAGGGGCATGCTGCCATCCCCTTCACCTCTTGAGGGATGGTTGTGGTAGTATTTGGCCTCACAAACCCATCTTGGCCTCCCTAGGGCAATGCTGTTTCCCTTGCAAAAAAGCAGCCAGCTCATGGGAGGTGTTTTCCTTCCATCACCACTGGGGAGAAACCCATCATTGGTCCCCAACCTCTCCTCCCCAAGTGCACGGCATGGGCTGCTCAGCCATGCCCCAGCAGATGCCCAGGCCTCACTGATTCCCCAGTTTCCCTTGGACCCAGGGTATCCAAATACATGCCAGGTGAAATCTCCAACCTGCATTAGCCAGCATTGCCTTTCCTCCCTGGGGATACTTTGTTGTGATTGGGATGGACTAACAGCACAGAAGCCCCAGGAACAGCGTCTCCTGTCTCTTGCTGGACTTCAGCAGTACATTTTTACATAGGAAGCTTCAGAAGAAATATAAGTTAGAGAGAAAAAATGAACAGAACTTCATGTTTTCAATGCCAAGAAGTTTCAAGACTTTCTGAAGGAAGGTCAAGCATTCGTGTACCTGCTGCTACAACTGATCCCTTATAGCTGTATGATGTAAGTGGTGTCTCTGATGTGATAGACCCTACCCAGTGTGGAACAGTGGGATGTAGGAGATACAGAAAATACTAATTGACCTTCTTAGTCTGTCAAGTAGGGGCACTAATATTAATTCTTCCACCTTGCAGGAGTATCAGAAATAATCATTCACTAGTCTTTGCACAATGTATCATAATGCCATAGACAACAGCTGTCACAGATGTTTCTCAGAAATTGGTGTGGTTCATTTCCTATCCAAACAAGTCCCTTCTGTCCCCCATTTTTTTCTGGGAAAAATGAAGGAAGAAAAAGGAAGCGCAATAAGCCATTATTTAGATCTGGGAATAATTAATGTTTATCTGGATTTTGTAACACAGATTATGTAATGAAGCAGAGAAAAGGCCTTTGAACAAATATGTTAATGAGATGGCAGCTAAGGGAGAGGTTACAGAGCTGCCAATTCTGAATCAAATTTTTAACGTAATTTTCTTTTGGATCTTTTTTCTTTTGTAGTCCTTAACCTGCACAGCATTTCAGTAGGTTTTAGGGCACTAACTATATGGGAAACACCAATTCTAGGTCTAGAAAGACTGATCAGCGATATACACTGACCGAGAAAACCCCACTGACTCAAAATTCATAATGAGGGCTTTTATGCAGAAAGTTGTTGGGCACAGGGATTGTGCCAAAAGGACTGTTCGTTCAGAGTCTCAAGAGCTTTTCTTGGAAAAATATCAGATATTCCACTGGGAACTTAGTTGAAAGCTACTCCTGAAGCAGCACAGTGGACTGGCAGTAGCTGGGAAGTACCAATTCCAGGGAAAATGGAGAGCAATGAAAGAGTGATTTTCTCTGAATGCTGGTAATAACTTTCTATTTAAATTCAGTGTAAACTTTCCAGTGCATAAAATTACCATACAAGACCTCTTCTAGGCACCTTCTAAGGCTTGAATCACATAGAGGTAAGTTCTGAGCTGGTTGTTTTTTAAATGTTATATTCAAACCCTAAGTAGAAGACATTCTTTTTCTGCTAAGTCCTAGAATGTCTGAAGGTCAGTTGTTCTAATTTTTGTTTCTCAGTGTCAAGTCTGATACATCTTACAGTCCTGGTTTAATTTTATTTTGTTAAAACTTTTGTACCTCTGGCTGTTGCATGGAGCCTGCAACATGAAAGAACTTTAAAAAGAATGTGAGGAGTTATTGTCTCGAGAGAGAGAGGCAGTTATCTAGGTCAAATGGACTGCTTTAGAACAAGCAAACTGTACTTGTGTGCTTGGGCAGCATTTGAATTAGAGGCAGAAAATACGTCTATCTGTAATTAAATGAACCAGCTGCTGCCTGTAAAGTCACCTTTTTACAGACCATTCCTATCTACCAGTTACTGGAGTAACTGGGATGATTGCCCTGTAGAGAGTGCAATATATCAGAAAAGAAGCTTCTCATGAATGAACTAAACCATAACAAAATCTTTATTTTCCAATTTTTCCACCTGGACTGACCCTGGAATTCCTACTTTCTAAGTGGGATTGATTTCCAGTCCCTTTCTCTACCAGACAATACAGGTCAGCCTTTCTTAACTGGTCTTCAGCAGTGTCCCACTTCTGACTGCAACTCTTGGCCATGGTTCACATCATTGCTTCTGGTATCTGAAGTATAAAAGAGAAGATTGCAAGACTCTGCATGTGGTTTGACAATGTTGTCAAGCTCATCTTGGCATTTGCTGTCTTGAAAGGTGCGGCTGTTCCTGTCACGGCTGTTCCTTGCCCAGCCAGAACTGGCCCAGTCTCTTGAGCTGACTCTGGTCTCACTGAACACTTCATTGAACCTATTCAGCTCACTAACAGCAGAAAAATGTCCTGCTTTCTTTGTCAAGTTAAATCAAATGAGCCCCAGAGCCACCACCTGAGAAAATGTCACAAAGGCCAGGGAAGGTTAGTGGCGGTGAGCCACAAGATAGGCTTGGCTCTGTTACTCAAACCCTTGATTCTTGTCATGCTTCAAAATACTCGGGTTTATTAGGGCAGCAGAACAGCAAATGGGAGAAGTGATGTCTCGCAACCAGGAGAAGGGATTTCAGGTACAAGAGACCTGATTCTGCTCCTGGTTCCACTTCATGTCACCACCCATGCCTAAGCCTCTTTGTAATCCAAAAATTTGAATTCCTTTGAAAACTGCTTTGAAACTTAGAACCAAGAAGAACAAGAACAGCACATTATTCAAAATTTGGCCCAAAGGATGCTACAATCTTCTGCTTCTAAATGATGTCTGCAATCAAAAGTTAATTTTACCCACTTCCTTTAAAGCAATATTTAAAGCCATTGCTCTCTACTGTGTTCAGAGCCATACTGACTGGAGGAAAAGATTCATTTTTCTTGAAGGTGTGCAATTAGTGCTCAATTAGCATAAGCCAAATTTCAGGCTGTGGGAGGTTTTTGTTTGAATGCTCTTTTGACCATCTAAAACTCCTTCTGGATGCCGTTTTGCAAGTGTTTGGGCTCTCTGCAGCTCCCTTCTACTCAGCTGTCAAACCAGTTCTGTAAAGCAAGCAGCCAAAACTTTGTCTGTCCTCTCCTTGGCAGAGTGAAGAGGAGGCTCATCATCAAATGCTATGAAAGTGCTGCTTCTCCTGTAGCACCCTCATGTCCAGCCAGTGCCAGATGCTCCTTAGTTGTAAGCATAAGGGAGATGGGGAACAGCTGGAATATTTGCCAAATGGAACATGTTCCTCTGTGCTTCTCTGTGCTGATCCCTTAGAGCTGTACTGAGTCTTGGCCGGTACTGTAAATTCCTCTTTTTGCCATCTTGATTATGCATTGCACAACTTTCACACCTGTTTATCTGAATGTAGGCATCTTCTCTCGTCCTCTCTCGGTATTCTTTTTCTTGACAATGTTGTTGCAGTTTGCCATAATATATGATTACGTAGTTCTAACATCTGTATTCAGTCAACTTCTCACCCTCCTAGTCCTTACAACAGAACATGAATTGACACACGTAAACCTTCTGTGGTTTACAAAGTAGGGATGGAGGTGTCTTAAATATGAAGTGTGCAGTGGCATGATGGCTTGAACAAGGTGGTAACAAGGTCAGAATTTACCTTTCAAGTTGACAGGTTCAGTTCAGTACAGGACTTTGGCTTTGCTGCTCTCCCTCAGCCAGCTGCTTTGCTTGATTTCTGCTGAATTCCTAGCAGACTTCCACGGGAACAGTAGTTGGCACTAATTTGATTTCTTCTCAGCAATCAGCCTTGACATTGTTCATGAACAAATATTCCACATGCACTCCAACAAACCTGCTCTCCTCCTGAAGTAAACTTCTAAAAAAGGAGCCTACTTTAGCAAAATAAGTAAAGAAGTAAAAGTTGCTTATTTCCATGGTCCCACTTCAGATTTCTCCCCACTGCTGCTTTAATCAAAGTTCTGGGAATGCCTTAAATTTAAAGTTTCTGAAGATAGCTTATCAGTGCTGGTCTTAATTCATGAAAAGATTACAGTTTCCTAGTTTAGGACCTGTGTCTCAGATAAAAGCCTGTTCAAATCTAGGCATGCTCTCTTTCAAATCTGGACTCAATGTGTTTCCTAGATCTCTCTCACTTTTCAACCAGGCAGCTCTGCCAGAAGTAGTAGGAAGTGGGTATTAATCTCTAGGGGTCAGGAACTTACTGGTCTTGACAGACACCTCCTTTTTTCCCTCCTTTTCTCCTTCCTTTTTGCTCTGTAATCTCTTGGGAGGCCTGCACTATCCTCCCAAGGCACACCCTTTGCTGGTCCAATGCCCCATGAGCAGCAGCAGACAGTAGCCACTACCTTTCAATCCGATTCTCTATTATTCAGGTACTGGTTCTTTTCTATGAGTCTTTCTTTCTCTGTTTTGTTCCATACTATTGAAGGAACTTTGCATGGCACACTGAAGGCAAGTTTGCAATAATTCCACACAATAAGGAAATATTGATTCCCTTTCATATATTGACAGAAAAAGGACTAAGGCATGAATTAGCTAATTGAATTGCCCATGGAGTCCCATGTCTCACCCCCTGGAAGAGCAAGCAAGTCTCCTTTCACAAGATTAGTCCTTCCAAAGGTATCAACACATTTGTTGTCTTCCTCTTTATTTTCTTTTTTCTTCACTGCATCTTATTGAAACAAGAAGACAACAAATCATATTTGCACTGGTTAACCTTAGAGCAACTCCATTAAAGTTAACTGTTTGCATTTTCTTATTTAAGTGCTTGTAGTCCTTTTTCTTTTTTGACTAGGAACCATTTTTTCATTGGAGATTGGCCACAGGAATGCAAGTTTTGGCCGATTTCCCCACTTTCTGCTAGACTTTGCACTGGTGTGAAGTTTCCTCTGTGTTGGTAAGTTACCCAGAGGGACTGCTCTGAAAGGTCTGAAGATTTGGAATCTGTCCAGATCCGGTTGGCTACTGTTTTTCTTAGTGGGCATTCACTGCTTTTATAAATGAAAAGTAACATTGGAGTGTCTTGTTTTGAACTTCTGTCACTCAAGTGCCTCTGGTCAGCAGAGGACAAAGAGTGCAAGCTGTAGTCAGAGCTCCCTCATTACTTGCTGTGGAATCTGAAATTCTTTACTTCTGTGAGTAACTGCTTGGTACGACTGTATTAAGAGACTGCAGGATCAAATTGTTGAGATATGATTTCTGCTGACTTCAATTTCAGGTGGCTGTTGCCATCCCAGAAGCAAAACCTAAAATATCAACAATTTGTTTGTCCTCTGTCTAGTTTCCAGTCCCTCTGGTTGCTCCTTTCCGTCCTCTCAGTAGTTCTGGCCGCTGTCAGTAGGGCCATCCCTTTGGATTCCAAGGCTGCACTGTAGATGAAGCCACTGAATTCAACAACATTAAAAATAACCTTTCAAGTTAACCTTCCTGGGTTATTTTTAACCCAGATCCAGAGACACAATGCCTCTCAAAATAATAGCAAAACACAGCCATGCATGCCTGCACAGACCTCTGTTTTGGGGAGACCCCCACTGTGGTTTTCATTCTCCATCCCTAAAGAAGCTCAGTCCTTCCCCACCGTGTGTATGAGCGAGGGACGATCTTTCCTTGGCGTCACCAGCACCTCCCGAAAGTCCAGCTCCCTAAAGGGGCCGTGTCAGCCCCTCGGTCCTTGCACGCGATGCGCACTGTGAGAATCTGTGATTGCTGGCGCCTTTCCGTGAGCTCTGCGAGCAGGGAGAACGTTCTCAAATCATTCTCCCGACTGGTGTGATAGCTGATACACGGCCATTGAGCAGCCTTCCCCCGCATGGAGAGGCTGCAGAAGCCCCGCACGGAGGTGGCCGCAAGGGAGGGGGTGCGGGACCGGCCCCGCGCCGCGTCCCGGCGCCCCGGGCAGGGAGGGCGGGTCGGAGCGGGGCCCGGGGCCGGGGCACTCTGGGAGGCTCGTCCGCTCCCGGGCCTCACCCGCGCCGCTGCCCGGGGCGGCCCCCGGCGGGGCGGGCGGGACATGTCGCCCCCCGTCGTGTCCCTCCCGCCGTGTCCCTCCCGCCCCGTACTTAAAGCGGCGGCGGCGGGCACTGCTCCCGCTCGCGCCCTGACCGTGTCACCCCACAGAACATGGCCCCGACGTGCCTGCGGCCCCTGCTGAGGTACCGCTCCTTCGCCATCCTCTTCCTCACGCCGCTGCTGCTGCTGCCGCTGCCGCTCGCTGTGTCCACGCGGGTAAGTGCCTGCGGGCCCCCTGCGGGAACAGAGCCCGGCTATGGCCCCGCTGCCCCCCAGGTGATCCCCACTCCCCCCGGCTCCGGCCCTGCTCCCTGTGGCTCCCGTGGACCCAACCCATCCTGCCAAATAGATGCAATTCATTTTGGGCCAAGACAAACCCATGCGTAGCTGGCCGGTGCGTTTGGAATTGTCCTGCATTATGTCGTAGCGACTGGAGTGGGCTGAAGGGCAAGAGTGCATCCCCCAACTCTCTGCTGAGGCTCTGGTGCTCCCATCATGTTGCTTGGTGACATTCTGCATCCTGATGCAGTCGGGAGCCGACGCTGTGTTGCATGTATTGGTCAGGATTTCAAATACCATGTCCTCCAATTCAACCATCTTACTCCACGGACGACGATGGCACAACTCCTTTGCGTTCAGTGGAGTTACACCAGCATAAATTTGGAACAATCCAGGGAAGTTTGGACTTTAATGTCTTGTAGCCGTCTTGACCAAGTGTGAAAGCTCAGTTCACAGTATTTTAGCCTACTAGAGCTTTGGAGGCTATTCTAATGCTGAAAACAGCCTTTCTTCTGAGAAACTCAGTCTGTTTTAAAGTACAGGAAAATTTGATCTGTGTTTATAAACCAAATTGCCAACCCTCTGGTTTACCTGTCTAAGTAACACCAAACTGGCCTTTCAGTTGAATGGTGGTGCTTTATATAGTGAGGAATTCCTGGCTATTAAGCTCTACTTTGGTCAAAACTAGGAAAGATAATTTCCAAAAAAATTCAGTTTACCATTATTTGTAGGCATATTGTGTCATTAGTATCACCTAAGAAATTGGAGTATTTCACAATGGGAAAGTAATATTTCTGTCTGTGACTGCTTTTTCATCTCTTAGCCAGGAGTCAGGTCACTGTGTCTTGTGTCAACTGTACAGAAACATCAAAGAGACATTCTGTGACTGTTCCTATAAATCACAGATAAATATGGGTAGATATAAGTACAAATACATATTTAATTCCAAATCGTTGGTCGTTTGAATTGGCCATGGTTGTTGGAGTTAATTTATAAGCTCGGTTGTATTTTTAACTCCACATAAATTATTTACTCTTCACTCTTTAAACCTAGTGTTTTGAATTTTATTCACTTAGAGTTGTTTATCTATCTTTCATACTAGCAACAGATTAACCACAGTCAGTTCTAGCCCTGCATTACTGCAGTACAGCATGAGTTGTGTCATGGTCTCACCTTATATGTATAAAGGGAAGAGACTTCAATAGAATCTGCCTGGTATCTTCTAGTCTCTGAAGAATTTTTTTTTTTTTTTTCCAAAACTTGTGCTGTAGTTAATCTGGAAACCTGAGGGGGAAAAATTTCAAATTACTTACAAAAGGTGTTTTCTGGTTCTTAAACTTTTCAACAAAATTAAGAAAAACCCAGCCCTGCTTATGAATATCACCTGATGTCAGTTTTTAAATGCCACTGTCACACCATTTATTTTAGCAATAAAGTCACATTTGTTGTATTAGAGTAAAATACTATAAACACATGCCCTAAATAGGAGCAAATACTGAACTACAGAGCACTGACTTCAGCTTTCAAACAGTTCACTGTTAGCTAATGAATGCTTGCTTCTCCCAACAATTTTTAGAGTACAAACCACGGAAGGCTGGTATACAGAAATGCCTGATCAACAGCCCAAAAAGACAGGTTCAAGAATTCTAATCTAGGGAATCCCCTTAGCAGGTAGGGACAGTATGATTTTGAAAAGTTGTTTAATAGCTCTAATGTGCTTAGTCACAAAAAAAAAAAAAAAAAAAAAAAAAAAAAGATAATTTTACTCTAGTAGTTACTTTAAAAAGCAAAGAACTTTTAAATTATTCGGTGGAGTAGTTTCTGAGTTCAACTGTGTTACAGGACATACATCAAAGACTTGTGAATTTCAGGCAAGCTAATTATCCACACTGGGAAATTTGGCCATCCATTTAGAAAAATTAACTCTATATTTCTGTTCTTGGCTCCTAGATGTAAAATCTGCTGACCTCAAACACCAAGAGGTAATTGTACACAGCAAAATGTGCACTTACCTCATGATAGAAGATTTGTTTTTCTCACAGCATTTCTATTGTGTGGATGGAGTAAAGCAAACACTATGGTCTTCTTGGTCAAAAAGATGTTTTTAGACAAGTGACTTCAGAACATAATTTAAAAGCACAAGTTTAAGTCTTCATTCAGAGTAATTTGTTAAGCTGCAGACAGTGGAGTATGTGAGCCACTTGTATTTCTTCTCTTTAAAAACAGTTTCTAATGCTTAAATGTGTTTTCTATTGTGTTGCAGGAGGCCAAATGTGCATATATTATCATCATCATGGCTGTGTACTGGTGCACTGAAGTGATCCCCCTGGCTGTCACCTCCCTCATGCCAGTGGTATTTTTCCCTCTGCTTGGAGTTCAGAGCTCTAAATCAGTAAGGAACTCATGCAATCCAGGTCGTATACAGGGAAACACAGTGTTCTGATCCCTCATCAATATTTAGCCAACAAGTCTGTATCAAGGTTCTTATATGGGAAATGTATCCCTGTATCAGGGTTCTTATATGGGAAGATGCTGAACTACGTACACATTTTCCCAATCTATTAAGAGGGGAGGGCTTGAGGTTGTAGAGGGAAGGGTCTGTTTTGGGCATGGATGCTGCTGGAGAGCATCCCACTAGTGCCAGCAAGTTTGTGTTTTCATAACCTCCGAGAAAGTAGCGCTGACAGATCTTCTGGGAGATCTCAAAATGCATGCGGCAAACTTCTAATATGGCATAGTGCCAGCAGGTATGCTGTGTCCTCTCCAGAACTCATCCTGGGCTGTTTGTACTGGAGCATTAGTCCAAGAGAGAGACTGTATTCAGGTTCTGTAGCCCGGGTTCACTACTGCCCAACAAGCTGGTAAAGGCAGATGTGGTTGCTGAAGGTGCTGAGAAAGCCATTTTGGAGCCCAACATTTCCATACTTTGAGTCCCCAGCTGTGTTTTAGGAATCCAGTATCATTTTGCACAATGATGCACAAAGACCTCCTGCCCACCCAATTCAGCAGTTACACAGGTGAGGAAGGGTTCAGGAAACTGCAGGGAGCTCTCAGGCAGCAGCTGCCTCTTCTGCCAATGTTGGGTTTGGTCCAGTCCATGGATTTGAGAGGGTGGTAGGCAAAATGCACTAGTGAAGCAAGTAAGAAGCAACATTTGGGCCCGACTTACCTTGTCTGTCTTTCAGGTCTGCTTGCAATACCTCAATGACACAAACATGCTCTTCGTTGGAGGGCTGATTGTTGCAATTTCTGTTGAACAATGGAATCTTCACAAAAGGATTGCACTGAGGGTCCTTCTGATTCTTGGGGTGAAACCTGCACTGTAAGAGTATAATATTGTTTTTTTCTTACCTCTTACTTCAGTTTAGGAGAGGCCTAGAAATGGTGATTAACAGTCAGCAGAGAAAGGTTCCTTCAAGAACCAATTTAGCTGTATTTGCACAGAATTTTCAGAAATGAAGCCTAGCCACAGGAATTTCTCCTTTATCCAAAACTAGCATGTGACTAAACTGTAGAGGCTTGCCATTGGGGACAAAATTATGACAGACTTAATCATGCACTGGGATTCCTTCAGTGAAGGTGGCAGAGCTATCCTAGAAGGAGGTCTGGCCCTGCTCTATATTACTGGATGCTGCACACATCCCTGTTGGGCTCTGCACTCTTAATTACAGTGGCTACAGAGCTTAGCAGCATCTGTTCTCTTTCTTCCTCTCTCCTCTGTGTTTTTCTTTCTTTTCAGCCTCATGCTGGGATTTATGATAGTCACTGCCTTCCTGTCCATGTGGATAAGTAATACAGCCACCACTGCCATGATGGTTCCCATTGTCCAGGCTGTCCTGGATCAAATGGACAACACGGAGTATGATGTGACCATGATGGAACAAGCAGCTGGGCAAACAAATACAGTTATTGAGCTTGAAGAAAAGAGCACATCAGAGTCCACTGCAGTGCATGGTAAGGGCCTGCTCACCAAAAAGCTGGTGCTACTGAGCTTGCTACACTCACAGCTCCCCAGCCTAGGATTGCTGTGTACCCTTTTGAAGGAAAGAGGATGGTAACCTGACTGAAACCCCCTGCATACATAACATTTAGGTTTTACAAAATAGCTTCCAGTTTTGATGGCTGCCACTTTGTATGCTAGTGCTAGAACCTAGACAGGTTGTTATGTTCTTTCCTTTGAGCTGGAGTCATCCTCCTACAGTTTCCTTAGACTTAACTGCCTGTTAAGGGAAGTGAAAAGCATATCCTGTGAGAAATAGCCATCCAAACTCCTAGCATACCACTTTCTAAATCTTGTGATTATGAGTGGGGATTCAGCTTCTAAGCCATGTAGGACTATTTGAAAAAAATCATGTAAACACAATTTATTTTGGTTCTAGGGTAATAAATATCTCATTATTGACCAGATTGTATGTGGAGGTGGGGAGAAGAAAGAGGACTACTTTAAAAGCCACGTGGAAAAGAGGAATTGGTGTAATTTCACTCACAGCAGACAAACTGCTCTTCTGTGTGATCTTATCCTGATGCTTGATTCCTCAAGGTCCTCTGCCAATGCTGTGGTTCTGCAGTAGGTTTCACTTCATTTGAAATATGTGCAAAACTCAGTCCCTCTCATTTCGCTGCTCTGCTGTGCCGTTACAGAGGGCTATATTATTAAATATGATTAAAGATCAGATCCCAAGTGTAGTGAAGATAATTAGAGTGTGCAAAAAATACCCTTTGATATTGTTGAGTTGGTTGTAATTGACATAAATTCTTTGTCCTGCTCCATTAGTCCAGTCAGACTTCAAGAGCAGTGGACACAGCAGTAAAGTTTCATGGTTATTGTTAACTGACATAACATATTGATTAAGTAATGCCAAGCTAGGATTTAGGTTTCAGTGGGGTTTTTTTCTGCCTGTATTCATATCTGTTAAAGCTAGTTAGGTTCTCACTGTGGGATTGGAATGGTTCCAGTGACTACAGTATTTGGCTGGTGGTAACCCTCTCTGTGAAACAAGAAATTACTGATGAAGAGCTGTGGCACTGATGTGGACAACAGCATCCTGGGATCATGTAAACCCAGACTGTCAGCCTCTTTCTTCAGCTCCTCATGAACATTAGTCCAAAGTATTTAGGGACATGTCTGTGAGTTTTTAACTAAAATGAATGGCAGGCACATACAAACTGGAAACACTGAGTCTACAGACCCTATTCTGAACACTCTCTGCCTTTCCAGTTTTACCTGAGGCAAGTCATTTTCTTTGTGTCTAGCCATAAGCAATGGACAAGTCCCTGATGACCCCAAATCTTCTGAGGAAAAGAAAATGAGGAAGCGTATATGCAAGGGAATGACACTTTGTGTATGCTATGCTGCCAGCATTGGAGGAACTGCAACACTTACTGGAACAGGACCAAACATGGTACTGAAAGGACAGATGAATCAGTAAGTCATTTTTGCTGCTTCTTTTAGTTGTACTGTCATACTGTTTCTGTGGCCAGTTTACTGGTCTTAGATGACAATTTCAGTTGTGAACTTCAAGCAATAAGTTGAGGAGCTGAGAGTGAGAAATATATATGAAGTGTTGGGCCTTATTTTTTTTTGCCTCAGCATCTTTTAAAAGGAAGCTTTGTGATGGAATTATAGGTCTTCTGAGAAAATTGGAAATACTTGCTGGCAATCGACATGCAAGGTGTTGATTATGAGATATTGGTTCTTGCGTGTCCTCTTTTTCAACTAAATACAGCACATCAGGAGAGAAACAGCAGTAAAGAGCACCAGAAGAATGTAGATTACTTATAAGCACACTGAAGTGAGCTAGAAGGAACTTGGCCCCTCCTATAATATTGTTCCTCCATGCTGTGGAAATTGTACAGTTGTGTTGTACACTCATTGCTAAACTGAGTTTGGGAACTGATTTCCATGGAACCCAATCCACCATGGAAGTTTTGCAGACTCAACATCGGTCCCTCAAAATTGCTTCCTTGTTTTGAAAGGACTTCAGCCTCAGCTGCTGCATTATCTGTTGTTTTTAATACCCAGCTGGAAGTTTGCTATTGATATTTTTCCTCCAATCACTATTGGCGAACACAGGGAAGAACAAAGCATTGTCCTCATTCTTTCAAGCCAACTAGCAACTTTTTCTTATGTTGAAGACAGAAGAAGTACAGGTATTAATTTCAGGAAAGATATTTCTTGCTCTCTTATTAGAATGAATTGGGAGGAAGGAAAAATATCCCGTCTTGGGATAAATGAGCAGGTGTGTTAGAAGTGAAAGGTACCTAGAATGTAGGGGAGATCTTCCAGCCACACTTGTCTGACTGAGACATTAAGTATCAATATAAGCTCCTATATGCATCAAAGTAAGACACAGGGAAAATTGAGGATCATTTAAGTTCTGCTCTGAAATCAGGCTGTCTTCCTCTGTGACTTCGGTTAGGCTGTGGATGTTGCCTATGATTGCTTGTAATGGTAATTCTAGATTTACATGTATAATTGTCACTAGCACATATTAAAGGGAGAGTAGATTACTGAATGTTTTGACATTCATACAGAAAGTAATTTCTTTACAGGTTATACCCCAACAATAATGATATTGTGAATTTTGCTTCCTGGTTTGGATTTGCATTCCCAAACATGATCCTGATGTTGGTGCTAGCTTGGCTTTGGTTACAGTGCTCCTTCATGGGACTCAAGTGAGTATTTATCTACGCAATATGTGTAAACCCCTCAGTAAGTTAGTGCAGATCAGCTTACTGAGACATCTGGGTAAAACAAATGCACTGACAAGTTATAAATTTTGTAGCAGAGAGCAGGTCCGTTTCACAGAAATTCTGAGGTCTGGAAATCTTTTGTGTTCATGAGAGGTACACTAAGACAAAAGCCTTATACATTCTTAATCTTCAGACAGAATTGCCTTTTTATTTTTCAATCTCTCACCTGTGAATTTCAGCCCTAGGAGAGCTGGCAAATCTGGTTTGCAGCCATTGATTCAAACCTGAGTTTTTCATCCCAGGTTACTCCAAATTGCCATCCTTTGATAGATCCCATTCTTCTGTGAGAAATGGTGTGTCCCCACAAAATACTTTGGCACTGTTGTAATTTCTTTATTTCTGGCCCCTGCTGTAGTCCGTGTCTGTCCCCAAGAGTGACAGGTTCAGAGCGATAAGGATGTTAAATCCCTTTAATATATTCATACTTACAGGTTTTTTTTCTCAATTTTTCTTAAAGCTTTAAAAAAAGCTGGGGCTGTGGGACAGAGAGAACTGCCAAAGAAAAAGCTGCATACAATGTGCTGAAGGCAGAAATGAAGAAGTTAGGTCCTATCTCTTACGCTGAATTCAATGTCCTCTTCATGTTTGTATTGCTGGTGCTCTTGTGGTTTTCCAGACACCCAGGTTTTGTAAAAGGCTGGGCCACCAGGCTCTTCCCAGAAGGAGAAAAGTAAGTTTTTAGGTGTTTTTTCCATCTTTTACCCTCTTGGTTATTAAACAGATTCCCTTGCTCATATGTTCCAGTTTGAGTGTGGGGTCATTAATTCCAATTTTACTTGACTTCACATTTGCTGGGCTTGATCCGATGGCTTGTACATGACACCACCAATTATCTATGATTTGACTGTGCTGCAGTGAAAAGGCTGGAGACTGAGACATGGAACAAGCTGAACCTCCTAAAAGAAGAGAAAATTCTGTAATGCTGGTCTCAGTCACACTGACATACACCTTGGTACTTTGTTTGTATGAGCTCCAATCAGTTGCAGTGATATTTGAATACTTGGTAATATTGCCTCTAACCAATACCTTATAACTCACTGTAAAATTGATATTGTGCTTTGAATGGCTTCTTTGCATAGTGTTCATGTATGGCATGTTAGGAACATAAAATACATGTTGGGATTATCATTCAGGCCATTTCTTTAGACATCCATCTTTGAGATACAACTGTTGCATCTTGGCTTCAGCACACAGAAGGAAGGGATGAGTTGTCATCTGGGACTCCAGTTATTAATGTGTATTGTAGCTTGTTTGTTTTATTACTGTGTTTATGTTATGGCAGGTCTGAGAGACCTCAGACATGAGCTAACAACCCATTTTGCTCAAGCCCCAAATAGGATGGCAAAGATCAGTGACTAGAATGATGGAAGGCAGTCCTTTTCCAGTTGAAAGATGTCCATTTTCTAACCTATATTCTCTTTTCTTCGTTAGGTATATCACTGATTCTGCTCCTGCTGTGTTTATTGCCCTGCTACTGTTTATCCTTCCTGCTCATAAGCCCAAATTCATAGCCTGGAATCCAAGCATGTCTGACTCTGAACAGACTGAAGAAGGTATTAAAAGAGAGATTGTGATATTGTGAAACAGCTAACCCACTCAGCTAACAAGGCAGAAACATGCACTGGATTTGCATGCAGTTCTTTAGAGCAGCTCACCTATCTCACTTGTTGGGCAGGGCTGGGGCATAGTTCATGCTCACATGTGTTACCCTCACCCTGTGCAGATTTCTCAGTAACATGCATCTACCCACTGGTATCTTATAAAACAGGAGACAAAGTGTCTTCGCTCTCCTAAAATCTGTTCTACTTTTCATTTCTCACTTCAGATATTAAAAAGCCATTTTTATCAGCCCCGCTGCTAGACTGGAATGTGGTTCAAAGGAAGATGCCCTGGAGCATTGTGCTGCTGCTGGGAGGAGGTTTTGCTTTGGCTGATGCAAGCGCAGTATGTCCTGACATCTGTTTTTCTCTGACTCAAAGGCGAACTTCCCTGGTTTGTTATCTAGTCCTGTATTACTGGGCATGCACCCAAAGCCAAACCCAGTAGAGAAGTTCAGATCTAGAGGCAGATCTAAATTAGCAAAAACTGTGGGGAGGTGAATGCTTGTGAGTCTTTTTTAGGAATTTTTGTGGTCTGACGAAGTTTCTTTAATTTATCTTACCTCTTTAAGACTGCCGAGTAGGTTGGGATCTTCACTGTCTGGACAGTCCAGGAAAGCATCCTTTCTTATTTCTTACACCCCAAAACCAGCTGTGGCTAGAAAAATAGAAGTATAGATAAGACACGTAAGATTTTCAGAATCATTGGCAGTTTGTTTAAAGGTTATGTATCTTCAGACTTAAACCAAAACCACTGCTGAAGTGGTCAGAAGGAAAATCCTTGGTTGATGCTCTGTTCATAAATTCACAGAAAAGAATGCTAAATTCCCAAAACAGGAAGGAATCTTGAGGTGAACCACATTGTTTCCTTCATCATTGCTAAGATGCATCTAAATCAAAGCAAGCCTTAGCTTAGTCATGCCATACTTTGGGGAAAGTCTTGTTCACATCTAAGTTTGTGGCTAATTAGGTTTAAACCATGGGGCAAATTAAAACTCTGGGGCCTTACATTCATCTACATACATCATACATAAATTATTAAAGCTCCAGAGCATTAAAAACTATCAAGTCAGAGATTTTGTAACCTGTTTGTATCAGCTACTGACTGTGTTCCTGCAATAGAGCAGTCAGATAGAATCATAACCTTCAAAAACCCTAGAAGAAGCTTCTGGGCCGTACATTAAGTATTTGCAATGGCGTCAGAAATAACACTTTCTGTTTAGCAGGAAAAACATAATTTTGTAACCTAAGTGTGAGCAAGTACTTGATTTCCAGAGGAATCAGAAAAGTGGGATATGGTATTATGTCTAGCTGGCAAGGAATTTCTTTCCATTTTTGTGACAGATCATTGTACTTTCCTGGATGGTGTTTGTATAATTTGGGACTCCTTTAGCATTATTTGACAGGAATGTTGCACATAACATGACTCCCCTGCTTGTGAGTCAGGGATTCTGAACCTCACTAAAACTCACTTTTTTTCTTGTCAGAACTCTGGGCTCTCAGCTTGGCTGGGTCATCAAATGACTCCACTAGGATCTATCCCACCATGGGCTATTGCAACAGTGCTCTCCCTTATTATAGCTGTCTTCACTGAGTGCACCAGTAACGTGGCCACAGCTACCCTCTTCCTGCCTGTCTTTTCATCCATGGTAAGATTTCTTCCGTCCTGTTGCCCTGTCAGCCAGAAGATCAGAGTTAAACTGAGTGGCAAAGCAATATTATATTTATTGTCTTGGATGCTGCTCCAGTGTTTCCTCACTTAAAAGGAAGCCACGTCGAGCCTTCTGTAAGGTCTGCGCCTTGGTCCTGGAGAAAATGAAGTCCCTTTTTCAATACAGATCAGCAACTATCAGTTACTTCTGGTCATTTTGAACCATCACTTAGAACTGAAAAAACACACACACACAAAACCCAAACCAAACCAAAATCCAGCACTTTCTGATGATGCCTTTGAATTATGCATCTTCACATTTTGTGCTAAAATACACAAAGTGGTAAGCCTGATTATTAGCAATGTGTCATTTCTCACAGGAACCCAGAACAATTTTAAAACTTTGGAAGGAAAACCTGGTAAATTTTTCTGCCTTTTCTGAGCAGAATTGAAACTGTGGCATAAAGAGAAAAATAGATTACTTTGTTCTTTATTTGGGAAAGTACAAGCACTTTATTCTAGACTATTTCACCAAAGGAAAATAACCCCAATCAAGGTACTGAGCTATTAGTGACTTAAATTGGCTCTTAAGTTTTGAGTCCCACAGAGTTTATGTAAAGTCTAAGAGTGTCATTCCACATGCCTAGTAATTATAATCCCATTCCTATGTTCCCTGGAAAAAGGGTGGTCCGAAGTCAAAGAAAAGATAGTTGGATATATTTGACCAGAACTCCAAATTATACCGTAGAGCAAAACAAACAACATGAAAGAATCAAACCTTGTTTTTAAGTATCATGAGACAGGAAATAACAACAAAGTTAGGTTTAAGCACATACAGATTTCAGAATAAAATGTTTGTAAATTATTCTGGTGAAATAATACAAGGAAACAAAATAAACCTGTGTATGTCAGTGGTCTGGGGTAGATTGATCCTTTATGCTTTTCTTTTCAAACACCTCCAGAGTGATACTCTCTCAATTTCAGGCTGCATCTGTCAAGATCCACCCTTTGTATGTTATGCTGCCTGGTACTCTCAGTGCTTCATTTGCCTTCATGCTACCTGTTGCAACACCACCAAATGCAATAGTGTTTTCTTACGGCCGCATCCATGTTTTGGATATGGTAAGATGCTAGTCTCTTATCTGAAATTCTCCATTGCTTTCTTCCTGACATATGGTGAGTTTAATTTTCTTTGCAGAGTGTTTCCAAAGTACCGGGAAGCTCTTACAGGCTGTAACTACCACCCTATGCCCCTCTCTTCAGTATTAATATTGTGATAAAAATTTGCATCTCTGAAGTAACAGTACTTTTCTCACAGGCTTTGGCAGACATACAGACTGGCCCAAGTGAAATGAAAAACTGACAAATCATAAGTCTCTGAAACCTGAAGAGTTAAAGTGCAGGCATGCTCTACAGTGTTCTGGGGCTTTGGCAAGTGTCTGAGGCCTTGTCTCCATTGGAGCTGAAAGCAGAAGGTAGCAATCAGTAGCCCTTGGCTCTGGTCCTCTGATTTTCTGCCAGACCACACAGGGCAGGTTCTGGGTGGAACACACAAACATTACTGGTTTTCTAACTGGGCACTTGAAGAGGGCATAAGCAGTTCTCCAACTAATAAGAACAACTTATTACACATGCCTTAAAGCTTCTAGACTGGTTATATACATAGCAAAGTGCTCAAAGACTTTGTGTTTCCTGGTATCTCCACCTAAGCAAGAGCATAAGACAGTGGACGCAATGGCTATTACTGTGATTTATATGACCATCTTTCTTGTGTATGTACAAGTAGGCCTTGCTGCAGTTAGCTGTGCTGGTGTTTGGGTGTTGCTGGTTTGGATTTGCTGTGCTGGTGTTTGGTTATTGTTGGTTTGGATTTTTTCCCTCACAGGTTAGATCTGGAATAGTGATGAACATCATTGGAGTCTTCTGTGTCACACTGGCCATCAACACATGGGGAAGACCTATGTTTGACCTGGACACATTCCCAACCTGGGCAAACAGCACAACAAACCAGTGAGCGGTGAAGAATTTGTGTGTTAAACAAGGAAAGGATACTTACTACTCCCTATTGCCTAAAGTCCTGTATAGAGTCTCATCACCACTTCAGATCCAGTGTTGGGTTTTGCTGCCTTCCAGCAGTCACACATCAGTTCAGGGTTGAACCAACCCAAACGTACTCCAGTCGTGCTGGAGCCAAAAGTATTTGCAATTATACAACCTTAAGGATCATGTGTCGGGATCATAAGTATGATCAAATGATCCATTGTTCCTCCAATCAAGGTCAAGAATTAGGATTTAGCAAACTTTCAATAAAGAGAGGGGAGGCTGTTGGATCAAATGGTTTGAACTATTATATTGCTGTATGTACTTGTAATCATTAGCACTGAACGTTGCACTCAGGCAGGGGCTGAACATTTCTTACCTATTCCTTATATCTACAAGTCAGCAACTGTACAGAGAAATCCCTGTTGTCACTTGTCTAGTGCAGAAGGGGTATGTGATGTTATGCTATCTTATGTTTTAGTTGGGCCACAGCCATGTGGTGGGATCCTTCCAAGTCAATATCCAGCACACTTTCTCTTGGCTTGTTTTCACTCCCAAGTCTCACCACATTTAGACACCATTATTGAGGGTTGAGATAACATAATTCTGTGCTGGTCATGATTCAGCTGATGTCTCACACAATGATACATTAAGGCTGGCTCTGTGTTTCTTGCACTGTGGCAATTAGAGGGCAGTTAGCCTTTCCCTCAGTCACACGTGATTTCACATGCCAACCAGTGTTTTCTGAGTGCCAGCCTGGAGATGACCAGTGGCCCATAGGACTTAACACCTATTGCAGAAGTTCCTGGATTAGCCCTTGATGTGCCTCTGGAATTCTGAGCGAAGTCAAGACATGAGAAAGACTAATTGGTGACCTGGGAAAAATTTAGGGATCCAGATTTTAGTGCTTATGCTGGCTGACAGCAGTGGGAGTTGTCTTGCGTACTTTGGAATTCATGTCTTGTGAGAAAAGTAGTTTGTGGCCTCTTTATGCCATTTCTGTTACAGAAGTAGTCTACAGAATGATTGGTGTTGGGCTGGGTGTACTTTGTCAGTGGTACATGGACACTTTTCCTTCAGCCCTGGGGATGGAGGTGGGTGAAAGGTAAAGCAGTGTCTTAGAGTGGAGATACCTGTGGGTATGACCTGGGTTTTGCTCCCAGGCTTGCTGTGTACCCCCGTGCAAGTCAGTTCACCTCTTTTTGCCTATTTCCCCTCCTAAAGAAGATGTTATGGAACCTATCTACCTCACCAAAGTATTGTGAGGACATAAGGGCCAAATCCTGCACCCATGGTGATTTTCCACCTCATGATAATGGGTGCAAGGTATTAAATTATAGAATCATAGAATTCTTTGTAGAAGATCTGGCATATAGCATAGTGTTGTGTGTAGGATATTCAATAGTTCTGTTATTAATGTGAATGTTCTTTATAGAACTGGAAAAACACATTTTTATGTAAAACTGAGGGAAATATTTATCCACAGAATGACCAGGTGCTTTTTTGAGCAGAAAACTGCTTCAAGAATTGATTTTCATGCCTTTCTCTTCTGTGCTCTTTCAGGGTGCTTAGCACCATAAACTCTCTGCTGAATGTTGTTCCCGAGTGCCACCAATGGCTCCCTGTCTACCCAGCTGGCTGCATGTGGTGCAGCCTCATACTTCTTCCATGGAATGGTGGAGTGTGTGGATAAGCACACTTCCACTTGCAGGGTCTATCTATGGAAGAGGCCAGTTCTAGTGCCAAGAAGTGGCTTGCTCACAGATATTTGTTACCACCTGAAACTTATCACAGTATTTGCTTGAAGAAAGTGAAACCAGGAACAGCTGAGCACCTTCTATCCTTTGGCAGTCACCATGTAATGCTAATTTGCATCTCTAGGTATCTAAATGCATTTGAGAGAGGGAATTTTTCTGCTTTCTGATGGACTTCACAGTGTGAGAACAGGTTATTGCTGCCAGATACAAGGTGCTTGCTCTGCTCTGTCTTTACAAGTAAGATACAGGGAAGCTTCCATGGGTAGATGACACTGTGCTTGGCTATCTCAGTTCATGCAAACCAAAACTCCTCTAAAACTGGTTCCAGCTAAAGGCTGTAGGACAGACACTTCACTGTCCTGTTTGCAGAAAATCATGTTCTGAAAGTTTTTTGAAGGGAAGAAGTTGCCCTCACCTCAGCTAGGGAAGAACTTCACTCTGTTGCTGGACAAGAAGGAAGCAAATGCTATTTTCATCAACAGTCACACAGGGTGATTCATGGTCAGGAGTGCTGGGCCAAGGGAAGTGTGCATGTGGGGTAATAAAGAGTATTTGGTTTATTGTAACTGTGACTTACTGGATGTGTTACCTCTCTGTACTGTTAACAGCGGTTTCTTTTTGAGACACTTTTATGACATTCTGTGATTGATTCATATTAATTTAAATGGGTGGGTTGCATAATTAGAGCCTGGCAAATAAAAAGTTTTTAGAACTGTCTTCCCTCCAGCATGGATTGTTTTATGTGTACCGTAGTGGACCACTTGTTTCTGCATTAGCTTCCACTGTAGCATGGTGTTGCTCCAGTAAGATCCAGGAGGGTGCATGCTGTAGTGAATAATGCAAAGCAGAGATTTGGACACAACTCTTAAGTGTCTTCAGACCTGAATATCAGTGGTTTCTTTCAACAGCTAATAACAGGTCAAGAGATAACTTGAGTTTGCACCTCTGAAGATGCTCAGGTGGGACCAAATCAGGTGGCATACCCTACTAACTGTCTCATTCATTTCAGAGTAAAGGATTATAAGAATCTAAGAAACACAAGCAGTTTTTAAGAATTAATGTTGTACAAACTTTCCAGTATAACAGGCACAAACAGGCTTTCCCTCAGAATCAAGCATGCATGTGTCCTGTTCCAGTGCCCTGAGTAAATATATGTTACTTACAATGGACAATGCAAGGACAATTGCTTTGTGACTGGAGCTGGTTTATAGCCCCTTCAGTACTGCAAGACAAGTATCTTGATAGAAACTTACTGGGCATGGCATTTATTTTGTTGCTTATCAAAGGATTATCGTTTTAGATGCAGAAGTTGGGATAGTCCTAAGGTAGTGGCATAAAAGAATCCCTTTGTTCTCCACTTTAAAACACAGTCCCAGCACCCACAGAAGACATGGGAGGATCCTCAGTGTGGGCTTTGTCAGGGCAGGTTATTCCGCCACGCTGAGCAAGCAAACAGTTCCCATTTTACCATATGAGGGCAGAGTGTGATTCCTCGTGGTCAGAGAGTCTGTCAGCTGGCCAGCTGGCAGCACAGCCGGCAGTGCCACCTCTAAGGAGCTAAATCAATGCTTTCTAATTTTCTGCCCACTCTCTATGGATCCTTGGCTTTTCCTTTCTTCTCTTAAAATACCAATTTACCAAAATAACAAGTTGCTAATGCTGTTTCTGCAAATATTGAGTGTCTCAAACCTGCAGAGTCATGATCTGGGCTGCTGTTGCACAGGGCTCTTGCTTGGCCTTGTACCAGTGTGCAAATTTGTTCCCACAATGTACTGGTGCTTGGGGTTGGTCTCACACTCATGAATGAATACATGATTGACCAAACTACAAGAAAACATACAAAGGAAAACAAAGGTATTTCCTGCCCATGTGTTGAATATCTAGATCTGTGAAATAGAGAAGAAAAACCTTTCAGCATTCTCTATAGGATCAAGAAGTCTCCAGGCTGAAAAGCAGTTCAGATTTTTGGTGTCATCCATTGAATTCAGAGCAGCGAGCAGTGCATTCCAGCTGAGTTCTGATCTCACTTGAACTCGGTCTTTGGCTTATTCAGCCTTTGTTTTCCAGCACAGGTGTATTACCACTTGAAAGAACGATAACCTGGTTGTAGCCAAACCCAGCGTTTACTGACAAAGTTGGAATTGGGCAGTCAGTGAAAATCAGCCCAGAAAAAGAAACAGATCTCTGAATCAGTCCCAGCCAAAATGCAGCAGTGGTTCCTTAACATACCACCTCTTCCTTTTTAGTAGTGACATATCATATACATTTTTTTGATACTTCACATCTTTTTTTTCCTCCAAAATGTCTATGCTAAATATGTGAACAAGTGGGTAGTAATGAATCCTGAGCACTTGGATCAAGTGACAGAGTTTTCACAATGTTTTCCAGTGTGGGTGAATAAATACATGACTTTAGACAAGTCTGATCAATCTCATTGTCCCATTGAGAGGTCTTCAACACTTTTGTACCTTGCACCAAAAGGCTGCCAGTCTGCTGCAAGAGACTTGTTGGCCACAGCATTTGTCTGCATGGTTTAGTGGCAGGGTGCTGATTCTCCTCTGCTCAGAAGAACCATACCAGTGGCAGGTCTTCTGCATCAGATCAGACCTTCCCCTTTGTGTATCTTTGCTGGCCCCTGTGTGAAGTATCTGTAGCACAGAGAGGATTTGCCATGCACTGCAGACTGCCTCTGCTTGGCAGAAAAATTCTGAGGGAAGTACAGCCTTCACCATTGGGAGCACAGAGTAAAGGAAGGCATACCATGATGCCCTAAGGTGATTAGGGACTACTTAATACGAGGTTTGGCAGTTATTTAAAAATAGAGCTGACTATACTGAAACTATTTTTTTCCCATTTAGGTTTTTCTGGACCACTTAGTCAATAGCTGTCTATTCATTATGGTGCAAATGTAGATCTACGTCTAAGAGTGTAAATTCTGGCCATAAGGAAGAGACTGTTTCTTCTGTCAGAGAAAAGATGTTGTGCTTCTCCAATTTACTTCAGTGTTTTGCTTCCCCCACAAAATTATTTCCCAGTCTTATTTGGCACATGGCACTTCAGTGAGTTTTCATAAGCTGTTTCACGCCAGAGTGTGAGCCTCATTACAATGTTCATAAAACATTTTTTATAGACAAATCATTTTCTTGAAAGAACTGAATGTTCCAGATACTAAATCTAATTTATTGTTGTTTCCTTTCTGAGCTATTCTTTTAGAACAATAACTTGGGTTGGGTCTTAGCAAATATTTTAGAAAGCCAGCTGAAGATCAAATTTCCACCAGAAAAAAAGTTAGCCTTTCAGTTAAGGAATGATTATTCTGGAGGAAGTTTCTATTTTACTTCGATATTTTGCTTTACCTATAGGGTCAGAAATCATAAATTTAGGGATTTTTTGGGGGTTGTTTTTCTCAGTTGGTTGGTTGGTTTGGTTTTTTGTTTTTTTAGTGCACAACACTAAGTTATCCTTCAATTTGGAAAAACAGAATTGCCTCTGAAAAAAGAGAAAGAAATTGTGGCGGGCGGGGGGGAGCAGAACACAGGATACTTTCACTCCTTCAAACAATGGGGAAAAAAACAACATAAACTTTCCTGGGAACATCCTTTGCTAACACATAATTGTCTTATCTTGCCTCATTTTTGGAGCTTACCTTTGACTGTTTTAATTTCTGTCTTTTTAAACAGGTAAGTCAGACCAATACAAAGCAATGTCACCCTAGGATAACAAAAATACCGTTAAAGTCACCCCTCTGCGGGGTCATATTGAGGAATAACTTCAGCCTTGAGTGAAAAGTGGTCAGACAAATAAATGGTTAATGTTTGGGGGATGATCTTGGCCCAGTTCTTTGTTTTGTTTATTTGTGTGTTTTCTTTTGGAATAACTTAAATTGATGATGACCAGTGCTCTGGGAGTTAGGTGCAGGTGTCCTTCATGAAACATCTGTCAGCAGTCATTCTCCTGTGTGGAATGACTCCACTCTACTGCTCTGTGTTTGAATTGATCTGTCAGTAGATTGAGGGCTGCTCAGATGATCAAGAATGTTGAAGGAATAGAAATTACAAAAGGTAAGTGGGTTTAGGAGGGTTTTTTTGTTTGTTTCATTCTCTGTTGTTGCGTTTATTTTTTCTCCTGCAGTAGTTTGATTACCTATAACAGCAGGAGTCAAAACGTCAGGAAAATTACAGTAATGAACACTGGGAGGCATGAATGGTTGTACTTATTAATGATGTGCAGATGAGAGCTCCAAGTTAATACACTCTGCAAAGCATTTACAAGCCTATGCAGCCAGGTTGTCTTGGTAGACAGAAGACCACACAGTACTAAAATCTCTCACAGAGAGAGTGCTGAGGCTGTTGCAGTAAAGCTTCATCAGAAAGAGCCTGTAATAATGGACCCTGGAAACCTCCTTACTAAGAGATTAACCAAAGATGTGTGTGATGTAGGGACAGCTGAGTTAATGCTTGCTACTGCAATTCCTGCACTTTAGAGGTCACAGGAAGAAATTTTAGGAGTAAGACCAGTTTTGACTATTTTTCCAGAACTAGGAATAGATTTCAGGAATAATGCTGTTCAAACCATGGGCAAGACACATTTGTCTTTCTTGTTGCTTCTGAATGCTAATGGTACAGATGCCTTTTCCCTGACTGGAAAGAATGACCTGTGAATAACAGCTTCCTCTACTGAACTGTTCTGCACAGGACCTATTAAACATTCAGTGGGCCTGTTAGTGGTACTTATTAACTGCAGGTGAAAGACAACAGGAAAAATTGTTGCTGATCAGCTATAGCATACTGCAGGAAACTTGCACAGCAGCTGCCAGGAGTATGCTGTGATTTAGGAAAAAGCTTGGCAATGATTTGTTCATCTTTCTCTCTTTTCCAAAATATTAAAATGAGCCTTTCTGAGCAAGGAATGGAGATGACGTTGGCATTCCCAGCAAAAGAAAATGGTATCCTCAAATGTCACTCCCAGCAATGTGGCCTAGGAAAAGGAGTAGATTGAAAAACCAAAAAGCTGTTCTCTCTGAGCTGGGAAAAACTGCTAAAACCCAGAGATATTAATTGTTGTAATACTTGGGCAAGGAAACAAGAAATCTTGAAGAAACCACCCCAGATAAAATGTGGCATTTAATCTCCAAATACTTTAATTATATTTTTAACTGCAATACAGAAAGTAAGTGGAATGTAATGCAAGTAACATGGCAAGGTGTGCTTTATACTGTTGTGTACTTAAAAGCTCCGGGTTACTTCATGTAACTAAGTTTATGTGTTAGACGCAATTCCAGCATACTCTACTGTGGGCCTGGTGTTCAAATGTTATGAGCCTTGTCATGAGAGATGTGTTTAGATTTGCTTCAGAGAAAATCAGCACTTTTTACACAAATGCTGTATAATCTTGCTCTAAGCACTGGCAGGTTGACTAGCATGCAGCTAAAGAGAAGGTTTATATTCTTGCTCAATATTGATGTAGGCATCTGTGACACTGTAACTATTTGTGCACCACCTTTGCAATGACCAAGAATTAAAGTTATTTAATTTATCCTGAGTGGGTGAGGCTGTAGATGACTGGACAGAATATTTAGTTCTATCTGCCAGCAAGAAGGAATCTCACTAATCATATTTCCATTATTGGAGACCATGCTTTTCTTCATAAAAGTGACTGTAGTGCTAGTCTATATGAGTGTCCCTACTTGTTTCAGCACCAAATTAACTATTTATTTCTCATCTGCTGAACACATTCTAAATGTATTCTAAAATAAAGGAGATTAATTCTTCATTAATTACAAATTCATGACAATGATTCCTTTAGTTTTACACTTAGTTCTTTCTGGTGTTTTTCCCACACCCTTCTGCTCAGTAGAAGAGCTTAAAAATGAAATAGCACAGAAAGTGGCTCAAATGACCTCATTATTAAAGTGTAACTTGGAGAATAACATAACCATAATGCTAATCTAATAGATAGTGAAAATAAGTGACATTAATAATATTTGTAATCATTATAAAATAGAACATTCTGTTCATTGTTCTGCAAACTTGTCTATGTATCTTGGCCTTGAGAAGTTTTACATTCCTTTATTACTGAGAATTAGTTGTTTCTGGCCTGTTTGGTGTTCAACAGAATAAGAGCTCCTTCAGATCAGGCCCCATGTATCCTTGCTCCCTCCAGAATTCTTTCCTTAGAGGACATTAGGAAGGGCTCCAAACAGTGGCAGTATCTTTGGGAAGATGTTCCTTAGAGATGACTGCTCTCAGGTCAATACATATTGCTCCTGGCAAATGGCTGACTTCAAATTCATCTGCTGTCCAGGTGTCCTAATAGAAGTCTTACATATTTTTAACTAACTTATTAATGAAAAATATAAAATGCTTTCTGACACATGACATTTAATCTTGACTTTATCTTTGATTCCTAACGTTTGTCTGAAGCTAGAGGAGTACCATAGTTACAGAAGTACATGTGCCAGTGCCTTCAATAAACCAATCCCTTTACACTATCTCATCCAATTTGCAGCTCGCTTGAATGGTGTTTGGCCTCTGCAGATGAAGTGGTTCCACCATGACTGTCATTGGCTGGCTTCTGAAATGCACATCACCTGCCAGTTTTTTGACCTCAAAAAGAGAACTCAGTGAAGAGTTTAGCCTTTAATTAAACATGTTCTGACAATTGTTTCAGTCACTGAAAACTATGATCTTGTTTCTGTTGAATTACAATTATAGCATTGAAGTAAAAAAAATTGCAGACTTTGTGCTGGCTTGTTATAAATATAACATAATGCATACTCTGTTCTCTGTTATTTAACCATATTTGAAGCAAGATGCTTTCCAGTCTACAGAAGTTAGCTTGCATTCTGTGGGTAAAATCCAGTCAGATATTGCCCATGTTAATATCAGTTTGCATTCTATTCCAAAGCAGTGGGTAAATGGGTGAACAAAAGGGGATGTCTTGGGTTTCATGCACTGGGTGTAAAAACTTCACTGTTTCATCTCACTTGATCAGTTTTCAGTGATGAAATTGCTGGACCTTCTTTTATCTCTGACGCAAATGCATTGCACTGTGGTGTCACAGAGGAATCTTTTGTAGCATCTCACTTCCTCAGTGTTCATCTTCAAGATCTAGCAGCATGCCAGACAAGACATTATTTTCTCCTGTATCATAAAACCTTGGTGGCTTCAGATCCCAGAGGTGGTTCCATTTAGGAGCTGTGTCTCTATGCCAGTTCTAGTAAGTTAAGACGTACTTATTGTCATANCCGCCTCCGCGCCCCGCCTCCGCGCCCCGCCTCCGCGCCCCGCCTCCGCGCCCCGCCTCCGCGCCCCGCCTCCGCGCCCCGCCTCCGCGCCCCGCCTCCGCGCCCCGCCTCCGCGCCCCGCCTCCGCGCCCCGCCTCCGCGCCCCGCCTCCGCGCCCCGCCTCCGCGCCCCGCCTCCGCGCCCCGCCTCCGCGCCCCGCCTCCGCGCCCCGCCTCCGCGCCCCGCCTCCGCGCCCCGCCTCCGCGCCCCGCCTCCGCGCCCCGCCTCCGCGCCCCGCCTCCGCGCCCCGCCTCCGCGCCCCGCCTCCGCGCCCCGCCTCCGCGCCCCGCCTCCGCGCCCCGCCTCCGCGCCCCGCCTCCGCGCCCCGCCTCCGCGCCCCGCCTCCGCGCCCCGCCTCCGCGCCCCGCCTCCGCGCCCCGCCTCCGCGCCCCGCCTCCGCGCCCCGCCTCCGCGCCCCGCCTCCGCGCCCCGCCTCCGCGCCCCGCCGCCTCTCCGCCCCGCCTCCGCACCGTCCCGTCTCCTCTCCGCACCGTCTCCGCAGACGTTGCCAACGGCCGCTGCGTTCCCAGCGTGCTTAGCGTTGCGTTTCGCCGGGCCTCCGGCAGAGGGGGCGCTTGCCGCAATCTGCTGTCCGCGCCCTGGACATGGACGCAGGTGCGGGATGCTGTGGGGCCAAGACGGGGCCGGTGCGGGGCTGGTGAGGAGTCGCGTGGGGCCGGTATCGTAGCCGCTGTCGGAGCTTCCCAGGCCCCCGGAGCGCCGGGTCTGACGGGACCGCGCAGGTCGAGAGCTTGCGGCTCGGGAGAGGCCGCCGCACGGGCTCTGGGGCTCCTCTGAGCCCGTAGCCCTGAGAAGGCCTCTCTCGTACTTGCCCGGCCCGGCCCCCACTGTGTGGTTCGCTGCCGCCGGCCGTGGCCCTCGCCCACCCCAAGGCCGCTTTAGTTCCGGGTAACACATCGAACGCGATTACTTTCAAATCTGTTGTGTGGATCCAATTCTTACTGTTTTTTTCTTAAATCAGATGATACAGGAAATCGACTTCGATTCCAGCTGGAGTTGGAGTTTGTTCAATGTCTGGCAAATCCAAATTACCTCAACTGTGAGTACTTAATGTAAATACTAGGACGCTGAGGAGTTAATATAGTTTAATGATGTTTATTGTTACTGGTAATGTTAAATACAGAGAGAGGGCTAAACAAAGCATTTTTCACAGCATAAGGGTAGTCTGTTAATAATTTAACAGGTGGATTATTATTTTTTGAAATGCAAAGTCTTTTGTTTGTTGGAATGCAAAAAAAAAGCATTTATTTGATGGAGGAAAAAAATAACAAGTTCAAGTCTGTTATTAAACAGTAATGTCAAGTTAACAGCATTCCTTTATCTGAAACCCGAATTTTACCAATGTGAATAGTTTCAGGTACTATACATAACTCTCTGCTAATTTTGATGCTACAGTCAAAAAGTTATTGTTTCAAAAAGTTGTTCCATTCAATGAAAGATACAAACTGTGAGGAAGATGATACTAATCTATTATTTTGTTCATATAAAAATCTTGGTTTTCCCTGTGCTTCTTTTATTTGCCAAATATAAATTACTGAAATTTGATTGTAATAAGAAGGTTTTGACTTTGTGAATTTGTTCAAGTGTGCAGATTTTTTTTCACTCATCTGTAACTGACATTATTCCTTATTTGTCATTTTATTTCAGTTCTTGCACAAAGAGGCTACTTCAAAGATAAAGCTTTTGTAAATTATCTTAAATATTTACTTTATTGGAAAGAACCTGAATATGCAAAATACCTGAAGTAAGTGCTAATTTCCCTTAGGTTTCTGCACTTTAATAGTTTGGCATTGACCTAATTTTACATACTGTACAGTAGCATGTCAGAGTTTCATTTCTGCCTGTAAAGTTACTTTTGTCTTCCCTGCAACATAGATTATGCAATATTATGGTTATATGCAATGTAGATTTTCCTGTTTCCAATAGTCCATATGTAGCAGGAACGAGCAAAATTGTAAAAATTTCATGAGTTTTGCATAGAATCATCCTTTAAAGCCTTAATCTGCACTTCCAATTGATTTAAAATCAAACTATTGAACGTTAGGGTACAAAAGTAAGTGCATTTTAAGATTAATTTTGCATTATTGATGCTTACATGAGACAAAAGGTGATTTTGCGTTCTTGCAAGCGTGAAAATTCCTTCAGTTTTTGGGAAAATGGTTTTAGTCATCTCCTTTAAGTGGGCTCTGGAAACAGGCATTGTAATTGCTATGGATTTGGTCTATCAAACCAAGAACATTGGGATAGCTGCTCTAAGCAAGAAGGAATGTGCATTTATAAATGGAACTGGACTCGTTTCCTGGCCTGATGCTGCAGTTACCAAGTCACAGTGTGCAGGCTGAAGTGGTTTCACACTTGCGAAAAGCACATACAAGTCAAAACTAAAGTAATAACCTACGGAAGTATTGGAGACTAGATGTAGTGTCCCTTGTAAAAACCTGTGTTAAAGTCTGTTTATTTTTAATCCAGGTATCCTCAATGTTTGCATATGCTAGAGCTGCTCCAGTATGAACATTTCCGCAAAGAACTGGTCAATGCTCAGTGTGCCAAATTTATTGATGAGCAACAGATCCTCCACTGGCAGCACTATTCCCGCAAAAGGATGCGCCTTCAGCAGGCACTGGCCGAGCAGCAGCAACAAAACACCACCTCTGTAAAATGAAAAGCACGTGGAGTAGTGATAATAAGGTGTACTTTGTGTTAGTGAAGTATTTACAGGAGAGGAATGAACCCTTGTTTTAAGTTTGGCTCTGGAAGTGTGTCCCTTTTATTTGAATTGATCAAGTGACTTGGGATGTTTTTGTTTCATCATCTCTTTTAAAGACTAATAAACACTTGCAATTGATTTTATACCATGAACAGTTCTGTAAGAGCTTTACTACAATTGTTATTGATTCCTCTTGATTTTGAAAACAAAACCTACCTTTGTTACTTTGTTACTTACTAAGTATCTACAAAAAAGTGTAGCTCTGAAGGCTGTTTCTAGAAAGATTTTTCCCTGAAGAATAATGATGTCTTAAAGCGTCACTGAGAACTCCCTGCGACTTACGGCTCTGGGACAAGCAAAGGTGAAGTGATGACAGACTAAGTTGAAATGGTGCAGTTTTTCCTTGAAACCAAGCTGAGCTATTACTTGTCATTTCTGTTTCCCTGGCAGTCATTGCTGATGGGCGTTTTGCAGACTTTTCTTTATAGCATGTAGTATGGATAGAAATTAAGTGTTCAAGGTGAGGACTGGGGAGTGGAGCAGAGTCAGGTGCTGATAAACTTTGCAGATAGAGAGGGAAACAAGCTGTAGCTGTCTCTGTTCCATTAAACTCGGCTTCCCTGAATCTTAGCCTCTGCCTGTCCAGTGCTAGCTGCTCTGAAGTCTCTTTACACTCCATGTAATGAGAACAGTGTATGTGGGGAAATACGTCCATTGCCTGGAGTATTGGAGAAGCGCTTGCCATTTATTCCTTTATAGTTTTTATTGTAACAACATAGCTCTTGGCAGCAGCCAGGGTTTTAATTTTCATATTTTTAGACTGTATTTCTGGTGCATTCATGTTGTATTTCCTGCCCTTGTAAGAGCACGTACTCCCAGCTGTTAACCACTAACGTGATCAGTGACACTACAGCTGTCAGCCACCACCTTACCACACTTGGACTGAACAGATAAGCCATTAAACATCTTTGGCATTGAAAATTTATCTTAACAGTTTTCATAATTATGTGGTTAGGCTTAGAAAAGAGGTTTTTATGTTTCTCTACTTCCTCCTTACTCACTGTGAGTGTAACTTAGTTACTCTTCAGTAAGTGCAGGCTAATCTCTGTTTCTAACATGAGCTCCGCTCCTTTGAAAAGAGGTTGTTCACAAACTCAAGTTTATTTAGACATGAAAGGAAAGATACAGTTTGTTGTAAGATTTTAGTGTAGGGTTTGGACCCAGAATTTAATGACATTTATCTTGACTAGTCCAAAGTAATTAATCATTACAGTTTTAATAAAGGTCAGTGATTCCTTGAAAGGACACTGCAGTAATTGAGATTACCATCTTCGTCAATGATTGACTAGTGCGGGCTTTAGTCTTCGGTAAACAACATACGCACAAGCTCTGCTTTAAAACATTCTTCTTCGACCAGCTTCTGAGGCTGAAAGGAAAAGTTCACATGTTTTAGGGGCAATTAAAAAACCTGTTCTAGCCAGGAGCCATCTGTACACACTGACATTAGCCACATCCAGCAACTGTTGTCCGAGGAGTGAGGTAGTGAGGGTGGAGCAAGCAAGGTAATAAATAACAACTGAAACATTCCTGAGAGTTTTCTAGCCTTGAAAGAGGCATTTCTAAGAAAGTAACTGCTAATTTAACTAACATGTACAAGTTACAACTTGAGCCACAGTCTGAGTGGAGCATACTGCTCATAACTTGTTTCCCTCCCATAGTTCAGCATTTGGATTTTTCAAAAGTTGAGGAGCTGCAAATCAGGAACATTAACAATATGTATCTAAGAAGTTTCTCAACCCCTCAAGCATTATGAGCCAAGAGTACATATTCCCTTTACTGCATGTTTATAGACATTACACAATAAGCAGAATGGTTCTCTCTTGAGGAACTGTTTGAGTGAGGAACAGGGAGCAGAAGAGCTGTGCAGAATGCTCTGGTCTCCTTGAACAAGAGAGGGTTCTCAGAGAATACACAACTAACTCATTTACAGCCCTGAACTCCTGCCAGATCCCCATCTCAATGCCTGTAGATCCAGAACATACAACAAATCACTTACTGTTCCGTATTTCAGTAGTGTAGGCACTCCTGTTAGTTTCAGATTCCTCCTGAATTCATTGTTGGGATCCTTCCAGCTTTTCAGAAAGAAAGAAATTAAACAGAGCTTGTAAAGGGGCATTTTTAAGTTAAAATAGCTTGAAAATTATTCAAAGGGCTTTACTTCACACCTTCCCAACGCCCTTCTCAAACAAGCATGCCGATAGGTCATGTCAGAGATGGTGAAGACCTCAAAAAATGATTGATTCCTTACAGAGAAGCACAGCTCAGTTTTTTCAACAGGTCAACCACCAGTCCACCAACAGAGCAAAGTTATCCCATTTGTCAGCATTCAAAGTTACTTACTAGGCTCTATCTCCTACTAGACAGTAGATGAAAACTGACTCATCAGGCAGGTTATGAAGTTCGTTCCTCACAACTGGCTCGGCTAGAAAATAATTTTTAAAATCTGTTAGTGCTTAATATTTGTGCTACAGAATCCCATGGATTTACTCGGACCAGCAAGGCTGCTGATTAATGTTATGTCTGCTTTAGTTAGAAATCTGTATTTCATTTCACCTGGCTATCCACAAGTTTTTCAGAGTTTATAACATGCTCGAACGTTGACTGGACTTGCGTTCCAGCAAAGGCCAATGTCTTCCCTAACACGGAAGAAAAACATTCGTTCTGTCCTGTGCTGGGTGTGGCAGCCCAGCACGGCGCCCACCTGCAGGGTAAAGGTTCCATAATGCACCTCTCCACTCGTGCTCAGACACGTACGACCCAGACAGTTCAGTGCGATGATTTCTGAGAACTGCCTTCACCTGCTGCTGCCGGACACTGTCGGAAAGGATACGCGCAGCATAGGTGAAATTGACTGTAGGACGCACGTCTGTTTGTTCGCTGGGCCGTGTACCAGGCTTCGCTAACAGCCCATGCCGTTCGATGTGGGTAACGAAAAGGGCAGCGCGGCAGCTGCGGGTCACAGCCCGCACAGCTCGTTCAGTTCACCAGGGGAAACTGCGCCTGGAGCTTGGGACCGGCACTGGCACTGGGACTGGGGCTGCTGTGCCCCTCCGGCATGTTCCAGAAAGGCACCCTCCGGAAAGGGTCTCTCCCACTTCCCCAGATACCAACACGGCCCATACCGCAGGGAGGGCATTCCCCCCACGGGCCTCACCCGTCACGCAGTCAGGACACCAGCTCCTGCCCTCGGCGTCCTTATCGCCGCAGAAGAGCGCGAAGATGGGTCGGCCGTGGTAGCTCTGCGCTGTCTGCACGAACTCGGGGTACCCGCGGACCTGCATCTCCTCCCAGCCCATGGCGGCAGCGGCGGAGTCGCTACCCGGCCCAGCCTGCGCGGCCGCCGTAGCTCCACGCCCTCCCGGCGGCCCCCGCGGCGGCGGCAGTCGCAGCGGGACAGGGTTCGAACGGCGCCCGGGCTGCCCTTCCTTCCTCTCGCCTCTCTCCCTTGCGGCAGCACCCAGGGCCCGCTGCTGCCGGTACCGTCCAGGACGCCGTGAGGGCGCGGGGCGGGAGCAGCGGCCGCAGAGGCCGCCCCGAATTCCTTTCCGCCGCTCCTCGGGCTGGTTCTCCCTCTGTTACTCACATCATAGCCGGGCTTGCTTCTGCAAGTCTGAAATAACGGTTTATTATTCTCGCATTCACAGCTGTGATCACAAGCGAGGGACAACAGTGGGGTTTGCTCTCAAGCCAGTACGATGGGGCCGAGCAAGACAGCGGTACCTGATGATGCGTTTGCATTCAGTACCCAGCGATACAGGAATGAAGCTAAGGCTTTACAAGCACAGGTACCATCTGCCTTCTGCATCGATGCTGTATTGGTTTCCTTTGTGATTGTAACAAAAAGATGATTCTGACCCACTTTGTGAGACAGCCTAGCAGGAACTGTCATGCTAGCTTTCCTCATGCTGTCACACATAATTTTGACACTGTCCTTTTGTAAGGCTAGAGATCAAAAACTATATCTGTAATTATTCTTAATTGTCTATTGTGGTTCAGTCCCTGTGGACAGCTGAGCATGCAGCTACTTGCTCACTCCTTGCTGGGATGGGGAAGAGAACTGGAAGGCAAAAAGTATGAAAAGTTATGGGTTGTGATAAAGGCACTTTAACGGGGAGAGCAACTGCTTTCCTGTTTTTGTCCACAAACAAAGCAAAATAATAGGAATTCATTCTCTACATCCCATCAGCAGGCAGGTGTTCAGCCATTTCCATGACTTCAGCACATGTTAACAGTGACTTAGGAAGACAAATGTCACCAGTGTCCCCTTTCTACTTCTTCCCTGCAGCTTTTACTGCTGAGCATGATGTCACAGGGTGTGGAATATCTGTTTTGTCACATGGGGTCAGCCATCCAGTTGTTTCCTCTTAGTTTGTTGCCCACCCCCAGGCTACTCACTGGTGAGCAGGTGTGTAGCAGAAAAGGCCTTCACCTGCGTGAGCACTTCTTAGCAAGAATGTAAACATTGGTGTGCTGTTAGCACTGTGTTCAGGACAAATCCTAAACAGTGCCATCATGACAGAGTTGCATCACCTGTGTATAGTGTTCTGTATAACATCAGGGTTTTTTTGCACTTTGAACAGCTCCAGTTTAATAGAAATGTTCCTGCAGTTCCAGAGAACTTGGCTCTCAGATTCTCTCACCCTCGTCCAATTATAATAGAAAAACTGAAGGCATCCAGTGATCAGAGAAATCTAGTTGGAACTGAGGACCCCAGCCTGAGAAGCTCTGGGATATTCTCAGTGGTGTCTGAAGAGAGACTGAAATTAGCTGTTCAGCTGGCAAAAAGGGACATCAAACAAAGACGTCTCGAAGAACAAGTGAAACAGCAGCTGTTTGGAGATGTGGTCAGTAAACCATGGTGGACCCAGAAATCACAACAGCAGAAGACTGAAGTATTTGTAAGTCAAGAAAATAAAAATGCCCTGAAGTCTCAGGCTTGCTTGACATGTCAGCAGAGGCTTGACCAGCCTTCCCAGGAGGAGTCTGCCAGCTCTGATGCAAACATTTGTCTCTGCATAGTTAAGGAGGGAAAGCCAACACCAGCTGTTTTGGACTCTCCACCCACCCATGACACAGGACCAGACCCCAAGCCAAATTTAAATAAAAAAGAACATAAAAATATGCAGGAAGTCCAGCGTCTGCAAAAAGAATTGAGGAGCTATGTCCAGAAAATTGAAGAAATTATTAAAAAAGGTGTAAGACTGAACAGTAATTATGTTATATAAATGTACACTAATTTGTTGGGTTTTTTCCCCCATTTTTCGGGTTGGTTTGGAATTTGTATTTATGTCTGGATTTCTGAAATTCATCTATTTTTTTGAAAAGGAAATAAAAGGTAGAATAGCTAGCCAGCTTAAGCAATTGGTTCTTTTGTAATAACTAGCAGGAGGTTTAACCATTCCGAATTTTGAGTGCTTTATATGCAACTTTGTCATAAAACTAAGGGGTCATGGGATTTTTTAAATAACTAATGAGCTATATTGTATGAGACTGTTTAGTCAAATTCTAAATAGAAACAGAATGTGTGAAATTTATAATAACTTTCATTACTGTTAAAGGAACAGTATGAGGAAATACGTGGTTTGGTTCTGCATGGAAGAGGCTTATTACTAAGTTATGTCTATTGTCATGGCTTAATTGGGATTTTCACGGGTTAAATTAAGATATAAAACTTGATATTCTATGCTATTTAGGGACAGATAGAGAACTTCTAGATCCTGAAAACAAGCAGCGACTTTGCCTTAGGAGACAGCAACAAGCTGCACGGTCAGCTCGGATGCTGTATGTGCTCCAGCAACAGGTAGGAACCATCATTTTAAACTGGGATGCGTAGTAGCTTAGTTTGTTGTGATAAATTTGACAGACACTAACTGAAACAAGAGAAATTCAATCAGGTTATCTCTGAACTTCCATAGTTTAGATCTAAATGGTGTGACTTATTTCCCTCATGGCGGGACAGAGAGGTGAGCATCACTGTTGGAAAATCTGGACTTTCACTCAGATGCTACAGTGAAAATCTATTGTTCATTTATAGATATGGAATTAATTCTGACTGACTTGCTCCTCTCCGCCTGCTTTCTTCATAAACAGGTAAAAGAAATTCAGGATGATATAGAGAAACTGAGTCCTCATACAATCAAACATACTAAAAAGGTAAGTTGTAATTATCCTTCAGGCTGTAAGTGACTTATTGACAGAGTTTTCTAGATAACTGGGTTTGATTGTATTCATAGAAACTATAGTTATTAAAGCATTTATTTATTTTTCATTTTTCCAGTCTCGAGCAGTATCCAGGTTGGCAGCAGCACACAGAGGAGCTGTACGAACCTTGCAGGCATTTGCCAATCAGTTTGCAGATCAAACAGATGAGCAGATTCCTGCCCACTACAAGGAACTGGGCAGTCTCGTTCGACAATTGTCTCTATGCTCCGCCAGAGTAGAAGGAGATTCTTCCATTTCTGATGTTATCATAGATATTTTGCTGCAAGTTGAGGTAGGAAAAAAATATTTGTTTTTGCTAAGGCAGGAAAGATGTAGTGAAATATATGAGACTGTGTTCATGAAATGGCAGAATATACAACTGATTTTGGTTTTATTTTTTTAAAGGCCATATTTTCTAATGTAAAAATGTACTTCCAATGTTCCTAAGTAATGGTCTAAAAGAGAGGTGCATCCTAAACACAGAAGCTACCTGCTGCTGGTCTTATTGATGCTGTTCCTATCATTCTTGGTTGTTCTGGTAGAATGAGGACTGGTAGTAATAGTGGTAGCAAAGCATCAGTTTCTAATTCATTTGTCATTTTCAGGACCGAGAGAATTTTATAAACTGGTGTGCATTATGTGTTTATGACTTTGGATTATTATTTGCTTTGGATTTATTACTTTGCTTTAGTCATCAGCATCAGGGATGAGCACCTCATATGGTGATGGGTGCAGAATTGTCCAGGCAGAAGATAAAGTTGTGGATACAAGAGTTACTTAGCTCTGTGCCCTTCAAATTCTTTTTTAGTGATATCTGATGGATTATCCATGTTAGTGTCATTGAAAAGTTCTGATCATGTTATCATAGAAAAGTTCTGATTCATGTTGCCTGCTGTGTAAAAAAAAAAAAGTGATACCAGAGCCATAACATACTTTCCTTAAAATACTGTTAAAACTGTAAGAGCCGTGGTTTTAATTTTACTGTTATGAACTGCTTATGAGAATAGTAACAGTGCTAATTGCCTGGGAACAGGAAAGGAGGTAGTTGTTTAAGTTTGAACATAGCATTGGAAGAAGTGTCTGTGCTACCATAACTATGTGATCATGGGGGTTTTGTTGGTCTGTAGCCCTTGTGTTCAATTTTTTTGAACCTTCTGTAAGCAAATGGTTTGCTGGAGTCAGTTGTAAATACAAAAATGTAAGCCTTTTCAGTAAGATTTAAGTTAATTATATGAAAAAGCTTCTACATGAACAAGCTATCAGGAATAATCACTGTCAGAAAAAGAAAACCAAAACAAAACCAGACCAAAAAAGCTCCAAGTGCTTAGAATCTCTTGAATTTGCTTTTCATTAAATCGGATTTACTGAGAGAGTAATTAAATATTGAGAGAGTAATTAAATATATTAAATATTTGGTGCAGGATCTGAATTCACTGCTGGAAAACAAGCAAACACCAAAAACAGTGAAGAAATGCATTTCACCTTCTCAGGCCAAATCTCCAAGAAACACTGGGACATTTCCATCCAGAAAGCACCTTCTGTCTCCAAAAGGAGAAAACAAACCTCTCACCTTAAAGGGACAGCTTGGACGAGAGTCTAAAAAACCATGTGCCAGGAGTCTCTTGACTGGTTTGTATTCTGAATTACTAAACACATTTTTATCACCTAACTTGCTGTGTGCAGTTCCATTTTTTAGTATGGTGGTGTTGGTCAGAAGTTGGTCAGATGTTAGCAAATCAGTCATAACAAAAACCAGGCTGTCGTTGTTTAACTGTTTACACTGAAAAGTTGTTCTGTAGTCTTGGCTCAGAATTCCCTTGGATGGTACAGTTTCTCTACTTCTGGGACCAGTGGCTGTTTATCCTGGCCAGTTCATTACTGTTAATGTCTTTTGCACAACAGTCACAATTTTGTACCTAGAGGCACATTAACTGATGGTTAAGCTGAAGACTTGGGGCTTTTCACCACTATCTTGCCATGCAACTGTTTGGAGTTGGCTTTCTATATTGTTCTTTTACTTTGTATACAAAAGAAAAGGAGCTTTATTCTTTCTCAAGGTGTTGTGAGGTAAATTTACGTGAAGTATTTCGGCAGCTCATGAAAGCCACTGTAAGTTCTTACATCATTATATAATCTGTATTAACTGTTTTTCTTACTTGTGGTGATTTTCTCATACCTCAGGCTAGTTTTTACTAGAACAGTAAGTATTCCCTACTACCCCCAGGTAGCAAGAATTCCATAGGCCAAATTCATCTCTGGCAGTCCAGGGAGACTGTATATAAACATCTAATGACTTCCATGTGTCTTGCTGCCTAAAAGGGGATGTTTTGTTATCACTGGAGTTCATATGGCAATTGCTACCAAAAGGCTTTCCCATGAATTGCATATATATGTATATTTTCAAATATCTCTCTATATATAATCATGTGTATGCACATAAACCTCAAACCTTCCTGTTCATCAAAACAATGTAAGAAAGACAATTTCTTTAATACTTGTCAGGAAATACAAGGCTAGAATTTTTTTTTTGTCTTTGTTTTATGTAAAATTATGGTAAAGCTTAGAAGTTCATGATTAGGTATGCCTAGTATAACAGAGGTATCAAATGTAGAAACAAAGACAATTCTTGCCCCTTTCAACTTACAATTTAGAGTTTATGTGTTGTTTTTGGAATAGATAAATACTGATGTGTTGCAAATATTTCAGCAGTTCAACAGGCAAACAGTTGTGCTCATATATTACACAATAAATACCAAGAAGAAAGTGGCCCACCTACTCCAGAGAGAAATGCCACTTTGCAAGGAAGCACAGTTGCACTGGTGAGCACTACAGCTGTAAAAAAAGAGTCTGTCCTTGAAAGTGGTGCTTTGAAGAAGAAAGATATGTTATTGCCTGCAAAACCACAGGTATGGAAGTGATAAATCATTTATACTGTCTCCTACTTGTGCTCTGGGATTTGTTATATAATATAAGACACTGTCAAAGCTTTGCACTTGCTCACAATATAGCTATTCTGAGAAAGGAGACATAGGGAGATAAACCCTGTCTGTTATTTCTAGTGGTTATGAGTATTTTAGCAAATGTTTTTTGAAAACAGTGTTTACTGTTCCTTGGAAATACACTATACAAGTAGAAACAACAACAGAATTAGTAAGGAAAATGCTCGCTGAAACTAGTTTAATGTTTGAAATTAACATGTTTTTTCAATTTGAAATTAAAGCTGAAGTATTTTCCTCCTATGGTCATCCTCTGTCGCAAAAAATGCACTCAGCACTAATGTGCTAATGTTAGTACAAAAATATAAGTTACTCAGGCTTACTTAATTGATACAGAAATTATAAAACTTCACTATACAAGTTTTGGTTTCTGGTAAGTCCTTGCAAACAGAAAGAAGCTCCACAGTACAAACAAAACAGTTCTTAAAAGACTAGGACTAGATTTTGCAAATAAGTGTATTTTTCTTTTATTCCTTCCTCAGAGTATCATTTTAACTAGGAAAATCAAATCTGACACAGTAACATAGATGTATGCTTTTGTAACTTTTACTGCTTCCTATCCCCGTGAATCAGTGAGGATTGTGGCCAGGAAGGTTAAGCATTTCAATAATTCATATTGAGGGGACAAGTCTAAGTGACCTTGTAACAAATATAAGTGTGGGAATATTATAGTTTTGTGGCTGAATACAATGTTACCTTGGAAACTTATTTGAATTTATTAGTAGTTAACATAGAGTCTAATTCTGAAAAATCAGATATAAGGTTTTTCTCCATGAACAGCAATACTAGAAAAGTTGGAACTGCTTGCAAAAATAATAGTTGCAGGATTAAGCATATGTTCTGTTCAGGCACAGCTGTACTTCCCTTTAAAGCACTTGTAAAACCTTCACAAATGTCAACTGCAGCAAAGCTAGCAGGCATGATTTCAAGACAAAGTCTGAAGCAGAATGCAAAAGACTTTAAAAATTCCACAACTAGAATACGTGTTTTCAATGTGATCATGTTAATTTTAAGGGAATGCTGAAATCTTTAAAATCAAGACGGATACACCCTCCAGGAAAGCGTGCCCGATTTCGAGAGCCAACTATAGCTTTCCAACTAAAAGAGAAAAAACGACCTGTTAAGGAGAGCAAAATGCCCTGCGTGCCTTCAAAGCCTTCACCTCAGTCTGTTTCACCTAAGCGGTATGTTTGCAGTCCCCTGGCAGCCATCTTTACCCTGCTTCCCAGTGGAAATGCTTCTGGATCTGTGCTAATAACTAGGATAGAGTTGACCTGGCTTCAGTCCAGGGTGGCCAGTGGTGCAGCACAACTTACTGCCAGATAGCTGCTCTGCTTTCCCGTTTGGCCCGGAGCAGTCTCGTTCCCTAAAGCCTGGGAAGAGCCAGAGCTTTAGTAGTTTACCTGAGTTACTGCCTGGGAGTCAAGGCCAAACTGTGCAAGGCAGGGCAGTGACAAAACACAGGGGGTGGAGTGAGTATTCCCAGCGTTGCTCTAAGAAGGTAAAATACTATCTCCCTGTTCCAGAAGGACAAGATACATATATTTGTCCCAGACAATAATAAAGTGCAGGTTTGTTTACTTTAAACCCTATTCAACATCCTGTTAGACAGGGGTCTCCAAATTTAGGTTGATTTGAGACTGGTGTTTGTGGCATTTAAAGCAGGAGATCCAAGTGCTGGATCTGCATTAGGCAGTGTGCATGGTAAGATGAGGAGCTCATTTCTCTGGACAGTATTTGTGGATAGCCATGTAGTTCCCAATTGCCAACAGCGGAAACATGATTCAAGATCCCTCATTCTCAACAGAATTTTCTGGCTTATATGGTCTTATAGTCTGTTAATTTTTTCTCTAAAGTTTCTTGTAACTCTTCCAAACTAATACTGGAAATCACACTGCTTCCTTCTTCGGCTGTTAGAATGTACATTTTGTAACTCTCTATCCTACTGTGCTATTTTTGAAGACTAGCAAGGCTTGAAGCAAAAAATTCTAGAGGAGTGAAGGTTCTAACTGACCTTTGCTGAGGAGAAATGGAAAAAAATAGGAAAGTTAAAATAATGACTTACTTTGAAAAATCTCGTAAGGGGTGTCAGATCTGATACAAGCTTCTCCCCACTCCCAAAAGTCTCCCTAAAAATACATTTATGTAGTTTGGTGTTTTAAATTAATGTTGTCATACCAGGTTTCAGAACAACATTGTCCTTTCTTCTTCTTGGTGCAGGTCACAAACTTTTTCTCCAGCCCAGTGTGCAGACAAATCTGGGAAGGAGGTACAGGAGTGGTCAGAGCCTCCGTTAGAGAGGACACAGGTAGTACAGGCAAGCTCAGGCCACTGGGTGAATGGTGCCTTGAGAGCTGTCAAACATTTACAAAGGGGCAACAGTTTCTTTTCAACTTTGTCTTTTGCTTTTGTTTTGGTTTGGATTTTTTTCTTTCTTTATTGGCTTTGTGTCTTTTTGTTTCCGGTGGCATTTGTTTTTGGGGTTTGTTTTTTTAAGCAGCAGGTTGCAACAAATACAGATATTCCAAGTGAAAAGCTATTGGATGATCTTTTGGAAGATACTGCTCAGGAACTGTGGAGCATGGATCAGCATGAGAGACTCCAGACTGAGGCCCTGCTTGTGGCTGACACTCATAGCCTGGAGTCAATGTTGCAAAGAATGGAAGAAATTGAAGTAAGATTTTCTGTCTTGGTTATTCTCATTAGTGCCAATTTCTTATTTGCTGTCCATAAAATATAATAAATTATGATATTCTTAAATGAAGCAAGGTCTGACTGGATCAGTGTCTGAGATCAAAGACCTGGGTGGGGTTTGTGCTTCCAGAAAACACAGTGTAAGAACAGAAGCAGAGTGTTTGATGAATCTGGTGCTGTAAAGTTGGCAGACCTGAGTTTGCATCCCATCTCAAGACTTTGTGGCTTAAATCATTGTATACAAATGGGAGAATCAATATGGTGATTATGTTGATTGTCTAGCAGATTGGAAAGTCTTTGAATATTAATTTGAATTTTTCCCTTTTTTTTAAGCTATAGAATCTCAGTATTCTAGTAGCATGACTATCTAGAGGAAATATACTCTGTCAATCCAGAGTATTTCACAGGGCAACATGGAGAAGTCAGACAAATACATGGTTATCTGTGCCTTTGTTTATTCATCTTTCTATACAAATATTCATAAGGTTATTGTTTACTTGACTTGAGCTTTCTCATATATTGCTTTCTTAAAAAATTTTCTTCAATCAGTTTTTTCTTAGTTTCTGGTTTGAGTTCCATTTTGACCTTCCTGTTCTCTGAAATTTATTGTGACTTAGAACTACTCAGATTAGTGCCATTTACTTGTAGAGATCTGTTCATCAGTTGGAAGTGTGAAGCTGACATCCTACAGTGTCCTTGTTCCTGAGGTACTGGAGCACCCATTTGGATTCACTGTTGGTGAGGCAGGAGCAGCTTGAGGGCCCTTCAGTTGTTTGGCTAAGGGCTATTGGTCTGAAATCTGAGGAGTTCCCATAGGACTGGCAGTTAGTTTTGTATTCGAGTGTGGCATTTTGAATAAGAGAAATGTCTGTGTTTTCAGTCCCCCAACCCTTTTCTGTGTTTTGTTACCAGCCAAAATAACCCTGCTTTGCCCAAGGAGGATGCTGAATTGCTTTCCTATTGAGTCATAATCAGTCTAGCTGAGCTGCCAGGTACATGGGTGATTGACTGATGTTGTGTGTTCCACTGCAGATGTACCAGGAGGCTGTCCGCAGGAGAGTCACCCAGATTGTGTACAGTGACTCCCAGTTTTGGGCCCAGGAAGACAAAATGGGTAATTGTCTTTTTTAATACAGATTGGTTTCCCTGTAATCTGTAGGTTTAAATTCAGGTGTTTTGAAATCGAGGTCATTGGATTATGTGTGATCAAATAGCACCACTCAGACACATTTTTTACCATAGGTGCTTCTTTCAGAGGACAGTTTCTAAGATGTAGTTCTAAAATCAATACTTTATCAGCATTTCTTTTCTTTATCCTGTGGTTTGATTGAGTAGCACAGTGAAGCTGCATTGATTTTCCAAGGTATCGGATCACACACAACTTTACTGAAACCATGTTGTTTAACACAAGTTGGAAAATCTCACAGTAAGATGGTCAAGATTTACCCCAAATCTATGCATTCTTTTTCCATATCTTGGATTTACTGCTGAGTTCAATAGACTGCTATTTTTACAGTGGTATTTTCTATCTCTCTGCTGGAATTACCCACTGGCAGCACAAATGATTTATACTAAAGGTAGCATTTCTAAATTACTAATCTTTAATACATTGAGCTAAATTTGTTTTTTCTTACTTTGAATGCTTTACTTACCTGAAGGACTTCCCCTTAAAAGAAACAAAAGTCTTTGTGAGGACTTAACCTGCCGATGTAATTTTTCCTCTTTCAAACAAACAATTTAAAATAGTATTTTCTTCCTTCTAGAACAACAAATGGCATCAACAGCTAAAAATCTTACATCTCTTCATCCAGTTCAGATAACCAAATTAACTGGACACACAGAGCTAGAAACAGACATTTTATTTGAAAAACCTTTTGACAGCACGTAAGTGGAATATTTAGCCCTACACTTCTAAACTATGGTGCATAAGATCTGTGCACCAGATCTTCAAAAAGAGACTTAAAAATTTAGTTCTGCCTTGATGATTATTTTATATTTCCAGTGATATAGATGAAAACAAAGAAGCAGAGGAGATATTGCAGACTGGAAATGACATTGTGCAGCCCTTGCCTCTGAATTCTCTACAGAAAGCATATTCTGTGTCTCTCTCTGTGCCAAGTGATGTGCTCCAGAGCATCTTGGATTATAACAGCAGATACAAGCATCATTTAAAGCTTATTTCCCATGAGGTGGTGGGCAGTTTCGATCCGTGGCAGATTGCTGAGAGGTATATGAACTATCTTTGTGGTTTGGAAATGAATGTATCAGCTGTTGACAGGTATTTCTGTTCTTACTCAGAAGATGAGGGAGGAGGGGCCATTTCAATTCCAACCTGAAAGCCAGAAGCAGTTGGCTCTCAGACTATTTCTCTACTGGTACTCAGTGTTCATGGATTTTGAAGGTAGTTGGATAAGACAAAAGGATATGGGAGTAGAATACCCATCACTTAGTACAAATAGAAGATGTGAAGAAACAGTAAACTACAGTCTCTCTGCTGTTCACTTCCTGGCAAAGAAAAATTGTTTCTCAGGCTGAATGTCTAGTAAGCAAGTGGGGCAAAATAAGCCAAAATACCCACCTTTGCACTGAAGCTAGAGTAAGTGTTGTGATTGCTCAGTAATAGGTTTAGCAACTAAATTACATAATTGGATATAATTTCCTTCCACTTTTCTTGAGTAATTACCTACAATTGCCTAGAAATCATTTTCAATATATATATTTCAAAACTCACCTTTGGGTCCTGCAAATTCCAACCCAAAGAAAGCATGGAAATAGAGGCTGAATATGAACTTTGCTAGCCCTGTTCTTTCAGAACTGCAGAAATACTGGCATAACATCAATTGTCACAGAGCATTGATATCAATGGCATGAATGACTGGAATTAGAAATCTGACTTTCTGAACCTTTTCCTTCTCTTTTTTTGCCCTCCCTCTCCCTTAGTCTTGCAGAGCAACTGACAGAAGAAGCCCTGTGTGATGTGGCAGCAGAGTTGCAGGATGTTTGTGAGGACTATGCAGAAGCTGTGTTCACATCGGAGTTTTTGCAGCCAATGCAGTGAATTCTTTCCCACATGCCCCATCAATGTCAGCCTCAGCCTGACAGTCTGTGAGCTTTTCTGCACTAATCTTCATCAAGGATTCATCTCAGGTTTTTATAAAACCATTATAATAATGTTTTCCTTTTCAGACTTGATGCCTAACCACCTTAGCACATGCTTAGCACATACACTGGGGTGAGTTCTTTGGGGATGTGGCAATCCAGTGAAGGATTCTCATGGAACAGCACAAATAGATGCAAACACTTGTCACTGGCTGTAGTTGCAGGCTTGCTTGGGCTCTTGCTGTCAGCTTCAGAATGGAGTTCCTGAGTATCTCTAGTAGACCATGCACAGTGAAAACGAGACCTTTCAATAGAAGCACATGGTAGAGATCTTATTTTCTTTTTCTTAAACTACTCTAAAATGTTACATTTTTATCAGCATTTAGTGATTCAGCCCACATTCCTTTCTCTTAAGTATCCAAATGAAATCAAGAGCAACAAAATAAATGAGCAATTGGCATTTCCACAACATTGAATTAACTTGTTTCAAGTAATCAAGGTGCTAGTTTGGGTTATGTCTGGAGTCAGAGCAATGAGTAATAATTACGTATGTAGTATACTAGGGAAATGCAAATTCATCCCTTAAATTAACCCAAAGAACAATATGAGTGTTTCCTTTGTCAGTATTTTTCTCCAATATTATTCAACCTATAACACATTCATTTTTAACCGTCTAAGATTATTTCCTCTAATTAGAACATATATTTTAAAAATAATTTTGTTTCTATTGAAGCCTGGTTTACTGTTTCAATCATCTTCAAATTCACATAAAATGTAATAAATGTTACTGCTGAAGTGTGACTTTGCTGATACATGATTTCTGTGATTTAAAACAGTTAATTTCTGAGTTTATAAATCAAAAATACTAAAGCAATAGTATCTCTATGTGCGTGTATATATGCATCTGAAAGTATTTTGAATATGTTTTTAATAAACAATACTTGTTTATTATCACTGAACACAGTTCTAATTTAAGATAACTTCCCTCTGAATCCATTTGGAATAGTCGGCACCCAGCATGCAAGAGAGCACCTGGCAAGATCATTACAAGAGTCAGACTATATATGCCTTGAAGTAATGTGGTCATCTGTGAAGGGAAACGTACTTTCTTGTGAGGGGTATCCTCTGACTGAGGATGCCAAAATCAACTTTTATTCTGGATGAGAACGTTGTGGCATTTGGCTGCCTTCAGAGAGTAGAAATCTGTGGAGAGTGAAGGCTTCAGATAAAATTCCCGACTTCACACTCTTCAGTCCTTCTGGAGGAACTTAACTAAGGTGCAGAAGAAAAGTTTGAGACATCTTACTTGTGTCAGCCTGATAGAAATTAAGCAATCCCAAATTTCAGTAGGCTTTAACCTCTCTTAGGAATCTGAGTTTATTTATTGCACTGACTAGTTTTTTACGTTTGGCTATTCATTTCCTACTCTGAGTCAGATGTGAGAATAGCAATGTTATGAAACTTCATGTCTGGGGATTTGGTCTTTAGTTGTTCTGCATTCTTGGTAGGGACAAACTCTTAGGGTTTCAGTTGGAGTTTAGTGCTCAGCAGGTGTCAGGATTTGGCCTTCAGTTTGGGGCAATCTGCAAAGAATTTAGTCTTCGTATTGTAATTTTGCACCTACACCAGTGCAGGCAGCTGAATCAAAGCTAGTTCCCTGTCCAGGTGTTTTCACTGGAACTTTCATCTGCCTCTGATGTTTTTAAATGTGGCTGAAATTCAACTGCAAGGTTACACTCTATAATTGTCTTTTGTCTTTTAATTGAGAAAATAAGCTTGTTCTGAATATGGAACTAAGTAGTACCAGTTAACCTAAAGATAAGGCAGCAACTGCTGCCTTCCCCCACTCCAATCCCTTGCCTTTGGTTTCCTTCTTCTGTTTCTGCAGCCAGTCTGAATAGATAGGCTGAGGGAGTAAGCAGCCAAAGAGAACTGGGTGATCTGGAAGGAGACAGAGAGCAAATAAACTTCAAAGGGGAGAAAGAGCAGAGTGGTTACTTCCGTGGTCAAGACTTCAGTCAGTGGATTTCTAACCACCTCAGGAGCACATGCTTAGCAATGATTATATCTGCAGAAGATGGCACCATGGGTGTCAGTTATTAATAAATTTGTTAAAATGCACATGCTGACTCTTTTTCTTTCTTCTTCCTCTTTTTTTTTTAACTTTCTATAGTGATTTCTGTCCCCTTTTGAGCTGGCACAGAACAAAACGTCCACAGTATTGGTGAAACATAAATAGCATTGTTCAAATGGACCCAAACTGAGATGCTCAGGGGAGATCATGCTGGGCTGTTCCATATGGACAGCTCCTGGATCTGGCTTTTCCAATGTCCTGAAATTTGTCCAAAACAGAACCAACACCATAAGATGAAGTTTGCCCAGAGAATGATGCAGTCCATAAGACAAAAGTAATGAAGTACTACATTTGTTTCCTTTATGAAACATCACTCTTTTCTTCTTCAACAGCCTGGATTAGCCTTGTGTCTGAATAGGGGGGAGTGTGGGTGCTAAAATACATGCTCTTGAGGTCTAGTGACTTTGCTTTTCTGCTTGCTGACAAAACTTGTTGGCACATTTTTGTCTCTCTCATTATTTCTCCTATGCATTACACATAGTCCCACACCCTTTTCTTATATGGTACTGGTGAATAAAAGGGCCATGGGTGCTACTGAGAGAAGATATTCTGTAATCCCTCTGTTAGTCTGAGAGGGAGCAGGGTGACATTTATCATTATTCTTTTTAATGCACTGGCCTCTTCTGACTGTCCTCACTTGTGGGTTACTGACTTGTTCTGCGTTACACGTTAACGATGGCATTTCCCTGGCTTACACTGAGGCCTGATTTTGGAATGGAGCATATGCATGGGGGGCTGTACAGCCAGTCTCTCCTTGTGCTCCTCTGCCTTACCTGGCTCAGGGTATGAGTGAAGTGAGCAGGTCCATGCAGGTCCATCATGCAGCGAGCCATCTCTGACCCTAGCTGGGTACCTGAGCTGTGGTCCTCCTGGCAAAATTCCTCCACTTTGTGGTGTTGCTCCTGAGTGCTAGGTGAGCACTTGCCCTGGCTGAGATCCCTCTGTGCCTGAGGAAGCCCATGGAAACTGAGGCTATCTGTGAAAACAGCTGCTGCACTGCAGAAGAGAAAAGCTCCACAGATGCTTCAAAAAATCCTTATGTCACGGCTTCTCCCTCTCCCCTTGGCATTCCAGTTAGGAAACATGACTAAAAATAGCCTGCAGCCTAAAGCTCCCGGAGAGCTGTGCTGATTACTTCCTTAGCATTTAATTTTTGTTCTCATGAATGTATCCAGGTTTTTTTGTTGTGTTTTTTTGGGGGTTTGTTTTGTTGGGTTTTTTTTTCCAAATACTCAGTCCCTCGTTTAACAAAAAAAAGCTGGATTTAAGATCAACCTGATACTCATCAACAATTCTTGCATTTATCACAGTCCTCCCTTCTGCTGATGTTTCCTAATATTTTGCTCTGCTATGGACTAGCAGTCAGGGTCTGGGAAGAAGGCTTCTTAGCAATGCTGTAAGCCGCTATAGCAATGTTTTAGAAAAAACAGACTGCCTTTTTCAAAATAGGTTTGGGAAACAGATAGACTTTTCCACATGAAAAAAATAGATGCCCTGTGCTTATCCCATGAAATGGAGACACACTGAAATTTTATTACTGCTTTTCTTTATGGAAAAATCAGAACAGACTCAGTAAAGCAGAGCAAATATCAGTAACATTATAGATTGTAGATTCTGGGCTACTCTTTAACAATGGGGTAAATTATGGGGGAGAGGGGCAAAAGAGGACAAAGTCCATATGGAAGGAATAAGATATCTAACCAGATATGTCTTTGGAGTTCAACCTGCCTTGAGTTCAAGATGTTTTTAGACAATGCTCTCAGGCACATAGTAGGATTGTTGGGGTGTCCCACACAGGGCTAGGAGTTGGACTCAATGATCCTGATGGGTCCCTTCCAGCACAGCATATTCTGTGATTCCATATATCTGTGATCTTTGTCTAGGATTGCTTTCTTTGGTGGCTTAGTGAAACTGTAGCACCTTTGGGAAAGCAGTCCTTGTCAAACCTTTTGAACAGGACTTATCTCCAACAGCAGAGGGAATGTGGCTCGAGGACAAACTTCACAGCATGTAGTAGCACTGTCACCCATAGCTGGGGGAAGGTGAACCATAGTTTACTTGCTGCTGGCTCTGGAGGTGGGAACTGTTGGGTGTTCTGGCTACCTATTCCACGTAAGGATCAAGCAAAACTGCTTAACTCGCCATGTTCTCAGGGGTATTTGCTGTGGCTCTTGAATGAACTGCTAAGCAATACCCCTAGCAAATCATGTAGTTATCTTTATACTTACCAAGTTGGTGTTGGCACAGAGCCTATAAGTCACTTTAGGACTTGGTTGCATTATGTTTGCTTGGGTCTTTAACAGTAGGGATTTTGGGGCAAAAATTTTGTTCACTGCTTGTTATTTGGTGGTGTTCTGACACATTGCAGTATCATATAGTCCCTCCTAAGCTGTCTGCCAGCCTCCTCCCAGCGTTTCTACAAGGAGGGCTGTGACTTAAGACGTTCCTTAAGGTGAATTTCTCCCAGTTGTTGGGGGTTCTGGAGAAGTTGGCTTCTCTGCTTTTAGAGAGATGCTGCTAGTGAGGCTCTTGAAGAGGGACGAATCAAGTCTCACCCTGTAAGTTCCCTAATTCGGCTTTCAGCAGACTCTAAGCAATTTACCTATGGTTGACTTAAGTCTCACCCTGTAAGTTCCCTAATTCGGCTTTCAGCAGACTCTAAGCAATTTACCTATGGTTGACTTAAAAGGCAGCTTTGCGGTTGTTCAGCCACTGCATTGACACGGGGCTTGGCAACACCCGGAGGAATTTTGCTGTTAAAATCCAGAGCAGCCAGTCGAAGGAGCGGCTTGCAGGGACAGCGCCGCAGCAGCAGCCGAGCCGTGGGCGCTCCAGCACCACGGGCCGGGGCAGTGCCAGTGTCAATCAGCTCTCCGGGCAGCTGAGGGAGGGAGCCGGGCACTATGCGCAGCAGCAGCAGGGCGCAGGTCTCAGCCCGGCTGGCACTCCGAGGGGGGCCAAGACGGCGAGGGAGCCCCGACCCCTCCCCGGGGGGCGTGTCGTGTGGGCTGCGGGCAAGGCGAGCTCCAGGTCCTTGCCGGTAGCAGCGAGGCGAGATTTGCCGCCGAGCCCTTCTCGGAGCGGTGGAGTGCTGCTCGCACGTCGCGGCCACTCTCTCCAGGCGGTTTATGCGTAGCCACAGCCCGGTGCTGGCCCGGCCCGGCCCCCACTCTCCGCGGAGCAGCTCATTGCGCCTTTAGCGACAGCGGCTGCGTCTTTAGCGGCTGGCTGGCTGGCTGGCTGGCTGGCGGGCGGGCGGGCGGCACCGGGCGGCGGCGGCGGCGTCTCCGGGCCGCGTCTCTCAACGCCGCAGGCAAGGGGGCGGCGCGGGGCCTCTGCTAAAAGCCGATGGGGCGCCGGAGAGCAGGGTGCCGGAGCGCCCAGTGGGCGAGTACCTAACAAGGCTGAGGACGGTTTGGCTGCGAGCGGGCAGCCCTGAAATGGCGAAAGCTCCACTCCCAGGTAAATGCTGAGCCGGAGGAGCAGTCCCGAGGGTAGAGCGAGGCCCCTGGGGAAGGATGGGGCGGCCCCAAGGGGAGTGCGGGGCCCCGGGGACACGGCGGGGATGGGGCTCTGGAGCGTTCCCCGCCCACCCGCGGCTCCGGGGCAGCCTGTCTCCTCGTCCGTCGCCTTCGGCCCCGCGGAGCGGTGAACGCAAACTCGCGTGAACGAGGCGCGGGTACATTTGTCTTCGTTGTCGTTATCGAGCGCGGCCCGCTCTGTCTTCGGCGCCCGCATCTGCCAGCGCCGTGGTCGCGGCACGGCCGTGCGGGGCTGCCGGGGCATCGCGGCCGCCCGCGCCAGACGCCGCTGCCTGGCCTCCTCCCCGACCTCCGGCGGTGCTGGTCCGGGAAGGGTCTCTCCCAGCTCCGGAGGAAGCTGGCCGCCGCCTGGTCGGGCCGGTGCTCGCTGCTGCCCACTCGAGAGGAGCTGCCCGGGAGGCAGCAGCCGCGGTAGGAGAACAATACAGGTGTTCTGTTGGGTGTAATTTGCCGAAAGCCTCCGTTGCGCCTTGCCCATTCACGTGCTGTAACTCGTGCCTCCTCCGGAGCCTGAGCAATGTGGAGGTTGGAGGTCGGTTGATTGGGACTGAAACCAGGGCTAGAGGATTAGCAGCAGCAGCGCCCTGATGTCCCGTGCCCGGCGGCAGGTGCAGCCTTAACAAGGTAGCATATGTTCTGTGTGCAGAAAGGCCAGAACAGATGAGAGTGCAGCTGCTGATGCAGAAGTGATTTTTCTTCTAGATTGCGTGCAGAATCCATTGCTGCTAAAGATGAAGGCCTAACTGCTACGACTGAATGGTCAGTATGTGACACTCGCCTGGTGTTTGGTGCCAGGTCTGGGCACAGCTGTACAGCAGCGTGGCAGTATTAAAGCTAAACCTAAAATAGTTGAGTTTTTATTTTTCAGCACTGTTTATTTCTTTTACTCCCCCAAAGTAAGCATGGATTGGTGGCAGCTCAGAGATGTAATACTCAGGAACATGAGAGCATCAATAATTTCAGAGGATGCAAATACAGAATTGAACTGAATGTTTCTCTTCCGTCTTTGGAAGATGAAGAAGTAATCAAATGGGGAAAAAGTCTCTTTTTTTTTCCTTGGGCATTAGTTTGCAATCCTTTTAGGTTTATAGGAAAATAAGGGAGCATTGCTTTTGCTTTCTGTGATACATGAGTAACACAGCCTGCATACACAGCTTGCATGTTCAAACACAGTTTTGCACAAAAATTTTAAAGCATGTTTTTTTGTCTTGTATGTGATTTCACTGACAAAGTATGTATTTTAATACAAGCTTTGTGATGTCACTGCTTATTGCAAAGAAAATTAAAAGTAGACCATTCACAAAGGAGGTCTGGAAGAAGCTATCTGGTCTAGGTGTGGGGAAAATGTAATGCTATTATAAATTGAGCCTACTGAGTTTATCAATGTGAGCTGCAATATGCACAAATATAAAAATGTTGCATCTGTTTTGCTTGTATGTACCCTACCTTGCAGCCCCTGCCAGTGCCGTAGCCTTACCTCAGATAGAAAGGAAGACTAAAATTGTAGAGAAAAGGTGTGGTTTGCTCACTGTTGAATGACAGGTGTGCTTGTAAAGGGCTTTTAGACATGGTCCACACTTAACTCATTTGAATAGCCAGATCTCACCAGTAAACTCCAGCTCTTAAGCACTTGAAGTAGTCCCTGTGCAGAAATGCTTGGGCATTTGCAAGAGTGTCGATTGTAAAACCACACAGAGACAATTGCAGATCACTACCTGACATGTCCCTGTGGGAGTTGTAGGGTATCTGCTCTTCATCTCCAACTTAATTTTTAATAGCGTGCAGTAACAAAAATGCCAGATCCTCCTCAGAAAGCCAGAATCTCTGCACTATGAAAGTAGAGACTTTCAGATGTGTTGCAGGCAGTCCACCTACAGTCATTGCAGGAAAAGGTTAGAGAATATTCATATCTTCTCTGGTTTTGGGGAGTCAGTTTGGAGGAGGTGATGACACTGCTGAGAGGGAGGGTGAAGTTAATTTCTGCTGTGGGGAAGCTGGCATCTGAAACATCAAGAAACAGTTTTGGGAGATGTACCATGTTTACAGTAAAGTTCGATCTAGGATTTGAAGTCTGAACAGTCATGTTAAACCTCTTTTCTCTCTTCCTCTACCTCACTAGTAATCCTGTAAAGTGCAAGACTGCTAATGTCACTGGTACCTTAAAATAGGGGTCTAAAGGCCTGCATGGCTTAGTTTCTTGATTTGTTTCCTGTACGCAATAGCCTTACCAACTGCCGGTGGAGGGATGTACAGAGTAGACAACCAGGGATTTCTCACTGTGAAGTTGCTTTGAGATGAAAGGCACTGAATGAGGAATGGGAGAGAGGAGTTGGTTGTGTTGGGCACTTCTGACCACAGTGGCATTTGGACTGTTCCATCTGTTAGTTCTTTCACTTCTTGACGAGAGAACTTGCTATTTATGTGGACTTTTTTCTGTCTGAAACTATATTTGGCTTTGTCAGCTGTGCATTTTGACAAGGGAACTTGACATCTTAATTCCATCTTCCACTTTTTCTTCCCCATCCCGTTTGGCCTTTTATGTTCTCTCTGCCCTCCCTCTCACCTCCCACTGTTATTTTTCCTCCCTCTCCCCCTTTAACATCACAGTTTTGTAGGCCTCCGACTCCATGCCCCTCATCAGCTCCTTCCACTGTGTTTCATTTCAGCTTCAACTGATTTTGTTTCGGTTCCAGTCTCTGCTGCAGATTCATTCTGTGATTTTTGGATGAGCTCTGTGTGGCCCTGCTATCAATGATGGCATATATGGTCCATCTTTTTTGGTGGTTAGTGTGTAGGCAAGGACTTTCTCTGATCAGCATCTCCCTCTGTCTTGTATGAATTCCTGAATCTTAGGAGTGCCTCCAGTAGTTAAATTCACATCCTTGTAACATACAATATCAATTTTCTATTTTCCAAATAGAAAATGAAACATAACTAGAAAATAATAGTACGTGAATTTGGCCCCCAGTAAGTCTTAACTCCATAGTCACTAGGTAACACTGTGTGGGTAGCTCAGTTAAATCGCTTAATGGGTAGGCAAGAAGCATCTGAAACCAGCAAAACAGAAAGAAGTATTATTATGCAACAGCAGTCAGTAGCAATAGCAAAGGTCATTCCTCCTACCCAGCATCTCTATCTAAATGGAAAAATGACTTGTGCTTTTTAATTTTATTAGGAAAACTGTCTCTGAATTCAAAATGGTACACTTCTAAAATGAGTTTTGACAAGTGGAAATGTTTTAATCTTTGCAATCAAGTCTATTTTTTATTTTTTTTTAACTGAGATTAATTCAATCCTCAATATTTGACTGTGTAAAAGACTGAGTTTCCAGTAGCTGTGAGAACATTGTATGCTGTTTCATCTCTACCTAGGTGTGGTGAAAGTATTCAGGAGTGGGTTTTTTTATGATTGCCTATTTTCTGGCACAAGCTTATATCTATCTGGGCTTAATTGGAAATTGGAAAATGTTTGTTTCCAAGCAAAAGATGTAGAAGAATGCTGAGCCTGCTGCAAAGCTTGAAATCTGTGATAGTATGACAGTGAAGTGAATAATATTTAACTTTACTGTTTTACAGTAAAGCCCATTGCTGTAATTGCATCCAGTGAAAACTGCCGCTCTTATCCCAAGCTGCTTGAATGCATCTTCCTGGCAAGTCTGGTATGAGCACACCTGAGCTGGGATGGCCTCTGGAACCAGCCTGTAATGCTGCCAGTACACAACAGGCTGGTATGACTGGCATTTGGGTCATCCTGCTTACTTTCCATTTGTCCTGTTTGCCTGACAAGGTAGCCAGTGATAGGTGCATTGGTAAGGAGAAGAGAGAGATGCTGGAGTGACTCTTACGGTGATGCTTCTGGACTGAGCCTACTGTGCTGCTACTCTGCCCTCACAAGTATGTTTCAGGAATGAAATCACTGCTCTTTCATTTCCAAAGTGTATGTGCTGATCCTGCTCGTGAAATGCTTCTGTAAACAGTGATGTGATGACTCCAGTAATGGTTTTGTTTCTCTGTTGCAGTGTTTTTAAAAGCAATTTCAAAATGAGAAGGCAGAACCAGTGAAGAAAGGTAACATGGCTGTGGTTTCACAGCAGGGCTAGGCTTACTTCCTGCTGCATTTGAAAATTAATTTTCTGCTCATTAGATCCAGTAGCAGATTCAATAGCTGTGTCTTGGCAAAGTGTGCTTCCACTAGAGGACATAATTTCCACAGGAAAATGTTCTTTTCTTTTTCCAGAAGATATTTTTGTGCTCTCCACACATTTTACCTCCAGGTGTATAGCACCTAGGGACCTGGGGTCTGTAGTGTATAGTGTTGCTTTGTGCTGTCAGAATTGATGCCAGTTACTGGAATGGAAAGTACATGCCTTTTCTTTCTCCTGATGTGGTATGCATTTTAAATATGATCTTTGCCTAACAAGTAATATTGAAGAAGCATTTTTGGGACTGGTAGCAGAACATGTGGTTATTATTGAGTGACAGTGGTGAGCTGTTCTTTCTTAGGATGCCTGGGACCTACAGGATGAGTGTGTTTTGGACACCAGGCCTTCTAAAGGATATAGGAAAGTGATTAAAGTTGGTAATTGACAACATTAGATATGCAGTTTTCAGAAGAAAACTTTTGTTTCTTCAAGTGTATTTCAGAGCCTCTTCAGCCTTACTTTGCTTCTTACCTGTCTTTCTGTTTCCATTTCCTTACTCCTGAGAATGTTGGCTACAGACCAGTAGGGTCACTTTAATTCCTGTTGGTTTTTTTTTTTTTTTTAGAATCACCCTCATATCACATAGAATGAAATGTGCTCATGCACTGCTTAATCATCATATCATTGCTAGTTTGTAAAAAAAAAAAAAAAAGGCGCTTGGGAAAGAATTTGGGGCTATGCCTCCTGACCAGAGGAAGGTAGAGCTGATTCTTGTCTTATTTATACTTTCCAACTCCTGTTGATTTCTTGTGGAACTATGGTAAAATGAGCTCTGGTGGTGTTAGTGGGTGAAAGTGGAATTGGCATTTTCCATGGCAGTTCTGCTCCTTAGGTCTATTTGTGGAATATATCAGAGATTGCATCATTTTAGTGGGTTGTTCCTTCTCTGAATGAACAGCATTAGAAGCTGCTGCTATGTGAGTGGGAACTGTTCCTTCTGCTGTTTGCTGGAATTATGTACAGTCACTAAACACCAAGGATGGAATTTGCCTCTCATCTGAATTAGGATGACATGTACCGAGGTGCAATCTGACTTGCCTTCACACTGGAAATGTGAGTGTTGCATAATAGACTGTGGAACTATTTCTGTAGCAATTTTTAGTCAAATAAGATCCTGGCTATTTTGCTGCCTATCACAAGAGGTTGCAGCTGATTGTATCTGTGGCTCTTCCTCTTATGGAAGCTGTTGTGCAGGATATAGGTTTCAGTTGTGATCCTTACTTGTACATTGCAGGGGTAAGGAAATCAATGTCTAACAAGGGTAAATTGGCTAATGAGTATATTTATTATATTGTAAATCTAAAAATCTTACTTTAATTGATTGTTTTCAGAAACATTCAACAGTGACTTTGTTTTTAGTTAGCCATTTACACAGTGACTGCTACTGTGAGGTATATATATACTTGGGGTATATTGTGAAGTATAGTGAATCACAGACCCAGATCTAGTATATTGATAATGATGTGTGTATATATATTACGAAATAGTATACATGTGGGAATATTGTTTTCTGTAGGTCCTACAAGAATTGTCTTCAGGTGGATGTGATAGCCACAGAAAAAACTAAAATGTGAACAAAATTAGCGCAGGGAAAATTAAGAGAGTGCTTTCCAACATTGCATTTTACTCATGCGTCACAGCACCTCCTCTCATGTCACCAGATCACTGATGCAGCAAAGTACCAGTGAAATTCCAGCTGTTCTTCGTTGAAGAAAAAAAAGCAAGACTTTTTTTACTGAGGAAAATCCCTGATTGTAATCTTAATTACAATTAATTACAGTTAGTGCTAGCCTAACTAGAGCATTCAGCTTCTGTTCATAATGATGCAAGGATGGCTCTGCTCTTGTCCCTAGCTTTTACTGTGGTTCTGTGGCCAGGGCAAGCCCCTTCCAGCTCCCTCTGTGATAGGTGACTGTCACAACCTACAGTTCTGTGCAGAGAGAACAGATTAGATAGGAAACTTTACTTCTGCTTCTTCTAGAAGAAAAGCACCTGTGCGTTTCTATGGGCTCTCCTTCTGCCTTTTGAAAATATTACCCTTGTATCCTACTGTGCATCTGTCGTCCTGCCCCGACAGCTTACAGGGAACTACTGTATGTGCTTCCAGTTCAACTATTGTGACTCACAAATTGGTCGTGTCGTGTTCAAAGCATTTCTACATGCTTTCCCCTTCTATGATCAGAAATTGTGATCCTGAACAACTGCAGTAAAATGAAAGTTTCTACCCTGGGTGTAAAAATTGCTGAAGTCTGGCTACTGAGAGTCAGCTGACTGATCTTATAAACAGTAGGTTCACTGCCATAGAAGCATAAAGTGTCATTACCAAGGAGCTCACCTGTGTTCTGAAGTAGGGCTGATCTTTTCATTCTCTGAAGCAAAATTATAAAATAAAACATGCAGCAGTTAACAGTGTAAATCCAATCAGTGAGTCCAGGCAATGCCAGTGTCTAATAAAATCAAGAATTGTTAATAGAGTTCTCTGAAGGTGCCTAATGCTAATCTGCTGGTGCAGAAGGAAGCAGACTCAATAGCACCAATGTATTAGGGCAATGCAATGCAGTCCAGCCAGCAAATCAATCTAGATGTGGAGAGCTGTTGCAGTGAGCTTTATGCAGATTTGTGCTGCTGACTGTGGTTATGTTTAAGCTGCTTCTAAATCTAGAAGCATTCCCATTGCAATATAATAAAACTGATGCTCCCAAGAACTTTTCTCTTTGCCAGAATTTATGCCTGGATATTTGTGACCCTTTTCCCTGCCCTCCCTTTACTTTCTACATCAAACTCCAAGGTCTCTAGAACCATGAGCTTTTTTTGTGGGGTGAGTATTTTTACTGATTTTCAGCAAGGCTAGTGGCAGTTCTTCTCCAGGGAATTGCTCTTTACTTTGGAGTACTTTGGAAGATTTTACAGTTTTTTATTTGTATAGCTTCCTCCCTCCTTTCGTTCTTCCTCCCTCCCTCCCTCCCTCTGTCCAACCCTCCATACATCACTCTAGTATTTTTGTGACGAGTCCCATCTTGTGTTTTTGAAATTTTGGAATGTCTTCTGTTCCAGGCATTGACCCAATGCAGAATTTTTGTCATTAGAAGTTCAGAATAGTGTTTTTTCTACCACTATTTTGATGACTATAGTGATGAATTTTAGGATAGATATGAATCTGAATGGAGGAACTCCAGCAGCTGCCAGATATCACTGGACAGATTCCCAATACATGCTGTACTCTTATAACAAATACTGACTCCTTAATAAACATTTTTTTAAACCATATTAAATTTCTATTAATTGTTGTATTATTTTTACTCACATCTTGGCCAGATAAAATCTGCTTCTTCTTACCACCCTTCACTTATATTTCTGATTAATTCAGCTATAGGTGGAGTAAATGAAGAACAAAAGACTGTGGCCTAGGGGCATGTTTTCTCCAGAATAATACAGAAGGATGCATCCTCTGTTTGAGTTGGTCTTTTACTACTTAGAGAAGAAGAACACTATTGTGGCCAGGGGCTTAGGATATTAGACTCAAATCTGATTTCATCATTTGCGGAAATGAATAAAATGAAGGACATTATTCTGGTGGGTAATGAATGTCCTTTCTGCAATCGTGTTGTTAGGGGAATGGTGGATTTGGTCCCTGGTTGTCCCCTGATTGGGGGGAGACTTTGTTGTTCATATAAGGAATATATTTCACTACTGCTTTCTAGTGTTGGGTTGCTTAGGTGTAGGGAGAATTCAGGTATTTAGACAAGTCTGGTTTATTAACTACAAATTAGTTTGAGTATGATAATCCATTAGGACCATCTAAGGCATCATGACTATATCTGTTACTGTACCTATTCTAATGTGGTTTTGCCTTCCTGTCTGCAAATGGCAAGCTTCAAATAAAAGCCCCAGGCTCCAGCACAGCAAAGCTCTCTGCTGAAAGCAGTTCACTGAATGAGAATTGAGTAGCTTGTCAGCAAATCTGTGAGCCAAATAAGACGGCACTTCTTTTAGGAGTTAAATTGAATTTAAGTAGGAGCTACTGCCACGTCCCAGGGAAATATTGCTTTGTGTCTTAGAAACAGTGTGCAGTTTGAGTGTTGGAATGAAACAGACAGATGAATTCAACAGGAAAGAATTTATCTTAGCTGAAAATTATGCAGGCTTATGTTTAACATGAACTTGTTTTAATCACTTTGGTTAAGTGGAAGTATTTTTTTTGCCATTGTGAGAGCTCTGGTTGGCTGACAGTTGAGATTAAAGTGTGCATCATGACCATCTTCCGGAGGCACACAGACTGTTCATTAATGTGTTGGGTTGGGGTTTTTCTCTGGAGCAGAGGTGAACATTCCCTTGTGTTAATGTGAGTCTCCTTTTATTTCCAGCTGGCCCGTGCCGATTTGGTGACGCTCAGCGTCACACGCAGAATGTTCTCAGAGACTCTGTAGAGAGCTCCGATGATGAATTCTTTGATGCACGAGGTGAGTCCCCAATCTTTCCCCCAATTTTGGAACAAGTGACTAAGCTCCTTTGTGGACGAACTGACAACATTGTCCTCATCAGACAAAACATCCCTCGGTTCTTCTATCCAGGATTTGTGAATGGACCTAAATTAATAGGAGTTTGCTGAGGTGCTGGGGTGGGTGAGCGAGGTGCCCTGAACTGAGTCTAGTGTCAGAAGCAGCCAGAGACCACCAGTGTGGACCTCATGGGGTCTCCTGGGCCCAGGTTCTTCCCAGGTCAGACAGTGTATGATATTACAGTGGGAGTGCTCTTGTTTGCAGCTCCTGAGGAAGGCCATGGGTGTCCATGTTACTGATGGCCAGCTTTTAAGACCAATGTCTTAGGTTTTCTGCTCTTTAAAAACTTTCACTGGAGGGACTGGGACCTCTGCTTGTTCAAGAAACAATATTTGAATGCTTGTGGATTTAATCACAAGATATTCTGACTTGGAAGGGACCCACAAGGATAACTGAGTCCAAATACTAAGTGAATGGCCCATATGGGGATCAAACCCATGACTCTAACCAGCTGAGGTAACTGAAGCACTCCCTTCATCATCTGTGAGACCCTGAATCTTGATTGGTAACGTGCTAAGTTTTGTTCTGAAGTGGGAGAAGAATCTGTAGGTTGTGCACATACGCAATCTCCCTCCTCCAGTGGGAGACTGGGGCTCTGGTTTTGGTTCTGCTTAGGGTTTTTTTTATTTATCGGCATGCTGAGGCATAAAGTCTGACTATGTATTATCTGGTGTCACCAAAACCACCATGGCTCCTTCCCTTCCTCCTTATAGAACTTCAAATAAATCAACCTTTGAGAGAAAGTGGCAAAAATCTAAGCAAAATACTGTGCTAAGTGGTTGATTCTCTCTGCCTCAGGGAGCAGCTGAGATTGCATCAGGTCTCAGGGGTCTTTGCTGGATCTAACTTCTCTGATAAATAACTTTTATCCTGGTTTGTTTATAAAAGGTGTGGCATACAGCAAGATAAGATATGGTGGTGACTGTGAAGTGATTTATACAGTCCTTTATACAGATTCATCCTTCTCCAGTACCAAGATCTCTCTAAATGAGAGAGGTACATATGAGAGAACATGAAAGAACATAAATTTTTAAATCATTTAGAGGCCTACTGCAAGGTAGGTATTTGAAAATTATTATTTTAGCCATAAATATCCTGACTAAATTATTCTGTGTTTACTCCCATGTTAGAGCCATCCTCTCTACAAAAGGCAGTAAGAGAGGACAGAATTTGACCCATTCTTTGAATCTGCCTTAACAAGTAAAGAACTGTTAATTCTTATTTTACTTATTTTTTTTTTCCTGTGTGCTCACCCTAGGTACTAAGACCATTCTGGTCTGTATCTAGCCAGACTGAAGTGCTTTTAGTAAATTTATTCAGAAAGGATTAATGCAGCCTTCTTGCTAAATAGCTGTTAAATTGAAGGAAAATATTTTCCTACAGCTTCTAGGCCTGTTTGGTTTTGGCTTTGTTTTTTTACAAAAGAGAGTGAATATCTATCTAGAGGTTGTGTTTCATGCTTTCCTACCTCACTGCCTGGATGGGATCTCAATAAAAGAGATGGTTCTCTGTACTGTGAGCTTGGTTCCATTCCATTATGTCTCTGTGTCCCTAGATGAAAATGTAAAGCTTTGTGTAGCACACGTGGCTTTGGTAAAAGGGGAAAAAACATTCTTGAAAAGCCTTGAACTGGTCTGTGTGTCCACGCTTCCCTCTGTTCTGCCTTTTCAATGTTCATAAAACAAAAAAAAAATTAAAAAAAAAAAAACCAAACCCAACCAACCACTCAAACACTCGTGATTATTATAAACTTTGTTTTACAGTGACTGCTCGAGGTAAGAGAAAAAATTCAGACAGTCCTCTCTTTTCTATGTTTTTCCTGCACATAATCTGTGAAACATATAGGATCTCTGGAGATCGTATGAGTAGGCAAGAAGCTTTTCTGGACAGTCCTGCATAACCTGTTATCTGTTCCCACCAGGGGCTCTAATGAGTGTTTATTTGTCTCTCAATTACTAGTTCTCACCCTTTTTTGTCTAATTTATTCTATTCCTTTTCTTGTTACAGAAGAGATGGTGGAAGGAAAAAGTGCTATTCTCATAGGCATGAGCCAGTGGAACTCAAATGACCTTGTTGAGCAGATAGAAACAATTGGGAAGCTTGAGGAAAATCAAGGTAATGTTTAGCTTGTATTACCTATTTCTTTAGAGTTTACAAGAACATCTGACTACTGAAGCAATTAGTTTTTAGGTACTATGTAAATGCTCTACAGAAGTAATGTCATTTTACAGCATCCCGTAGTTAAAAGATTAACATGGATATGTAAGTAGCATTTTAGTGCTGAGAAATGAATTGCAGTGATCTCTTTCAGGAGAAACCTTTGTCAGACCAGGTAATACAAATTTATTGGCTTCAGTGGGAAGTCAGTGTTGGACTCAGCTGAACAACTATGAGATAGATTACAAGGCTAAAACTTATTTTTTCTTGTATTCAATGTGTGAGAGACTTATTGTTGTCACAGGGTTATTTTGCTCCTTAAAGTCAACAAAACCTTATCTGGAATTTCTATGGGGACACATACTTCCAGGTATTTGGGGCCATTTTAATGTAAATATATATGTAACCATGTACCAATGAAAGGAGTGGTAAATGGGCACTGATACACCAATAGGAATCTGGGACTTAAGATAAAGGACTAAGCACATCACAGTTATACATTTAAATTCATTCCTGGTGCAAAGTATTCTGTCCATAACATGAAGGGAAATTGCATGTGCTCACCAATAGGAACAAATTGAGCCTGGTGGATTTCAGTCCTCCAGCTATCTTGAGATCATATCCTTACTTTAAATATATATTATTAGTGTTTCTAAGGTCGAAGTTTTTGTTGATTTGTTTTTGTATAGTGCAGTGGAGGTAAGTTGAGGTAAGGCAAAGAAGACTTTTTGTATACTTTGAATTTAATATATGCTTTAGGTTGCATTCCTTGAGTTTTTTATGGTGGGAAATGAGATTACTATACATGTTAACTTGCAAACCAGGCAAATACTTTTTACAGAAGAAAATGTCATTCAATTCAAGCTAGTAATCGACATGTAAACTTAAACCTATGTCAGCATTTTAAAGGGTGAAATCCTAAGGAAAAATGCTGGAGTATGCATTATCCATGAGGTCAAGACGCGTTTGTTTGGGACCAAACCTGCATAAGACTTCAGATAAGGTCATGTGAATACTAGGGTTGTCCTCTCTCCCTCAATTGCTATCTCTTGTTCTATGGCCTTTTGTAAATGTGGGCTTGAGAGCTGGAAAACATTATAAGAGCTTAGCATACCATTTCTTTTTTCTTTTCTCTCACACATGCAAATTAAAATATGAGAGAATCCAGAAACATCTCAAGTGAATGAAGAACCACAGAGCTCCATAGGGAGATAATAAATGCTTGCCAGTGCAGTTGGAGTTTATCTGTATTGTTATGATTCAATCTTCATATATGGCCAGCAGGCTTTTCAGCTCTTCAGCCTTCATTTTGTCACCTCTTTCCCCCGCTTCTCTCATTTCGGTTTATTTTTCTAAAGAGTAGAAGAAACGTGCAGCTGCCAAGGAATGGGCAGTGCAGCTTGATGCTAGGATACCTGGGCTTTGCCAGCTGACCAGTGTCATACATCCATGGATATGGACCAGGTTTAATTACACTGAACAGCAGTGAGGAAAAGGTTGTGTTGTTCTTCAGCTTTAGCAGATCAGACTGCCCTTCCTGAGCTGGTAACTTCCACACTAGGGAATTTTATTTACTTCTGCCTTCCTAACTGGTGAGCAGAAGCAGTTGGCATTTTCTGGGTCATTAACACAGACAAAACTACTGTATTACTTTGTGCAAGCTACATTGCAACATCAGACCTCTTTTTTTTCCTCAGATCTAATAAAATATGCAAGCTTGGAAGTTTTTCTTGTATTGAGCTTCTTGTTTTTTCTGTGACTGTTTGGTTTTCTGCCTGTACTCAGTGAACCAACCACTGTTGCTGGACAGCTCTGATTCTTGGCCATTTTACCAGAAATTATAGGACAGGTTATATTTCATTACAGTTGCTGAATATCCCAGAACCAAGTTTGCAAAGCCAAGATTTCAGAATTTAGCAAATGCCAAGCTTGAGATCTTAACGTGATCTTCATCAATTTCCTTTGTCTATTTGCTCCAATGCAGTGGTTTTAATTACTTAGTAGTGTGATAGGAATGGATTGTATATGTCAGGTTTGCTTATGGTCCTTGACATGGGTAGAAAGAGAAGTTTTGTCTTTAACGATGGTGGGAGACATCTAGAAGGAAAGTTTGTCTAGCAGTGAAGAGAAAGTGCTTGTGCATGTTTCTTGTCTGTGGATAACTTTTTCCTAGAAAAGCTTCCTATAGAAATTTAGAGAGATGTGAAGATGACCTTCAGAAACATAGATGGATATGTGAGTAGGAAGGTTGAAATGGTTGGTTTAGATTATGTATTAAAATCATAGTAACAGGATGTTTGCAGTAATGTGAGTTTGTGGTGTAGTTGTAGGAAAATAGGTAAGTGGCATGTTTTTGTTTGGTTATTTCTTTTAAGGAAGAGAAATATACATCTTTGTAGTATGTGATTGAGTTAAATAACATCTGAAACTTGGTGTGTACAATCTCTTTTTTTCTTTTTTTTGACTGTGCATTCTTGCACAACTCATGGTACTCAGGAGCTCATGATTTCTGTCTTCCACCAGAAGGTGTACTTAAACATAGAGTGATTTGTGTTGGAAGGGACCTTAAAGACCATCTCGTTCCAACTCACTTCCATGGGCATGAACGCCTTCCGCTATCCCAGATTGCTTCAAGCCCCATCCAACCTGTCCTTGAATACTTCCAGGGATGGGGCAGCCACAGTTTCTCTGGGCAACCTGTGCCAGTGCCTCAGCACCCTGAGAGGCATTAATTTCTTCCTAATATCCAAATTAAACCTACTCTCAGTTTAAAACCATTCTCTCTTATCCTACCACTGCATGCCCACTGGCCTGCTGAAGAGAAAAATCAACTATTACCCAAGGCCACAAGTCTTGCCAGAAATGGGCTCTGCTTTTCTGGGCCTCGGGTCACAATATTTGTCACAATGTTTCCCTCTGCATCCAGTAAAAGATGGAGATTCTCCTTGGCCCTCTTTTTATGGCTGACATATATGTAAAAAGCATTTAATGTTGCTTTTTACAGCAGTAGTTTTAAGACGAAGTTCCACTTGAGCTTTTGCCCTTCCAGTTTTCTCCCTTTGTAAACTCACAACAGCCCTGTAGTCCTCCCCAGTTGCTTGCCCCTTCTTTCAAAGGTGATGGGCTCTCTTTTTTCCCCGAGTTCAAGCCAAAGCTCTGTGATCAGCCAGGCTGGTCATCTTCTTTGCCAGCTCAGCCTGCGTTTTCCAAAATGTAAACGCTACAGAAACCCACACATGCACACACAAAAAAAGTGAAACAGGCAAAGCCGCAATGAATCTTGACTGTTTCTCTGTTTTAAAGCCTAATTTATTAAAAACAAAACAAAACCAAAAAAAAAAAAGGCCTTAATGGGTATTTTTGTAGAAAATAAGCAAGCAAAAAAATAACAATGTAATTTATGTAATAAAGCTTGCCACAAATGATGACTATTTATTTGGTACACCCTAATTAAATTTTAAGAGGCATTAGTCAATTTTGCCAGCAACATGCTACTATTTTACTCTGCAAGTCCAGTTAATTGAATTAAAATACTTCAAATTAGGATGAATTCTCAGGTATATTGAAAAAATACAATTTAATTTTTAGTTGTTTAAAACATAACTGACTGTAAAATGCCTGTGAAATTCACTTTTCCTGTGCTTCATATGCCACACATACAGACTGATGGATTGCTTTACTGATTACCAGCAAAATACATGGACATGATCAGCTTTCACAACTGGAAATTTTCATATCAGGTGAGTGAACGGCCTTTCTTGGTCCCATTGCGCAAGACTAGGTTACACAGATCTTTTCATCTTTTACCAAATTGATTGTCTATCTGGAAAGTAGTGCTGACAGGAATATTGCTTTCTTTCTGGGAGTCATTTGAATTGCTGATTTAGATCAAATTTATTCTTTATATCCACCCCGTTACAAGATAGTGGTTTGGAGCTGGGAGATGCTACTGTTGTGCAAGTTGTATTTGGTTTGTGTATGGAAACCTGCAATTCTTTCCCTTTCTTCACCACCTAGGATTGAGTTTTTCAATTTCTACTGATTTTTTTTTTTTTAAATTACAAGCTTTGTGTTTCTCAATGGACTATAAAATGCTGTTGAATTCACGACATGCACTATGATTCCCCACTACTTTATCTGCTCTTTGTAACTTCCCTTTAAAAAAATATTTCCTGAGATTTTAAGTGCAATAAATGCATCACTGAGTGATTTTTTTTGTTGTTGTTGTTCTCTAGTATCATATCTTTTGGCTCTCATTTTTTTCCCCTATCTAGAATAAGGGGGGGAAAAAGGCTGGTTTATGTGTGCAGCAACCAGTCTAAGAGTGTCAGGAACAATTTCTTGTTGATTCCTTCAACTGCTCTTGCTGTTCTCCTGTCATAATATCCACGAGGCACTGAACAGAACTGGAAGATTAGAATAACATTTTTGGTTAAGATTAAGTTTGATATACATCTGTGGAGTAAGCTAATTTATAAAATCATAGAATATCTCAAGTTGCAAGTGACCCATAAGGATCAAGTCCAAGTCTGCTCCTAATAGGACTACCTAAAGCTAAACTATATGACTACACGGCAGGAGGTTGGAATTCATCTTTTCTGTTGTCTTGTGTGCACAAGGCTGCTAGAAAGACTTACCTCAATGACAGTGGTTCTTCTGTTTAGAGAAGGTTTGGTTTTGTTTTGAGCAGACTGCACGAGTAGTAGCTTTTCAGAGTGCACTAAGCTCACAGAAATTGTTGTGGGCATTCCAGAGCATTGAGCATGTACGAAAATGCCTTTGTCTTGTCCCAGACTTCTTGAATTTCTGGTTAAGCCAAAGTAATGCATGAGGTAAGACAATACCAGTCAGAAGGGTAGGATACCCTGACAGCTGCTGCAAAAATTTACCCTGTGATCTTGCCCTGTAGATGAAGGTAGAGATAGGAAAGCACATGAGAAAGTAATTGCTATTTTATTACTTTGTAGGACATAAACAGTTTTTAGTTTGTCGGTGGAACAGTATTGCTTTATCTTTCCATCGAATTAAGACTCTAACTAGTCTTGTACTATGGAGAAACATTACTGTAAGTGAGAAGTAATTAATCGACTTCAGGAGATTTTTCTTCATCAAGTATTCAACTGGGTTGTTGCACAATAGGTACAAATCTTACATGTAAGAGGAAAGTTTAGCAACATCATTCTTCAGGTTGATGTTTTTGCAGAAGGAGAAAGACTTTGTAGTCTTTCTGAAAACTGTTGTTTCTTGTGAAATAAAATCATCCTGGTTTAAGTCAATAATAAAGGCTGTAGAGTGTTTAACCTCTCTGAGGGCTGCCTTGCCTAATATTGTCCACAGTGAATGTTCTGTGTAAACAAACTGCTCTCTTCCTTCCCTCCAGCAGCATGTGATCTACGCCTCCTCGTCATGCCCTCCTGGAGTCACATAATTAATTAAACGGTATTTTTACATAGCTGACTGTGATGTTTATGCTGCTATTAAATTTATTTCAGTAGCATCTGCTGCTGCCTATTAATATGAAGAGTGGCAAACAGAAAATTTGGCTTGGTGAACAGTAGAGGGGAAATATGGAAACTACAATAGTCATCAGCATTCCAAAAAACATCAGATTGCTCATATAAAGAACAGATTTTACTTCTAGCTGCAGGTTTTGGAGAGAAACAGTGGATTGGATTTCTGCAAATCACTACTGTCAGCAGTTTATAGTAGGGCAGAGTACTAGTGCAACTGCCATCATTTAATTTTGTGACACTGTATGTTCTAGAATATAGCTCAGAAAATGCATGCAAAATGGAGGGATCTTAATCTACCTGCTAAGATTTTTTATCTGAGAGCTGAGACCTGCTACAGAGAGCATTGCTTTCCTTGCAGTCTCTCTCTTTTCATTTTTTAATCTGTATTAAAATCCGGTCCACATGCTGAAATCAGCATGTGTTCTTGCATCATCTTCACTGAGCCTAGAGTTTCCCTGGCTGCCTTTCCCATGGAGAGGATCATACCATCTGTAGGTATATTGCCTCCTTTCCTTTCCCTCTGTTTTCCCAAGTTTGACATATCTATGCTCACACTAGTGTTATATTTGCTACAGCATTTTTAAAAATAATTAACAAAACAGATTTTTCTATTCAGAAGTTAATTTTCACAGTATTCTTGCTGAGGTGAAAGTCATATTCTAAAGAGGAGCATCAGTGTTGTTTGTTCCAGCGGTATGGTTATGTTGTTACGTGAATTCAGATTATTAGAATGCAGAAAGTAATGTATACCATAAAGCTTACTGGTGCCTTTTTGGCCAGTATTGCGAGATTGGATGTGTGAGGGAAGAAAGAAGAGAACAATTCCCCTGGTATTTTCTTGGTGCTGAGGCACATAAGTCTGTTTCTGCTGTGCTATCCTCTAATGCTGAACCCATTATTGATGTAATCCCAGGTGAGAGCAAAACAAGAGACAAGAATTGTACAAAATGCCCTCTGACATCTCAGGAGCGCATGTATGCGTGATGGTTACAGTCTACAAATCTCATGTATGTATAATGGCTGTGTACCACAGCATGACACTAAAGTAAACTTTGTGAATCTTAGTTTTAGCTGCAGCTGCTTTCTCTGAAGAATAGATAAGGTTATTTCTACTAGTGTTACCAATCTTTTGTGAGACAATGAGGTGGCTTCTACTCTGCTTTCAGCGCTGTCCAAAAAACGCTTTCGTGATTGTTTTTTTAATTTTTGGTTTTTTTAGTAGCATGCAAGTAAGAGTAATTGCAGATCATCCTTCTCTTCTGGGACAGAGAAGTGGCGTGTTTTTAGAATCTGTTAAATTTACTGTGTGATGAAAAATAAAGTAACTGTCTGTTTCTTAAACCTACCAAATAAAAATTAATTTTAGTTCTGTAGTGGATGTGTCTTCAGTATCTGTCAAGAGTTGTTCTTTTGCGATGGAGAGTTTCTATCTGCACAGCCATTCAAAGCTGCCATGGGAAGGAATTTTGTTTATGAAACCCATTGTTTTACACATTGTATTTGTGGAACTGTGTGTACAAGCACTTCAGAAGACTGGTCTGTGCTCTTGGCATGGAGGTCTGGTTTTTGCTTTCGGCTCTCACATTCCTGAGAACCTCACATATTGTTCCCAAGGGAATGACTGATGGCTGCTTTGCCTCAGCAATGACTCTCTCTGTGAGCTATTGCAGTTAATTTTTCTTCCCTGGTAAGCTGAAAACAGGTAACAGTTGTGACCCAACCTCTCTGGCAGAACAACAGTCTGTGAATTGTCCTGGAAAGGAACTGAAAATGAAAGAGATTATATGTGAAGTTTGGAAATAGCTAATTCAAATTATTTTTGTTCCTCAAAGGTAAGGTACAGCAGTGTACTGCAAGTACACCTTACACAAAGAGTGGACTAAAGGAGATTTCTTTGCTGTATGTTAAAAGCCTGGCATTTTTTCTGTTCTTTTTATTCCCTTCAAAACGAAATTTTCAACTGTGATAGCTGGAGCACCTGAAAAAATAGACAATAGTTGCAGTACTGCTGCATCCATCAGAGGACTTAAACGTTATTATTAGTATTTATGTATTAACCCTAGTTGGATTTAGCATAACAGTGTTTTTAATTCATGAGACTGAGAAACAGTGCAAACAAGTTCTATAGTCTTAGGCACTAGGCAGAAGCTTTCATTGAACACAAGAAAATCAGTGGGCAGGCAACAGCAGCACATGCAGTTTTATTCACAATATCATAGAGGGCCATCAGCTTCCCTGGTCTTTGATGCCAAACATATGCAACAGGATGTTGCCTCTGTTGTTGAGTCAGGCTGTGCCCCAGGAGCAGCGTGCTGTGTCTGTCGTACGTGTGAATGTACTCAAGTGGTAGGTCGGCTCTGGGGAAAAAAGTAAATGTTGCCTGGGCCTGTGAAGAAAGAACCTAGAGAAGAGATTGAGAGACCTGTATTCTCGTCCCACCTCTGATGGTAGGTGTAGGTAGAGGTAGGCTGATGCCTTTGGGTTTTGTCTTGGTCAAATGATGGCAAAGGTGTTTACCCTCTATGGTAGTAATGGCCAGAGTGCTGTGGGAGCACTTTATTTATAGGAAGGGCCTTTATTCCCATATCCTTATGTCTTATATTAGGTTTTTGTATTTAGACCTGAGAAAATCTCTTTGTACTTGCAACTTTCCTTGGATGGCTGGACTGTGGGAGAGAATGGAAGGACAAAAATATTCTTTAAACAGCTGCTAATTAAATATTTGTAATAAGAATCTGGTTTGTATTGCTGGGTAAGTTATGCCAATTCTTAGTTATTAAGAGATTCAGTGACTAATGCTGCAGGTTATTAAATGGATTCCTACCTACATTCCTCTATCAAATAGATTCCTACCTACCTACCTACAAGTTTCATTTCTTATGATGCCTTTCTTGAAATGAAAAATAAAATCTAACTTTTAGCATAACCATTTTGATTAATAGATTCCAGCAGTTGTCAGGTGCGTCGTATGCTGATCTATTCCCACGGAAGCCAATGGGGGTTTTGGAAATCAGCGTAGTAGTAGTCAATTGCGAAATATCTACAGCAATACATGAGAAAAAGTAAAGAACTTGATGTTCATGTAAAGCAATTTTAGTTTACATTGTGGTTTCTTTTGCAGGTGAAGAGTCTGCATTTTGCTCATCTGGCTTTCTGCAGGAAAAACAACGTGAGTTGAAGTTGTTCTAATTTTTCTTTGTACCAAAGCTATTCAACGACTAGAGATAGTAATAGAGTAGACTTGTTAACTAGCACAGGCCTTGTGGTATGTTACACTGAGAAGAGAAATGTGGAGGGACCATAATTCTTTTAAATTTTCTTCTAAATTTAATTATTTTCAACATGGACTATTAAAATGTACCAGGAAAGTGCCTGTGACATTATTTAATGCATTATCGTCTTATAGTGTTGGCTGGAGTGGTGGAGGTAGAGCCCTGGAGAGTGAAGCTGCTGGTGTGCACAATAGCCCACACAGGACAGTACAATGTGGCTCGATTTGGAGTGTAGGAGCCTTCAGTGCTTTGTGCTCTGGACTTCATTCTTCCATTCCTGCTTAGGGAGGTGCAAGAAGCGTTGCTGTTAAAATTTGAGTGCTGTAAGAATGAAAAGCAGTGCCAAGCCTGGCATTGCTAGGGCTCCTTTGCTGCTGGTGCCCAACTTCAAGGAGTGTATTTACATGTGGCTCTACTTTTGGCCTTTCTGTGCTTTTGCATTGCTTGCTAAAGAGCGGGAATTGACTTACAGAAGTGTGTGGTGTTAATGAGGGTGTTTTCTTTCATCACAGTTCTCTCTGGGGACATTGTCCGTTACCTTCCTGGAGTTCGCAGTGAAATGTCAGTTCTTTATTCATGCAGCTGTGTTCGTAAGGACATTCTGTCACTAGATGCCAACCCCTTCCCTTTTGGAAATCATACTTTTCCCATCTGGCCTGGTCTGGTAACTGGAGCTGTGGAGCATTTTGAGTCAAGATCCTCAGCTAAATCCTGTGTGTTTCTTCTTCTCCTGTGCTCTATAATAGTCATTACGAGATCTGGTAGTGTGTGCATGTATAAGACTCATTCAGTGAAGAAACTGTGGAAATTAACAGAGCAACTATCCCATGTTGTGGTTTTCAGAGCACGATTGGGCTCAGTGATGCATGCCATTATTTTCCTGTAAACAGTGCAGTTTGCAAAACTGCATCTGCAGTATATTTACAGTATTCTTTCTCATTTGTTAATAGATAGCATATGTCACAGCCTTCTTATGAACATATTTCTTATGATGGATTTGTCATTATAAAGGGCTAGCAATAGTGCAGCAGATGGCAAGAAACAACTTCATTTCTCATGAGAGTATGATAATGGAAATAGCAGTTTTCTGTGGGACTAGTGCCACTGTATGTTTTGTAGGCAACACAAGTTCTCTTTTTTTTCTCCTCTAATTTTTTTTTTCTTCCCTAAATTAACATGGCAAAATATTAGGGATATTTGAAATGGTCTGTGTCATAAAAAAAAAGAGGACCTGGCTTGATTTTTAGTATGGGTTTGAACTTTATGTCAGGATCTCAGATGTTTGGGAATGATCATACGAATTCTCTTCTCCTAGATTCAGGGTACTAGCTTATTTTTTTGGTCATGGATCAAACCCCTGCCTGTCATACCTTCTTTGGGGTGTTGAATCACTCAGGGTTTTTCCTTTCACCTGGCTTTCTTCTCGTGGCAATCTTGAGATCTGATGTACTCCACATGAAGAGACGGCAACAAGTTACTAGAAATGCAAAGCTACAGATGCAGACCTTGCTTAGTGCCTCTCTAAATCACTGGTGAACATGTGTATATATGTATATTTATATACCAATTCCAGTGGGAATTTGAGTCTGAAACAATCCCTGCCAGACACACTAGCTCACTGGTATCTGTGTTAGCAGTATATCTTTCTGTCTGCATAAATACTTGGTATGTTGCTCATAAAAAAGTTGGTTTAGATGGTAGCCACTGTTCCTGACTGTTGACTGCTAGACTGAAAAGCAGTTTCTCTATTGAGAGTACATTTTTTTAGGATTGTGTGCTGTCTTCCTTATAGTTCAGTATCTAGTAAGCAACAGGCAAGTGTCACTTTCTGTTTTGACTCACCTACCTCACCTAAGTTTGTTTTGGTACCGTGTTACTAAGAGCCATTTAACTACTAGGGTAGTTCTCAACGGGCTGATACTTGGTCCTGACAAAAAAATGCTCAGTAGTTCCTGCTGTTTTTTCATAATGAAGACTTAAGTTTTAAATTGCTTTAGTTTAATTTAAATGTTTTTAGATTGATGATCTCCCCAAAAATGGAACTTCTAAATTTCGTATTGTTGACATAGTTGTTTAATAATGAGCTCAGCATTTAAATTGCAGAGAATTTCAGAAAGCAGTTGCACTAGGTGGAATTTTATGGTTTATGATATTTCGATTGGGTTTGCTTTCTGATGTTGTGGGTTTTGTTGTTGTACTCATTTGTTTTATACAAGTATTAAATTACTCATACATTAAATCCTTGCTTGTCAGAAAGGCAAGGATAATTGCCTCAATTTTAAATACAGAGAAGTGTAGACATGGGGGCTAAATAAAGTTCCAGTGGCTATAAGGGATAATATTGGTAGAATGTGCTGTAGAATTCTCAGTCCTAATGAAGGAGAGTAGAATGTTCAAAATGTGTTTTGGACTAAATTCAGGGCTTTTAGAACAACCTGGCCAGACCCTGCTTAAGCAATGTTCTTGGTGAGGTGAAAATTACATTCCACTGTCTCAAGGTCTGGCAGACTGCCTGTAGACAAATGGCATAGAACCTCAAAGAAGGTGCGAACTCCTAATGCCAAGAAAAAGTAAACTGAGCCAACTATAGCATTATGTGGTGTATTTATTTTCTTCTGGCATGCTGGAAGAAACAGAGGTAAATGTGTCTAAATCCTGAAAGTTGTCTGTTATCTATTCTGGTGTTATTATTTGGTACAATCATCTCTCTTTAACTCCTAAAACTTGCATCTATCGTGGACGGAGGAAGGCTTCCTAGTTTTTCTAGGAACAGCTAACATGTGAGATGAGTGGAATTTAAAGACTGCAACACTCAATCAGCTGAAATTTTAAATTACAAATTTCTAGCATCATCACTCAGGAGGGTTTCAAAGCCTCCTACTCCCCTCCCATAAGAGTGAGGAGGAGTTGTTACAGGAATAGGATTCACACCTTGTCTGGAATTTCATCACTGTCAGAGGGAAATGCACATTTGCCCTCCCCAAAGAACTAACCACAATATTTGCTAATCAAATTTCATCTTACAGCTGTTTCCCAGGTATCTAAGATGCAGTGGTAGAAAAAAAAAAAAATTGCTGCATTATGAAGAGACCAGAAGGAGCCGGTAGCAATTTTCTTCAATGAAGAAACAATGCAAAAAAGAAGTGGATAGTGCTGTATCATCTTTTTCTCTGACCTTAAGGCCAGAGAAGATTTGTTCAGAGGTCATGCTTTTTCACTGTAAAAGTGGAATGGAATGGAATAGAATATTTTGAGTTGGAAGAAACCTGTAATGATCATGTAGTCCAACTGCCTGACCACTTCAGGGCTGAACAAAAGTTAAAGCATATTGTTAAGGGCAATGTCTAAATGCTTCTTAAACATTAACAGGCTTGGGGCATTGACAGCTCTCTAAAACTGTTCCAGCATTTGATCATGCTTTCTACAAAGAAAAGCTGATTAAGTGTTCTTTCTCAAGGCAAGACAGCAGACAATCTCATAGTCTTAAAGCTGGTATGAGGAATTTTTCACCACTTACATCAGGCTGCTGCCCAGCCAAACTGCCTAAAGAGCAGACAAGTAGGTCTTTGAGTCTGTTTGGTCATGCTCTAAAGTCAGTGCAGAAACTTTCATTGTTGTGTTTGTAATTGAAGATGTTGGATGCATGATCCTGTTATGAAAAGGTATTGGCAAAGCAGTATGTTTCTCTGCAATGTCACTTCCTATTTTTCAGCTTACAAGATAAACCAAAGTATCTAAGATAGCTTTATGGAATGAGCGGAGTGATGCAGGACCTCAGGTGACCTCTTCTGCTGCTGCTTCAGAAAGGCACAGATTATCAACAGCAGCTGTACTGGCACTACGTGCCTCTGTATAAGGACCTGAATCCTGTTACATATGTTTCTATTAAGAATAGAAGAGCCTCTAATATGCAGGCCTGGAAGAAACTTTGTGTATTGTTCTGTTTGTCTACAGGATTTCATGTGAACGGAACTTTCTCTCTTGAAATTAGAAATGTGCCTTACCTCCATAGATGTCTGTAAAAGATGTAACAGACAAATACTTATGCGACTAATATGTCTCTTTTCCTTTCAGGTGAATTATATAGAGCCTCTTTAAGAAAACAAAGGTTCCCTGCACAAGGCAGTATTGAAATACATGAGGACAATGAGGTGAGATTGTTTCCTAAAACAAGCTGTGCTGATTTTCAAGTAGACAGTTGAAAATACTGTCATATTGTATTATGAAATTGTAGACTCATTTGATGGCTTAGTGTGTTTTTCCCTTGTTTAGTAGGTGCACATGCAATCACTGAAAATCATCACAAGATTTTTAGCCGTTGCATACTTAGGTGGAAATAGGACTCAGTTTTCTGAAGGGAAATTGTTATGTCTGCGTAGTAATTAACTGGAAATTCAGGTTTTGTGAAGCAGCAGTCATGAAATTGATAATAACAAAATTGCCTTTTTTTTAGAAGCAGGAAAGAATCTCAACACATTGTAGTCCTTCCAGCAAACTGATTAAGGTCCTCTGTCCACACATAGGTAATGGAAATGTCTACTTTACCAGTTTTGAAGAACTTGGTCCTACAACCACCTGAAAATGATGACAGTCATTGATTGACTTCAGATGTCCAGTCGATTTGTCCTTGAGCACCTTCTCTATGTCATGGCCGAGCTACTGCTCAGAGGCAAATTAATTTTATTCCCTTTGAGTCGTCCTGTGAAAGATACCAGTTAAATCCAGCTGAGAGACTTCTCATTCCAGTGACTCACTGACCCACTTGAATTTTTGCTTTTTGAAGCTTTCAGTTCCATCATCTCCTCAGCAGTGCTGCTTATTTATAAGTAGGCATTGTCCATGGAAGGAACTGCAGCTTCTAAAGGGAATTAAATTCCTCCTCTGGAATGGAATGAAAAAAAAAAAAAAACAACTGGAAATGAAACCTTCTGGAGAAGGATATTGTAAATCTGTGCATGGAAAAGTGGAACCTGAAAAATGCTTCTATGATTCTCCTGTATTGAAGCAGATACAGGTCAGGTCAGCAAAATGCCTTCACAATGAATACTTCTGCTGGATATTAAAATTCAGGGGCTGAACAGAGATAGTGGAATAACCTACAGTTCTCTCATTTTCAGCCATTTCTCTGTCACCATTATACAAGTGCCTAAGTTACCCATTTCTCTTCACTCCAGAACTTAAGAATAAACTGTCCAGAACATTGCCTGATTCTGAGTAAATCACCCAATTTAGCATTTAACTATCCTTAGACAAAAAAATATTACTGTTGTTTTTGCTGTGTGTTCATATTTGGTCAGGAACTAGAAATCTTCAGGAATCATGTTATCTAAAGTGAAGAAGAAAATAGCAGTCAAGATTTAACAACAAAAAGTCTAATCTTGTCATGTATTACTGAGTTCTTTGAGTGCACATGAGTCTCAAGAGGTAAAGAGGAAAAAAAAGGTGAAATTGTGAGACATTTAAAATGCTTTTCCAGTTTCAATTAGGAAATGTCTTAGTTATTCTACAAAGCATGCTGCTTGTTGTCTGTGTATGCACCTATTTACATATTCATAAATTTGTTTGTGAGTTTTATGGATATCAGCAATGATGCGTTTTTTTTCTTTTCCATTAAGTGCCTGCATAAATTACCACCCTCTTTCATTTTAAGAAGAAGCTGCCAATGTCAAAAGTCTGAGATAACGATATCATCTGCTTTTGCTGAATGTTTTCATTTGCAGAGAAAATTGTCTATTTTGGACTTATGGTGATTTGAACGAGAACCTTGTCAGTAAATGAAGCAATCATTAGGATACTTAGACAGATGATTGCTTACGCTGCCTGTGGAGGTTGGAATTTTTCTCAAGTCTCAGCGTATTTAAAGTAACTTCTGATGTACACAGAGCTGTCTTAATCTATGTTGATCTGAAACATACATCTATGCTACACAGGGTTTGTGTCAGAACGCAGTGGGTCTATATGATTCTGACGTACTTGAATTAAATGGAACACTGGACATGCGCACATGCACACACACACACCCCCACCCACTCCAGTGAAAGCAAATATCACAAAATTATCACAGTGGGGATGGGAGAAAAAAAAAAAAACATTGCTAATGTTTACACCAACTGAACCAACAAAGTCCATAAAAATGCCTCCTCCTTTTTTATTTCCTGTTTTTCTCACAGGAACTAGTTCAACACCAGAATTGCAAAACTCACGTGTTAATTTTGATCCTACATGGGGGGAACATATTAGACACTGGAAGTGGAGACCACAACAGCAAGCTGGCAGACATCAACACCTTCAGTTCTGTGTTTGAGAAAGTGACCCGAGCCCATTTCCCTGCTTCTTTGGGCCACATCTTAATGAGACTTGTTCCCTGCCCAGCAATCTGTTCAGCAGCTTTCTCTCTTGTTTCCAGGTAAGTTGATTTCTATTTCCTGGTGTATGGATTTGCATTGTGGTTTTGAATAGCTTTCTGGGACCCATATATTTCATAATGAAATTTTGCTGATCATTCTTAATCTTTTGCTGACTGCAAGACTTGCAACAATCTTTCATCGTTTCCTAAGTGGATGAATTTGTTTTAAAAAGCATTTCAATTAGGTGTATCCACTTCAGTAGCTGCTCTTCCTCAGTTGCTTTTTCAGCCCTGAAATTCACTCATTGCATGAGAGAGTGTTTTCAAGTAACATTACATTCCGTGACATATATATTTTAAATGGCACGATAGAGAAAGGAGAAAGAAACACATACTCCTGGGACTGCTTCAGCTCTTCTACAAGTGCAAACCAGAATTAACTGTTGAACTTTGGTGAGGGGAGGAGAGAATCAAATTTTCTTGATTTCTGTTTTTCTAAGCATGAAAAGGTTGCATTTTCAATCAAATCACCTCCTTTTTGCCAGATGTTACTATGCAAATATTTACTGTGATTTCAGAATGTGTGCAGCTTTGTTTCATCTTTTTGAAAAGATAGGACACTGGGAAAATTGTCTTTATATGCTTTTGAACAATACACCTGTCACACTTGTGTTCTAGGAAACTGTTCCATTGTGATGGTTGGATCCTGCTCTCTGGTGTAGTGAGTTATTATACGGGGGAAAACAGAAGCTGAAATCTAATCATGTCATTGCTGTTCAAAATTATGTCTCGTTGTATTTAGAGCAATTTCACCAAGTATGTTTAACCACAGAAATGCCTTTTAGTGTGATCCCATTCACTTAAAGCAGTGATGCCTTGGTTTTTTTAAGCAGTTGAATTCTATGAGAAAATGATCCCTCCCATGTTTGCTCCTTGTGAACTGCAATAGCCCAACTCATTTCTGTTACTGACTGCTCATTCTCTAATGCTGTGTCCTGCCTCTTGAAGTTTTCCTGATGATAACATGTCCTTTTCTAGCCTAAATCCCTACAGCTATGATGAGAGCTGTCTCAGCAGCAGTGAAGACCACATCCCACTGGCTGCCTTGCCTTTGCTGGCTGTTTCATCTCCTCAGTACCAGGATGCAGTTGCCATGGTGATCAGTAGAGCAAATCAAGTTTACAATGAGTTTCTCAAATCTACTGATGGGGCTGGTTTTAATGGACAGGTAGGACTATTTTCTCTTACATCAAAGTAAAATTCCTTCAGAGCAAGGCTGCTTCTTTTTAAGCCATTGTGCTGAGGGGTTTGAGTTATGAGTGTGGGACAACACTACAAATACGACAAATGAATGTTAGCATGGGATCACCTACACAAAATGCCTTCTCAGTGTCCAGCACTAGACAAGCACTTCTGGAATCCTGTGCACTATCTCATATGGATTTACTCAGCTGGTGGAAGACTATATACGTTCTCCCACAAGCATTTTGACTCCTAACCTCTTACTTTACTATGGTACAGTAAGCAGGGTATGTAGTGAACAAGCATGCCAGCCTGAGACAAAATATCATCTGTGTTAATGAGTTCTTCAAACACAGCTCATGGAAAAATTGGGACACATTTAAGATCCTAAGAAATCCAATACTGAACTATTATTTCTTCTCTGCCTCCATCACTATAGTAATAAAGCAATAGTCAGTGAAGAAGCATAGAAGACAAATACTCAGTTGCTAGTGGTGGTGCAGATTTCCTCTCTAACTCTGGGGAAGTAATGCTGTGATTTTCTGTTGTGACCTGCCCACCAGTGAAGTCACCTACAGGTTTATTCCAACTGACAGTAGCTTTCAATTACTGTTCCTGCTTCAGCATCTTAGTTTTCAAAACCTCCTGCTTCACATAGAAATATGATGTTGATACCCTGTGTGAGTTACTGATATTATTTTGTAGTGGGGCCACCTACAATGGCCAGAAGCATGCATTTCCTTTAAGTACAGTCACCTCCGCACTTCAGAAAAATAAATAAAATACCTTTAATATAGACTACGCTGTAAACTTTGAAGGGAAGCATGTATCTTATTACACAGATTCTTTTCCATGGCACTAATAAGGTTATGCTGTGATTTCAGTATTTTTAGACTAAAATTTGGTTTGAAGCCATTTTTTCTACGCATAGTAAACTGTTCTTGCTTAAAACATAAAATCAGCCCAATTGCAGTGACAGAACATTATGAAAGGTGAAATTATGCAAAGAAGAATGATACCAGTTACAAAAATAGTTTGAAAATTTTCTCAATAGAAACTTAGTGTTATGATTTTTTTCTTTGACAAAGCTACAAAAAAGTCTCCCTGTTGTAGTTTACAAATAATATGTATTATTTCTGGTGGAAGAGTCTGCTTGACCTCTGTATGTTCCACACAATTTTCACCATCAACTAGCAGCACTGGAAGTGGAAGTGACTTCTCTGTCCTTTCTACAGTGCTTTGCTTTACTCCTTAGATAAAAATTGCAGGTCTGCCTCTGAGTAAGTCCTGGACTGATCGAATATATATCATATATCCTGACACACACCCTGTGTGTGTCTTTCCTTCCATATTTTTGTCTCTTCTGTCAATTCACATTGCAAATTCGTTAGATCAGAGGTTGCCTTTTTGATTTTACGTAGTATCTGGAACAAATTAACTCCATTACCTTAATGCCAATAATAATAAGGATTAGAAACACAATGGTAAATTGAAGAAGGTATTGCCAATTCCCTACAAAAAGTGCTGTTAATTTTATTAAGGTTACCTGTATCATATGATTTTCAGCTCTTTGTGGACTTCATTCTGTAGCATAGGAATTTGAAAATCAGGGAGTAAATTGTCATGCTGTTCAATTGTATACAACTTTAGAACCAGAAAGGCCTTAGGATGGATATCACCTTAATGTATTTTGATATTTTGTTTTATTTTTCAAAGTGGTTTTTTATAATTTTAGTTGAGCACAAGAAATGTGCTCAATATAGGAAGAGTGCTACATTGATATGCACTAAGAGGAGTTTGAAAATTTTCCCTACCTGCATCTTGAAAAACTCACTTTTCCTAACATTCTTCACTTCAGAGAAAACATGCACAACATGCTGTATCAAAGACTTCTAGTTCAGTATTGTAGCCAAGCTGAATTAAGTTTAGAAGTAAGTTAAGATTTGTAATATTTTTTGTTTTGCTAATTGGAGTTGGAAACAACAAATTCGACAATTGCTTCTGTTTGAGAATTGGAAGGAGAGGCTTGCCTGAAGCATGTTATCAAGCTATTACTCATGCTCAGACATGGACAGGGGAACAGGGAGAAAGAATAGTCTCATGTGGGATGGGGAGGTGTTCAGTGGAATTGGCTTGTGAGGGAGATTCTAGTGTACCATAAAATTACTTCAGAATTCCCAATTTTAGTAGTGTATGTATTTTTAATTGCCAGATCCATACTTTGAAGGTAGCTTCTGTGTTTATATTAAATGTGAAGCAAGAGTGAATCTCTCTGCTTAACACCTCATTTTAAAGTCTTGTTCCCTTGTCCAGACAGGGGAGTGCCAGTCTGTTGAGGTTTTCTCCTCTGTATGACTGAATGAAATGTTAAGTGGCTTGAAATCTTTGTGACACTGGTCATCCAGTGATCTGTACTTTTTGAGCTGGAATCTGGCTGCAAGCAGCTGGAAGAGTTCTAATCCATTTAGCAGAACACGCACTCATCAAAATAGTCCCTGGGACACATATTCTTGGTGTAGGACATATTTCTGGAGATAAAAGAAAATAGAAAAAGATAACTGCAATATAAATCAAAGTGTAAAAACCAGTAACGAGGTTATAAAGTAAGACAGAAACTCCTCTGCAGTGCTGTGATGCTTGTTGTCTCTTTTAAAAATACTTGCTACATCTCCCAAAAAAATCTTTTTTTCAGGTGTGTCTCATAGGTGACTGCATTGGAGGAATTTTGGGCTTTGATGCCATCTGCTATAATTCTAATACAGCTTATGAGAGTCGGAACAGTAGTAGGAGAGGAAGCATCAGCAGCATCCAGGTGAAGAGAAAAAAAATACACACAGCTGAAACCCTATAGATTTATTCCATGGAGGAAATCAGCTCCATATGAGCCAGAGAAAATTTAAGGATTTGGTAAATGGCCATGATAGAATGGGATTCCCCCCATCTATCAAAAATTTGCTGCTAAAAATTAAGTTGTCGGCTTCAGTTTTATGATATACAGAAATCGGTAGTGAAGGTTTTATTTGTTAGCCTTTACAGTTGGGTTGCCAAGTGCCCTTTATTGTTTCCCTAACTGTAGATGCAAACATGTCCTTGCTCAGAAATCTCTGGTAGGCTGCCATTTTTGTCAAAATATTCTCTTCCTTTTCCTTTTCCTTTTTGCTCCGCTCCTTTCCACTCCTTTCCTGCCCCTTCTCAAAAAAGCCGATCCCATATCCATGGAACATGAGCAAGAAAGTGCATTTTATGCACTCAGGTGCTTTCTTCTGATTACCTTATGATATTTATAGTTCTCTAAGAATGATGAAGTCATGAGGGATAAAGCTTTTCTGTAACTCCTCCTTTCCACCCCTCGCACCCTCCTCCACCCTCAAATTCTTGATTCTCTTTCCATCTTTTAGGCTGTTTATCTCGAAGGGAAATTCAGTCTTCATTTCTTTGCTCCTACTACAAAGAGAAATTTTTAGTCCCTTCCACCCTTTGTTGGATACAGTGAGGTCATATGTATAAATGCAGGCATTTCATATAAGCTCTTTTGTCCTTTTTTGTCTGTCTAAATCTTCCCTTTGCTCTGTTTGTTTTCTGAAGGATAATCCACTCTTAGAAGAGGACTCTAGTCTGGGTGACAGCAAACACCTGAGCAAAAGCTATATTGACATCTCGAGATTCATGGAGGATGAGAAGCAAAGGCATCTGGTGCCTCGGAAACAGAGTGACTCATCCACTTATGACTGTGACACTATAACCCAGCATCATGCATTCCTGTCCAGGTAGCCAGTGGTCGATGACTGAGTAAAAGAAATGGGCTTGCCGATGAACAGAGCCTGTTAGTAACAGAGCACAGAGGCATTGTTACTGTTTCTGTTCTGTTTCATGGATGGACAACAGGTTCATAGGCTACTTTTCTGTTTGTGAGTGTAGGTATTTCATCTCCAGCCGAGCTAAATGATGGATAAGTCTTTTTCTGTCAGTAAGAAATAAGTGATCTCTATTTACCTCATGCATAAAAGGTAAATGGATGTGTTTTAAATAACTTAAAAGATTAAAAGCTGTCTATAAGTATCATTGAATTTGATCTGTTAAAAACAGTTGAAAAGTAGTGAAATTCTAGGTCATAGCTCAGGGAGCAGATTACAACAATGGTTTTTATGTACCCAGATAACATGCTTTGACTGTAACCTTTTAGTACCATTGTCCTTACACAGCTTTAGTAGATTAAAATTTGTAGCAGAAGTTTCAGAATGAACTTGCATACATTTGTACTGCTAAAAGGGTGGGGAGGTAAACTTGAATATTCATGGTTCTTGGAAAACTTTACCAAGTAAGTGTTCTGTAAAATAACTGTAGGAAACTCTTGTGTGTTGAAGGTAGTAAATTTACTTAATAACTGCACTGAAAATCATGGCTGCTGTACTGCAATCATTCTACAGTTTTAAGGTGTATTGCTTGGATCTAAATGCCAGTGCTAGAGCTTTCTAAGCATCCTGTTTTGGGAATGTTCTTTTTTTCTGAATGTCCTCTTTATTATTTTTGATTCAATATTTTCTTTGTTCAGCATCCACTCAAGCGTGTTGAAAGATGGTGCCAGCCTTCCTCCTGTGAATTCCAGTCTCTCAGAAGTAAATCTGGGCCGATTTGAATTTGAGGTGTCCGATTTCTTCCTTTTTGGATCACCACTTGGTTTAGTGCTGGCCATGAGGAGCACTGTTCTGCCTGGTCTGGATGGTAAGCTCTTCTTGGGGTTAAAATACAGGATGCGTAATGACCTTTGTAAACAAAGAGACTCACACAAAAAGGAGGTAAATAAAGGGACCTGATTTAAAGATCATGGAGTGAGGTAAGTTTCTTCCTTTAAGAGATGGGAATGTTAATGTAGGTAGGTACTGAGGTGATGAGGATTGTTCCAGGGATATCACTGCTCACTTACAGAGGTGTGTCTTGTGTTCTGCTGTTAATCGTATATTCCATGTCATACAACATGAAGCTCACATTTCACCAAGGATCAGTCCTTGAAAACAATACCAAAAATAACATCTCTTCTTGGTTCAGCATTACCTCTTCTTCATGTCTGGCTTCATGGGTGGATTTGGCCCTCAGGTTTATTGCTTGTGAGCCATTCTTCCTCTCTAGTAACAGAGCCTAGTGATCAGACACAGAAAGGATTTTTTTAGTTTTATTTCTAATGCATCTGGATTTTTTAAAGTTTTTCAGTTAAAAACTTACTTTATTTTTTATTATTCAGCGCATGCTTTGTCTCTTTGCATGATATGAGCTTTGGGTAGCACAGCATCTTTATAGGAAATGATGATTCATTTATCAAGTGAGGGAGAAAATCTGTTGCAATAATGGGAAGAGACAACAATTCAGAACTCCAAGGGTTTTTTTTTTCCTAGCCATTAGTCCTTCCCCCAGTCTCTGCTCTGCTACCCTCCAGACACTTTGACAGAAAATTTTCATGTTAATTACTAGTATTTTAAACTATTTTTTTCAAGTTAGTTCTCACTTCTATCCTTCCTCTGGTATCCTGCAAAGGAATATGCTTTGAGAGTGGCTCAACTGATGGGCATTTCAAACACATTCTGATGTGAGCAGTGTCTACTGGAAGCATAATTAGTCTTTAGTAGTGCATATGATAAAAGAATCCCATTTTAAAGTGATAATTGAGGCACAGTTAAGAGCAAAACAGACAAATTGAAACCTATCATGCAGACAGCTGGAAGTTAGTTGAGAAGAGTCAGGTGCCCTCTTTATTGAAATGAAAGGTAGAAAGCTACCTGAAAATGTGATGAGTAAAATTCAGATGTATCTATATATTTTGTTAGAATCAGTTTTTAAAATGTCAGGGAAGCTTCTGCTGTCACCTAGGTTTAAGTCCTCTGGATGTCACAGGCCCATCAGACCATTTTGCTGGTAAATATTTGAAGTGCTGAGCATCACAGCTATAATGCTCAATAACATATTTACAAGATATTTCTTTTTCCTTCCTTGCTTCCATCTCTTTCTCTTCTGCTGCTCTTCACATCTTCTATGTACCTGCATCTCAGATTGTGATGTCTCTGTAAACTCCTGTCCAGTGAAATGTTATTTATATATGAAATAGAAACAATTCAGTTAAATTTCTTTTGGCCTGATGTGTGCTAATCTGGAGTTTGCAGAAGACCATATTAACTATGTTTCTGTACAGACTCCTTGAAAATTGTAAAGCAGCAATACTGACCTCTCTGTCTCATTCTCATCCAAGTATGCCAGGTCCGACCAGCCTGCAGCCAAGTGTACAGTTTCTTTCACTCTGCTGACCCCTCTGCCTGCAGACTTGAACCATTATTGGAGAAAAGATTCCATCTTCTTCCTCCATTCAGTGTCCCACGGTACCAGAGATACCCACTAGGGGATGGAAGATCTCACCAGTTAGGTACAGTGCCTGTTTTCGTAGTTCTCATTGCCTGTTGTTAAGTGTTCTCTGCTTACACAGCTCAAGAAAATTTGAAATAGCAATGTCCTCACATACTGAAAGCAAGTCATCTGGGACTGAGTAGCACAGACATACTTAGCAAGTGTGGAACCAAAGAAGATTACTAAGAAAAAAAACATTCTCATGCATGAGGTTTGTGATGCTAGTTGTGTTAAAGAGGAAGTGGAAGGTGATATCACTGTTCTAGTTGAAGTGTCACTTGAAAAATTCCATGTCTTTGACTATGCTTTTAAACAATTTATTTTTACAATTACTTGACCTTTGCCTGGTTCTTCACATGTTGTTTCTTTTGGTCACTTGTGGTTGGTTTGTTGTAGATATCTACTAGGACAAGTCAGACCACTGAGCAGTCTTGATTGCTTTTCTCCTAGGTGGGCTACTAAACAACAGTTATGTTGGTAATAACTGGAAAAAAGAAAGAGCAGAAATAGATTGATTTCTGGGGAAGAAAGAGGAAGATGTGGATGAGCAAGGTGCTAGTAGAAGGAATTGTGCTTTTTTGACTTTATAGAAAATAAGGTAAAATCATACGGGCATGAAGTGTCTTTGACTTGTGACGTTATGCAGCAAAAGACTTCGGCAGTCTATATCTGTACATGCTTGCATATTAGATTAATTCTTTTTGCTCTGTAGCAGACAGGAATTCAAGCTTCAGCAGGATATTTGGAAAGGTTTCTCAGGATTCAGAGTTTAAGGTTGGAGGTTAATGCAATAAAATGGCAATGTTTATATTTGTTGGAGCTAGGAGAATTGTATTTGGGAGCCAGTTCTGTGCAGTAGGGTACACACAACTCCTTTCTTTTACCTGCTCAAATATGGCATACATTGGATGCAAATCAATTTGAAAAGCGACAGTTGATCTTGAGTTGCTGAAGGTTTGTTTCTAGGTGTTAGCTTGACTGAAATATGTAAAGATCTGGCTGTTCCTCATGAATTGATTTAGGGAATAGCTAAGGTGAGAAACAATCCAGACTAGGGAATGCATACCTTCTCCTCATTGAATTTTCTTGCAATGGAAATGCATGCCTTGCTTTGCTTTCTGACTTGAGTTACTGTAAAACCTGACTTACCGGTTACGATGAGACCTAGTTATGCCAAACCTTGGTTGTTATGCACTGCCCCAACCAGCCTTTTCTGATAACCTTTCACATCATTAAACAATTTCATTTTTTGTCCCTTTTCTCATGAATGGTTAAAATAAGAGTGACTCTGCTGTCTACCTGACATTCCTGATTGGTTCCTCTCTGAAAAAAATAGTTCTGAGCTGGAAGATGCCTGACAAAAAATTTACTGCTAGAAGAGAACTCCACCATAAGATTCATAAGAATGGTTCTGCAATAATGCAGGCTGGACAAAATGAATTGGGTGGGGGTGTGTGGAGGGATAGTTCTATAGCTGTCTTTCAGTTCTTGTCAATCAAATTAAGCTTTTGAAGCCAGATTGCTCTGTGCATAGGGTTTATCTTGAAGGGTTTATTCTATCAAATTTAATTTTTCCATTAAGATTCAGGAAACATCTAAGACTTAAATGGCAGTACATAAAGAGCAGGACACATTTTTCTAAACAACTGACGTCTATGTTCAGCAGTTCTCAATAATTGTCACTAGTCAGTGTGTAATAATTGGGGTATTATTTTGTGTGTGAGGGATTGATCTATTAAGTGCTTAATGAGGATGAAAGCTTACTCTTACTGGGTTTGATTTTGACTTTTACAGACACTGCACTAGCCCAAAGAATTATTCCTCTTTCTTTCAATGACTTGGTCAGTTGCAACTCTATCTCCTGTTGCTACAGTTCTTAATGCGGACATGATCCAATATTAGGCAATTGATGAAATGGCTTAGAAAAATAAAATTATTTGAGGCATAATTTAAGTTCTTTTTTTTGAATGTGATATACAGACAGTTCACCGTAAAAGTAAGAGACTGGAAGCAGATTGAAAGCACTGCCAGGCATGTAGAGCAAGGGGGGAATACATTTCCCTTCCTACTCTTTTATCTGTGGTGATTGCTGACAGAAGACATTGCAGGAGGTAATGGTTCAGACAAAAGTGTGATCTGTTAACTGGTGAGGTTCTTTGCTGTAAGGGCAAGGTACAAGTTCAGGTTGTGTTACAGCTCAGAGAAAGCCACACTGTCTTGACCTTTCATTAAACAGCAGCTTTCTTAGCTGCTACTTAACTAACGGACATTTTGTAATTGAGGTACTTTTGTAGCCGTTATAAGTAAACTTTAGCTTTGTAACAGGTCTCTGATTTACCACCACTCCTGCTTCTGATACTTACTAACATGTGTGATTCAATTCCTTTCCTTTGCTTTCCTGCTTATGACAAGATGCATTATATCTACTGGGGGCTAAAAACATGGTTGTTGTATATTAATTCAAAACACCTAGTTTCAACATAGCCTACTTTTTAGACATTTGTCATAGCAGGAGGTAGATAATCATTATTTTTATTGTTCAACCTCACATTTTACTTTGCAACACTCTTGAAATAATTGCAAATTTTTTCTCTTGAGATATTTCTTCATAAGGAATATGCAGGAGTGGCAGTCCAGACTGTGGCTGATCCAACTGATCTGCTTCATTATGGATATACAGAAGTAAACATCTGAAAGCTCAGTACTTCTCCAGCTGTACATGTGTGAAATAAAGTATTGTTAATTTTGTCTGGAGATAGTTACTGTGACTTTGAGGAAGTTTGCTTTGTCTCTTTGTATTGGCTGTAACTATCATAATTATCCAAGATGAGACTCTGTAAAATGATCTGTCTTTAATTTACTTCTTATCAAGCATGATAGTAAATTTAGATTAGTGGGACAAATAATAACTTCTGGTCACTCTCAGAGCCATGAGAAAGGTTGCTTCTTTCAGTACAAAAAGCATAATAATACTGCCTTGTCTTGCTAGATAACACAACACTACTTTGCTATTACTTTTCAGTTGACTCTGTTGGGGTCTATATAGTTTTCCTGAGACAATATTATCCTTCCATTCTTTTCACCTCCATCCTGTAGCCACATTTAGCTACACTACATGTCAACAAGATTTCTTTGAAAGAACAGTACACTGCAATTTTTTGATGAAAAACATGTTCCCATGGAAACTGCAGTTGAACATATTCTGTCCAAACTACATGCCCACCACAAAGTGTTGGAATTGAATTGTTTCTCTCATTCAGTTACAGGGCAGATCTCGGTACTGTTTCTTGCAGTTGAGATATTCAGGCTTATGTCAAAACAAGCCAGAATCTTTCTGACCAAGTCTCCTTTATGGAAGGAGGAGATTTTAGGGAGCTATACTGCTATTCCTTTTCATTTAACGATGAATTGTTTTACCAGTTGTGATAAGCTGTAGACACTTATGCTTCCAGTGGTTTGGTTTGGTTTTTTTTGAGTGGTGTTGTTGAAAGCAGCAACAGGTTATTGTGCTCTCCTTTGTGCACCATTGAGGTATGCATTGCATTCAGAGTTGGTAAGACTTCAAAAGTGGCAGAGAAACTTATTTCAGACCTCCAGCACATAAAGAATCATATGACATGTTCCCCAACCCAAGACCGTGTGAATGATGAGCGCAGAATGACTGCAATTATTTGTCTGAATGGAATTGAAATATGCTCAAAAATAGAGCAATATATTGTCAAGGGCCATCTCCTTTCTTTGTGTTATGTGCATTGAACCAGGCATCCTTATTTTTTGTTCACTATTTTTATATCTTCAAGAGGTTTATTCTCTGAGGAACAGCCCTGAGGAGTCAGCTACTTTTGACATGTACTTTGCTGTGTAACCTATGTCTAAATTGAGGTTCTGCCTTTCCTGGCTATGAGGAATGCGGCTGCTTCAAGCAAAGATATCAGTAATTTTTATTTAAGTGCATGTCTGTTCTTACATGTTCTTATTTAGGTGCATGTCTGTTCTTACATGTTTCAGAAGACCTCAGAAAGAAGGCTGTGTTTCGTTTCATTGAGCAGAGGTATTACTCTGGCTTTGTAACAATGGCATGAATAAATGAGAATTCTATTCCATCCTGTTCCATTTGGGAAATGTAAACCTTGCTGAAGATTCTCTTTCTAAAGTAATTTTGCTCATGTCAGAAAGAGGACCACAGAAGTATCACAGACTCCCAGGGCTGTGTAGTTCTTCTCCTAAAATGACTTTAAAATGAGTAGGGTTGAGTGTGAACTAAAAAAACTTCCCAGCATTACTACACAGTTTGGAAGATCCTGGCCAAAAGCATCCGGATGCCATTGCACGTTCATGGCAGTAGGGTGTGCTTTCTCCATATAGTCATGCTGTGTCATGCTATTCTCACTCCGAAGGAGGAAGTTTCATCCATGGGCATTAAATGTGATATTATTCAAGAAAACACTCATTAGCCCTGTATTTAAAAATAAATGAATAAATAAATAAGATATGTACCCAAACACTAGTTTCAAAACCATTGTGTGCATTTTTTTTTTATTTATTATTATTTTCATTTTTGTAACCTGCAGGTGATGCTCTCCACAATCACAGTGGTCTGTTCCTTGAGAATAGTTCTTTGAACATACCTTTCTCTCAGGAGAATCCTGCATCTCCAAATACATCTGATCAACTGCAAGGGAAAACAAGGAAGTTGAGCTTGGGCAGCACGAACAGTGAAAACTCTGGGTCAACTGAAAGCTTGCCATCAGCATGCCTCACCAACAGTGAGTGAAGCCTGATGCCATGTGCTATTGGACATGGCAACAGCCTTTCCCTTCACACTGTTTCTTTGAAAAAGATGATTATGAAAAGAAATGGTATCTGCTTGGAATTTGGGAAGAATTTCTGCAATTTTACATAACACAAATTATCTTCCTTTTCTGTTTGTAATTAGCTAGATAAAGTAATAGAAAAGTTGTCTCAGTTTTATATTAAGGTGCCACTCATAAATAACCACAAGAGTTTCATAGTAACAAGTTTATGATCATGTTGCAGGCATGCTGTTTCAGGCAGGATAGATAGATAAGATTTGTTACTCATAATTAAAAGTGCTATAAATAATTATATTGTTCTGCTATGGACTGTAGTCATGCATGTGTCTGTATATATATATGTAGCTATCCACCCATCTCAATATTTGCTTCACTGATTGGGAAGCATTTGCAATTCTTACCCTATAACATGATCGTAAAAGTACTAGTCTTTCACTGCACATTTTCCAGCGACCAGAAAGCAGTGGGAATCATGCTGAGGTGATTTCTGCTTCCCAAAACTTGCACCCAGAAGAATTCTTTAGAGGGCAGGCAGTTAAGTGATGATGCAGTCAGTAAAAACAGTAATTTCAAGAATGACAGATACCTTCACAATGTGAAGATTAAGAAAGCAGAGGACTTAATTCCATTATCTAGCTTAAAAATGAAGACAGCAAGAAATTTATTGATATAGAAATGTTATGCTATTTTGTTTCATTTTTTGTAGTTACTGCAAAGTGGTGGGGAACGAAACGAATAGATTATGCCTTGTATTGTCCAGATGTGCTGACAGCTTTTCCAACGGTGGCCCTGCCGCATCTCTTTCATGCCAGCTACTGGGAATCAACAGACGTTGTGGCCTTCATTTTAAGACAGGTAATTAATTTTTTTTTTCTGTCTGCAACAGATAACCTTGTGATTGTTAACTGCATCTTCCAAGGGTCAGTCTTCACATTTGTGCAATTAATGTGAACATATAGCTTTACCTCTCTCTACTTCCATGGTGCTTTTGGCTCTGCAGTGTCATTCAACTGGGGCAGCATTGTAATTTCTCTTTCTTTGCCAAGTACCAGGACTCTCCAGGCCGTACACTATTTATTAAAGTATTAATATAATTTCAGGTGATGAGGTATGAAAATGTAAATTTCCAGGAAAATTACAGCCTGGATCCAGAAACACTAAGTCCGTCCAATCCACGAGAAAAATGGCTACGCAAGAGGACACATGTCAAATTGAGGGTAAGTTTATGTCTGAATATATATGGCAGCTATGGAACATGGGTTTGGCAGAAATTTAAATGGAGTTCAATCTCCCCGAATAGGAGTTTACATAACTGAATATCACTAAAGAGCTGAAAACTGCCAACTTAATCCAGAGGCAGGCAGATTAATGATTAGGGAATAGGAGCAATTTCTTCTTCGTTTATCACTACATGTTGGGAGAAAGTATATTTCTTTCTTTAAATAACGTATAGGCCCTAAGTTTCCATTATGCAAAGAAGTTTCTTTTGTATTAGACAAATCCATTAGCCAAGCAAAAATATTTCCCCCATTCTTCAGGTGCTAAGTCAGTTAGTAATGTCAGTTAAAATGCATTTGCCCTGCACATAATGATGTGGATCTGTGGCACCACTTGAATTGAAGGATAATTTGGTTTCCCCTAAAAGTTCTCTCTTATTTGGTCATCTTGAGCACTCTGTCTAGAAAGTCTATTCAGGAACACACCATTAATAGAAAACGGGCTCCAGCTGAAGTGGTAATGCAGTGCACTTGACGTACCTCAGACATACTGTCCAGGACTGTGTTTCTGCACCACTGTTCATAGCATAATAGGGATAGTAGCCTCATGACAAAAACAAACAGTATCCTTCCCATCTTCTGCT